>LR812536.1:27123657-27558657 GCA_903798195.1 Danio kyathit | reverse complement strand
ACACATGCAGAGTGCGAGAGAGAAAGAGAGCGAGCGAATAGTGGAGGTGAGGAAGACGAGACGTGAACCCATTGATTCGTGTTTAGTATACAGTCGTTAAGTATAAACAAGTCGCGATGGACTTGGTTTCAAAGCCACAGTGTTCAGCTCCGGTGTGGGAACATTTTGGCTTTAAGCCGAATGAAAAAGTAGAGCCCGTTAACTTGAACGAGCCAATATTTCTAATTTGTTTCAGAACAGTGGCAACGAAAAAAAGGCAACACAACTAACCTTAAATCCCACCTAAAACATAACCAACCTAGCCATTTTTTCAACATGGAAACAACAACCGTAGTTACTACTGAAAAAGGGTCTTCCAGACAGTTAACGTTAACAGATGCATTTACCCGGCAGTGCAAATATAAACGTGACAGCACCAAATGGCGCACACTCACAAGACAGCTTAACTCACTTTATAGCTAAAGAGATGCAGCTGTTAAACACGGTCGAAAAACCAGCTTTTATAAATATGCTACAAACCTTTGACAAACAGTACGAACTGCCAAAGAAAACGTACATCTCACAAACTGCAATTCCATCTATGTACAACAAAGTAAAGGACAACATACTAAAAGAGATTAAAAACATATTATTTTCTCTGCAACTACAGATATGTTGATCATTAAAAAATGGCCTGTAGAGGTGACTGAGATGCTTAAACATGACTGTTCTTACGCTTATTTGTTTACATCTTTTATTATTTATTTGTTTTAAGATATTTTTTTTATGTTCTAATTCAGATGTCTAAATATTCTTAAAAATAAAACATTCTTTGTTCTTTCGAACAGTGTACCTGAATTATTACACTATTAAGTTGCAAAAATGTATACTTTAAAAAAAAAAGTATATACAAGTTATAAAGTGGCAATAATATCGTTTATCGCAATTAATTTGGGTGCAATATATCGCCCAGCAATAAATAGATATCGTGACAGCCCTAACCAAAGTTCATATCTCTGTATTTTGGGGATAAAAAGTAAGATGTACTATATGTGTTTTGTGTGTGTGTGTGTGTGTGTGTGTGTGTGTGTGTGTGTGTGTGTGTGTGTGTGTGTGTGTGTGTGCCTTACAGTGTGAGTATTTATGCCCCATATACAGTATGCATATTTATAACCACCACAAACAGCTGTGTAAATCACACATACTTCAAATGTATAAAAACAGCATACACTTGATCACTTCGCCATTGCTAAAATAAGAAAAGAGGAAAAAAGAGAGATTTGTACTTTACGCATCCTGTTCAAAAGATGCTTGTAAAAGTGGCTTTGATGTTTGACTAATACACAACAGAGACACACTCTAAATGTGCAGCCAGCTTCAACAGACCATCTCTTGAGGTGGGATAGGGGTAGGGTTAGGCACAGGTTTGATGGTATGGGTAGGGTTAAGGGTGAGTTAAGGTGTAAGAGATCGTCAACAGTGTAATTACAAGTGCAAGTATTTAATCAATCATAAAAAGTACAATGTAAAAACATGTATTTACACAATAAGTATATTGTAACAAATGATTCATTAATTTACATGATAAGATTAAGTTAAGGCCACCTTATATAAAGTGCGACCAAAAATATTGATAGATCTCTAAAAATCAATATACCGCCCAGTCCTTCTGCAAAGGATCTTGTTGTCTTCAAAGCATCATTATCATTTGGTTTCTATTTAGATCTGTGTTTTAATGTACTATGTACTAATGTAATGTTTTAATGTAACTATTTTACATTTTTTGTCAGTTTAGTGGCTAATTCGTATGAATTCGTACAAGTTCAGTCGTACAAAATTGTACGATTTTGAAAAGGAGGCGTGGCACCCAACCCCACCCCTAAACCCAACCATCATTTGGAGATAAGCGAATCGTACTAAATTGTACGAATAAGATTGTATGAATTGATTGAAATTAGCCATTAAATCAAAAAGTTATGAATTGCCCTGAGATTGTGTTGTATTTACTTGATATATGAGTGAATTGGTGGTCAGGGCTAAACATGCAGTCATGAGTAAAAGTGTTGATCTTCTTCTGTGTAGGAGTTTAGTCAAACTCTAATAATAATAATAATAATGCTCTAATAATAAATGAGCATTTCCCACAACCTGCCATTTTGGCAGATTGGCTTTAATAAGTGGTTTTTAGACTGAAAAAGTTTTGAATCCTGAAACAGACCTTCTTTCGCTTCAGCTGGTTACCTACTCAAACAACACATCCCAAAATATTTAAGAACGAGGTCAGCAGGTAGACAGTAGACATTCAAAACTGAAATCACGAGGCTTAAATCATCAGAATATCTTTAGAAAGAAAATAGCATGAAAGAAATTTGACTGACATTTCCATGATAAATAGTTCAGTCCATGTCTAATGAAAACAGAGGTAGCACAGGTGGAATATTGCTCGCTCCAGACCCCTCACCAATAAGGACCCTTCCTGCGGTCTTTGCTTAACACAGGCCCTGTTTACCGCAGCAGCATGCACATATTAAAATGATAAATCTCTTTCATTATATGATGTCTGCTGGAGATATGTTCCCTTGTAATCTTAAGCCTGATCTTCAGACAGCTCAATAATTCATATTTCCTGATATAAAAGACTAGCCCAAGTCTCTCTTTTATTATACCGCTGTCTGATAACTGACAAAGAAAACAGAAGGCGGCCTGAGTTACATTGCCGGATATTGAAGTGGCAATTGTCTGAAGGGTTAGATTCATCTAAAAATGACTCTTGCTTTCAATCGTCACAGAGTGATAATGGACAATGTGTACATTTAGGTAGGCCACATGGGTAATAAAACAACACGGGCTTGAGGCCTGCATTCATAAAATACATAGTGAGACTCCTGATATCCTTCCAGGCATAATGGTCCTGTAACTATAAGACAGAGAACAAGGATTCTGCTTTTGCTTTGTTCTATATTTTAATATTTTCGTTTAATCAGGTGTCTCACAATCTCCTTTTCCTAAAATGTCATCATCTTAAATGTCAGCCATAACAGACGCCATAGTAAAGGCAGCAAATCAACAGAAAGGACTTCCCTCATATCAGCAGGAATATCCATTTTATTCACTCGATTTCAGTCATTCTTTCTGTTGCATCATGAACCACTGAAGCAGCTCAGGCAGACTCTAAAAGGGGAATTACTTGGAGCAAAAGTATATTAGTGGCATCAGAGCCAGACTAACTCACTAGAATGAAGCAATATGGAAACTCTTTAAGATTTTGAGATTACTTCGTTGAATTCATTGCACTGAACATGCCTTCGGTTACGAATATATTTGTCACATAAGGCAGTATTTGAAATATGGACTATTACCAATTTTTAAAGCCTAATTACTTTTCACCCACCATTTATATGCATTTGTATGCTCGTATTTGTATGTGTATGATTATGTGGACCCATTTTGGAATCGACAATCACATTTAATTTACAAAAAGGGATTTTATATGATGAAGAACATTTATTAACATATTTTTTCAAATATTTCTCAAGTGCTATTTAACAGAGAGGTTTTGTTTAAAACATGTTTAAAGAGCCCCTATTATGGGTTTTTGAAAATGACCTTCCATGTAGTGTGTAACACAGCTCTAAGTGAAATAACCGGCTAAGGTTTAAATCTGAAGGTGCACAGTGTTTAAAACTATTGATATATTTATAAAAGAGTCGACTCATAGTGCTTCAAATGAATCGTCTTGATAACGAGTCTTTAGTCGTTTCGGCGTGACGTCAATATGAAACTTAAGCCCCGCCCAATTGTTGCGAGCGCAACCCTGGGAAAATTGAAACCTGCGACCCCACCCACAAACACTAGCAGATCCCGGTTGAATCAAGTCATAAGGACGCTGTGCTCAGCTGGATATTACTGGAAGTGTGAGGGAAAGTTAGTGTTATTTTGTCTACCCAAAGATGAAACTGTGAAGAGTCAGTGGTTGAGGTTTCTTTTTGCAAAAATACCTCAGCATTATCGACCCAGCCTTGTGCTGTTCCCGTCATTTTTCTGACGAGTGCTTCTGGAAACTACACGCCTACAACGGGGGATTTGTCGGCCGTTTGTTAAAGGAAGGATCAGAAAAGACTATTGATGTAAGGGACTTTGTCAGAGCTCGACTGGATTATGGATCAGTTTCTTCTTCCATTTCACAAGTGTAAGTAAATGCATTACCATGGTTGCCTCCTTGTTTTCTCTAGCTTGCAAATTATGTATTTATTTGTTTACTTGTTTTGTTTCTTGTAACCGCTTGTACTGTATCAGGTTAACTCTTTATATTCTCATATTGCGTCTAATGCTACGTTGAAAACACGACGCGTGCTGCTTGGTTTACGGATTTAAATGCATTTGTGAGCTCGCGTTCCACTGCCGTTTGTCGTTGCTATGGCCACCGTCAGCTGTTCCTACACACGAGCAGCGGACAAGGTTCAAAATAGTTCAGCTTTTGCCACTGTGTGGATTCATACTGAATGTGTGTCATGGTTAAGAATAGAGCAATATGCTGGTGTTTAACTGCACTGCTTTAATGCACTCCTACATTGGACTAATACACATACCTGCCAACATCTGTCCCTGAAAATCCAGGAGACCAGAAGGGTTAGGTTCGGGGGTGAGGTGTTAGTAACTACTATAAAGCGTGTTTAGGGCGGCCACTGCGATCGGATCCTATACCAATGTTGGCAACCCGGAGGTTTCACAGACCATACCAAAATGCCCGGGGGGGGGGGACCCTTAAAACCAAAATATGACCCTTTTTAATGTATAATAGGGGCTCTTTAAACATAATAGTTGTAATAACATTCTTTTTAATTCCTCCGGATGCTCCGGTTTTCCCCACAGTCCAAAGACATGCACTATAGGCGAATTGAATAAGCTAAATTGGCTGTATTGTGTGAATGAGAGTGTATGGGTGTTTGCTGTGCTGGGTTGCGGCTGGAAGGGCATCCGCTGCGTAAAACATATGCTGGATAAGTTGGCGGTTCATTCCACTGTGGAGGCCCAGGATTAATAAAGGGACTAAGCCGAAAAGAAAATGAATGAATGAATTGACATTCTGTGTACCTCAACAACTACGTTGTCCAAATAAATCCAAGAAAGGACACAAGCCATCATTTACATAGCAATAAAATCTGCAATGCTCATAATCATCCGGCAATGTTGTCCTAAAAAGGGACTGAAACATCTGTTGATCTCTTCTGCATACTAGAACGCACCATTCATGCAGCAGGTAAAAACACCTGTTTGGTGAAAAAGCTCACTGTACTTGAGGTGTTGTTTGCGTTTTTTGGTGTGTAATGTTTTTGTTTGGATCGGACCTCTCCAGAGCCGTGACTGATGTTCTTCCGAGGAGCACGGCTCGACAGTGCATTAAGCCAAAGTCCTGAAAAAAGCCCCCTCTCCAAGTTGTTGGATGGACTTACAGCCATCATAAATCCTTTTACAACAAACTCCATAAACCTCTTCGGTGCCTAAATATTTATGGATGCCTGCGGTTCCCCCTGAGGGCTGTTTCGTGTCAGAAGCTCAACCCAGCTCTAATGCACCTGGATCTGCTCCAGACCTCTTATCTGAGGCTCGTGGTGAAGACTTCGATCCGGCGAGGTTAGGGTGGTCCGCCGTGAGCCACTAGCATCTTCCTTATGAAGAGCGATGGGGAACACACACGTGGGGATGAGCAATAAATTAAAGGGTCAGAGTGCGGGATTCGCCGTGCAGCTGTTCCCCTTCTCCGCCACAGAAGATTTGGCCATTGCCTGGCCCTCTCCGCCACTCAGCTGGGCTCTAGTGACCTGGCAAACACAACCCATACTGAGTGAACTCTACGGAGCAAACAAACAAACAGGCTGTTCCTTGTAAAGGCCCCGCAGTCACTGCCAAGGAAAGCAGAGTAGCCTGGGGGTCAATGTTTTCAGGACTGCGCCGGAAGAAACATCACAGCTCTAAAAGGGCTTGCATGGTGAAAGCCAGATGATTTCACGCTTGGACTGATTTCTCACCAGCTGATGCGAGCAGTGCAGGGATGCCACATAGGATACAGAGATCAAATGCCATGCTGGAAACAAATGTATTGTGGGAAATCCTGATAAGATCAACAGAATTTATGAGAATACTAATGCATTTTTCCCCCACTGCGTAGGGCTGGACAATAATTCGATATCAATATATATCGCGATAGATTTTTTTCCCATTTCCGGTATTTCGATATAAATTTGCGTATATATATATATATATACACTGAATGACGTTCATTGCTCAGCCGTCAGAAAGAGCGTGATGTCACTTGCGTGATGACGAACACCACAGACACGCTGCCAGCGCACAGCACAGCAGTTGCTTGCTCCGTCGCAGCTACAAAATGAGTGCCCTGAATACAGATGCGAATGAACAAGCTTCCACAAGTAAGAATGCAGACGAAATAGTTGATAAGAAAGGAAAGACTAATGCAGTGGTGTGGAAGTAGTTCGGCTTTTTAAGTTCCGATAAACTTAGTTTCGGTGTTCTGCAAAGTGTGCCGGAGATTGTTGCTGACTAGCGGCGGGAACACATCAAATCTGTTTCACTATTTGAAGCAGTTCCACCCGATAAAACATACTGAGAGTCAGAAGATGAGGCATCATAAAAGTTTAAGCCAACCTGTGGCCTCACCACCATCCACCTCCCCGACACCGAAACCAGCTATGTCAGAAGAGAAGGCAATGAAGCAAACACAGATGCTAAGAGGCGCCGTGTAGGATTTAAATCAAACTTCGCTTATCAACACGTGCATATACACCTATAAATCACTCGCATATACACCTGTACTATTGAATGTTCAAAACATGTATGAAACATGCGCATATACATATAAACTTGATGCATGCATACACACGCACATGCATATAAACTCGACGATCCTTGCATATACTCCCACATTAACACACGCACAAACAAGCTCGATCCTTGCATAAACACCCAAATTAACACTCACATACACAAACTCGCTGCATGCTGGCATATAGCACTCACGCAAACTTAGAAAATAAAATTCACAAACATATTTATCAGGAATCAGGTTATTGCAAAGCTGATGAAATAGAAAGAATGTGATTATTAGAGCTATTAAATCTGTTAAATAATGAAAATGTGTTATATAAAATAATATAAAATATTAGTCGATATAAATAGACTATATAAAATATATAAGAAATATTTATGTTAAACCTTTTAATTTAATTAGGTAATTACATACACAAATATAAATAGACAGATAAAACCCTTAAAGGACGTTCAAGATGAAAAGCAATTAGAATTATGAATATACTCAAACAACTCTTCTATTGCAAATATTAATGTAGCCTTTACTCTTTATGATTTTTTATTATTATAATTATTATTCTTTTTCTATGTTTTTTTTACGATGTGGATGTCATAATTGTAAGATTTTGGTATTATTTTGATTGTTAAATATTCAGCATATACAAAAAAAAAACACTGATAAAAGTTTCTGTTCATCACGTTGGTCAAGCGAACCCCCACAAACTATATATATATATAAGCTGAGTCTGAGAGTTTTATTTATTTGATAGTTTATTTCACATTTCTTGTTTGTATAGGCTAAATACAAATAAAAAGTGAACATTAATTTTTTTGTACTGTTTTTATTTTAAAAAAAAAGTTATAAGAGTCTGGAGCTATTATAGACTTTGCAAATTCACTTTGCAGACATTTGTAGGTACAAACATCCATTATATGCGTTCTTGGCAGTTTTTCCTGTCTTTTTAATATTGTCCATATCGATATCGGAATTATATCGTATCGACCGAAATTAAGAAATATATCGTGATATAAATTTTTGCCATATCATCCAGCCCTACCACTGCGCCTACTTTCAGGTTAATGTCATACCAAACAACGTTTTAACCCCAAGTAAAAGAAAATTTTAGAGTTTAATTCAGAAGCAGGGTTAGCCATTTTACCCAAATTTATGAAACTGCACTGCATAGGCTCATTCTGAAAACGTAGCCCTATATACAATTCTAGAGATCGCGAATTATGTAGCCAGAGCTATGTATGGCTGCATTTCATTTTTAAAACAAATGCTACGGAGCGGTATGATGCCATTCCTTTTTGTGCCTACCCACTGACCGATTACCTCCGTGTGAACAACTTTCCCGCTGTAACTAGTTTGTCCTGTTAGCTCACCATGTACGTCTGCAGACTTGAGAAACAGAAAGAAGTTGACCACGATGACGGGGTTCGAGTCCGGTGAAGAACGGTTCCAGAAAGCAGGTAAGACAAAAACAGAATCCAAAAAATAAAATAAACAAGTAAATAAAAGAATGTGATAAAATCTGAAAACGTGGTAAAAATCAGACGAGGGCATTTGTTTTTCTGGATTGCTTTTAAAACTTGTTGGTTGGGTTAAGGGAAGTGGGTGGGCGGGTCAATCAATAAAATTGGTTGGGTTTAGGGAAGGAGGAGGGTGGGTCAGTCAATCGGTCAGTCAGTCATTCAGTCAGTCTGGCACTCACACCAGAATGGCACTCGCGAGACAAATTTGAGATCTTAAAAAGCGTACACAGCGGCCTCTCGTCGATTCGCTAAAACAAAAACTGCTAAAATAAAAAACACCTCCTGGGATGTATTTTGCAGTCTCTAGAAATGTATATAGAGGTACTTTTTTCAGAATGTGCCTGGCTTGTTTTAAACTGTTAGGTCCATATTGCAGAGCCTAAATTGGTGTTAGAAAGTTACAGATGGATGCTTAGCAAACAAAATTCAATCATGTGCCTCGTATTATTTAGATGCTTTGGATGTAGGGCTGGGACAATTAATCAAAAATAAACCGAAACTGAAATTCCTAACCTATAACTGATGTAATTTCTCCTTGTCAGTTGTTTTTGTAATCCTGTTAATACTCTTTTAATAACATATTGCTGCATCTGGACAAACGGAGCACTTTGAGTTTTCCTGACAGCACAGTGAGTGCATTGTTCATATGTTCGGCAACCTGAAAAAAAATAGAATGCGATACTCTTATACGTTAGGTAAATCAAATTCTTTGTTACTGGTTTATTTGGTATTGGGTGGGAACAGTGCATTCAGCCCCGCAATCATGTATCATCTGCATTTTCACTGGAGTGAAATTTGTACCACTATTTCACAACATGTCAAGCATTACTCACTCAGCTTATTCCCTGTGTCATATGGAGGGTCGACTTAGCAGCATGAACTGCCAGCATAACTGTAAATTCTATCTTAAAAAAAAAAAAAAAAAAAAGTGGAAATATTTAGTTCACTGATGTTTTGTCAAAACTTTAGCTTTGCTTGTAAGAGATGCTGATTATTTTCAATTTTTGACAATGAAATATTAAATTATTTAGTTTGCAAAAAAAGTTATTTTCAATTTTTTTAACGAATCTTGCCTTTTATATTAAAACTGAAATGTGACCTTTTTTGATAAGATGACTTCAATTTAAGCCATTTGTGCTTTGATTATAGTTGTATGATAGTATTTATCAAATATTCATAGTTGGCTTCCTTCAATTATTTTAACATCAAAAAGAATAGAAACGTTTTCTTTCATTAAAAAAAATACATTTAATAGTTGAGTATATTTACAGTACAAATAATAATATAATAAACTATGAGAGGAAAAAAAGTAAATAAATCATTACATTGAAAACAAAATAATTGATTAATAATCTAAATTGAGGTAAAGTGTTCAATTAATCAAGATTTTGATTTTTGGTCATATTGTCCAGCCCTATTTGGATGATCACGGAAACACGTAATACATGTCACATGGTGACTTATCGATAAACTTATCAACTGGAGTAAGGAAGAGTCATTCTTATATTTATTGTTCAAAAACTCCATTCAGGAAATAACCTGATAACATGTATAACCATTATATAACATGACTACAGCTTTGATGTCCAATAGGACATTGCAAATATAAAAAAGAACATTAACTCAAAGTTAGAACGGTGTACAGTGTGAATGTCAGTGTAAGTGTACTCTGGATTAAAGGTTAACTCTGGGTGAATCATGGAAAGTGTGAAAAACGAAGCAAGATGACCCAGGATTCTGTTTATGCAGGGTTTAGAATAACTGAGGGTTTTAACATTCTGTAAGGGGGCTAACGTTTCAGAAAACTAAAAAGGGGTCATTTATTTACTTTTAAACAAAACCTTTTGTGATTGGGCCATTTATGTGTACAGCAATATATCTGAGGTAACAATGTTCAATAGTAATTTACTTATATTTTTTGTTACCACACATTGTTGGATCACTGTGGTTATGTCAAAGCTTGTTTTTGCTCATTTTCACTGTACATATACGTCACTAATGACGACGCAGTGGCGCAGTAGGTAGTGCTGTCGCCTCACAGCAAGAAGGTCGCTGGTTCGAGCCTCGGCTGGGTCAGTTGGCATTTCTGTGTGGAGTTTGCATGTTCTCCCTGCGTTTGCGTGGGTTTCCTCCGGGTGCTCTGGTTTCCCCCACAGTCCAAAGACTGTGAAGTGGGTAGGCTAAAATTGTCCGTAGTGTATGAGTGTGAATGAGTGTGTGTGGATGTTTGCTGGAAGGGCATCCGCTGCGTAAAAACGTGCTGAATAAGTTGGCGGTTCATTCCGCTGTGGCGACCCCGCATTAATAAAGGGACTAAACCGAAAAGAAAATTAATGAATATACGTCACTAGTAGTTCCTATTGTGACGAGTTATACTGTACACAGAAGTAAGAACTAATTTAGTCCCCTCCAACTCGTCACAATAGGAACTACTAGTGACGTATATTCATTAATTTTCTTTTCCCCTTTATTAATCTCAGGTCACCACAGCAGAATGAACCGCCAACTTATCCAGCATATGTTTTTACACAGCGGACGACCTTCCAGCTGCAACCAGTCACTGGGGAACACTCATACACTCTCATTTACACACATACACTACACACAATTTTAGCCTACCCAATTCACCTGTACCGCATGTCTTTGGACTTGTGTGAAAACCGGAGCACCCGGAGGAAACCCACGCGAACGGGGGGAGAACATGCAAACCTCACACAAAAACGCCAACTGACCCAGCCGAGGCTGAATGCTAAACAACAACATTGACAAACTAAAATTTGATAATTTAATTGACTGTCATTCCTATAAATTACATAAATATGGCTGACTTAAAACTATTCATCCATTCATTCATTTTCCTTTGGCTTAGTCCCTTATTTATCAGGAGTCGTCACAGCGGAATGAACCACCAACTATTCCAGCACATGTTTTTCGCAGCGGATGCACTTCCAGCCGCAACCCAGTATTGGAAAACACACCTACACTCTCACATTCCCACACACCCATACACTACAGCCAATTTAGCTTACGCAATTTACTTCTAGTGCATGTCTTTGGAATGTGGGGGAAACTGGAGCACCCAAAGGAAACCTACGCGAACACGAGGAGAACATGCTAACTAGCCCAGACGGGACTCGAACCAGCAGCCTTCTTGCTGTGAGGCGATAGTGCTAACCACTGAGCCACCATGACATCCCGACTTAAAACTAACCCTAACCTAAAAAATATGAACTGTGTTTGCATATATGTGAATCCTAAAAATTGATGGAAAACATTGCAGTATGTTCACTAGCCAGTGAGTGGTCTTTTCAACTAAGATCAATGACTGGAAACAAAACCTACATGCTGACACCAAGAACACCTAAAACAACAAGTCGTAACGCTCTCTGGCCTACAAGTGGATGGAGTTTATGGAACACATTCTTGAGCGCACATGGGCCAAAGCACCGCTCGTTTCTACAAAAGGGTGTGTGTGTGAACCGAGCAGCACTACACGTTCAGCAGGCCCGTGAATCCTCATGCCTCCTCCCAGTGCGGTGATTACTGCCGTTTACCCTCTTTAATATGTGTAATTCTCATTTTCTCTGACTGGTGAGTAAGAGGCCTCGAGGGAAAAGCGCACTCTGTGGCAGACTGCCAAAGCCCTCCTTTAGAAAAGACTCCCCTCCCGTTCCCCCCTCCACACACACACACATACACACACCCCCGTGCACAGTCAGAACAAGCATGACAGTAAGTGACTGGCTGGATATGTTATTATGATAATTGCACTTTTTTTCTGGGCATCGCTGATAACTTGATTACACGATGGCTATTGTTATGGCTTTCACGCATCCCTCAAAGTGACATTTACAAAAAGGTTGAGGCCCTGACAAGCTAAATGGCTTTAGTTCGCAACAGGAAGAGAGACCAAAGGTCACAATGGGCATCACTTGCTGAATACTTATGCAATTTACACAGCACGACAGCCCGTCCAGCAGAGCTGCCAAAACATACCATTGACAGACACTAAGTATAGATGTAAACTGCGCATCTGTAGTTGATACATGCCGAGAGGGGCTTCTTACGGTTTCTTTAAAGAGACAGTTGAATAAACCACTGATTATTTCTTTTATACCAAGAGTTTTTCCATCTGCCTCTTTAAGCTGTGCTGAGAAGCATGTGTTTTGAACAGTAATGGTCAAACTGACCAACCACTCAGTGGGAGAATATCCCCAAAACCACTCTGTGGTAAAAACCAGTGAACTGGATTTGCACGCCGGGCAGGCCTGGCAGAGATTGCTTTCAAATGAATTGTGAAATCATCAGCTCAAATGGTTTGGCTAAACAGCAAGAGAGAAAGAGAAAGAGAGAGTCACTCTAATAAGGCACCACAACAGTAGCTTGACTCATTCTGAATCGCATCCAAAACCACATATATTGGCACTTTACAGCAATATGCCATTGGCACGAGCGTTCCTTTAAAATGAAATCAAATCACCGTGTGGGTTTTTAAAACAAACACGAACGAGATGGTGATCGAAACGACTGCGCTTAAGAGGTGGTGGTCCCACCTTTCCTCTCTCTCACAGTCTGTGCTTTTCATCCAAGGTTTACATTGCTACATAGAAAGGCCAGTGTCAAAGCCCAGCAGCTTGCTGACAGAACCGCCAAGAATGTTGACCTTACCGCCATTGGTAATGTTTCACTGGAGCTCCCTTAATAAAGGGGTGAAATAATTTCCCCCAAAAGCGGTTGAAGGTGATGACAGCTCAGATTAATGCACACTGTAACGCCGCCAGAATAACAACTGCTCCCGCATGCATCATGAAAACGCGGCAAGTTTGGCAGGAGGCGAGTGCTGCCAGGTCCACAAACTCATGCATATTTGGGTCTGTGAACATCTGCCAGCACAAATAATTTACTGCACAGCCCCCTTTTCTTCAATCCCTCCTTCTCCTCACTAACGGGTGCTCGATCTCCCTTGACAAGCCTGTTCCAAATTGCGAGGAAAAAGCCTGTCATATGTGCTCACAAGAACGCATATGCAAATACCAAAACATATGGAGGCACACGTGTGTAGAAAGTTAGCGATTTATGCAGTTATAGTGATGATGTATATGTGAAAAAAATGCTTTAATTGTTTGTGTGTAAAGCAGAGATGAGTTAATGGGTGTAAATAGAACTGTAAATTTCCTGTAGACGCAAGAGCACATGCACTGACATATGCTCTCACAACAGGGATGTTTGGTAATATTGGAGGATGAGTGGAAATGGATGTTTCCTGCATTTCACTAAAAGAGAGGTGAACATTTGCAGCAGGGCCGTTTACAGTGGCCTTGAATAATATTTTGACAAGCTTAAAAAAACATGCACAGGGTCATCATACACACTTAGAAAAATTAATGTCATCAATACATAATTTAAAAATCATAACATTTTATGTAAATATATAATATAATATAATATAATATAATATAATATAATATAATATAATATAATATAATATAATATAATATAATATAATATATTATAATATTCCCCAGTGATGGGTTGCAGCTGGAAGGGCATCCGCTGCATAAAACATATGCTGGTTAAGTTAGCGGTTCATTCCGCTGTGGCGACCCCAGATTAATAAAGGGACTAAGCTGAAAAGAAAATGAATGAATAATATCATATGATTTTTTTTTTTAGAAATGGTTAATTATTTTAGGCCCTTTACTAATGAATGGCCATTGTTGCAATTCTGCATCATGCTATATTTCTATACAATTTTGTCTAAATTAAAATAAAAATAAATTAATCAATTAACATAAGTTGATTAAGGCATCAGATTTGCAAAAAAAAATTACATGAAGTGTTTTTAAACTTTTGAGATTTTAAGATAATTTCTTATTTGATATGTAGTGTATCATATATTTTACAAATATTTTAAACACTTTTGTACATTTTAGTGGATGTCTTCTTTATAAAAAAAAATGTGTGGGGGGGTTTGCATTGTATTACACTATATTTAAAATATATTAAAGGATCCCTATTTTGCATTATAAAAGGTCATATTTTGGTTTTGGGGGTCTCCAACAACAGGCTGATATGCATTCAAGTTCAAAAAAACACTTTCATTGTCTTTTAATATGCATTTATTTTACCTAATTATCCCAAGGACTCCTGTATGATTTGTTCAGCCATTCATTTGTTCCCAAACCCCTCCTTTGCATGAGGCTAATCTGCTGTGATTGGTTCATCCGAGTTCAGCGCAGGACAGAGAGAAACGCTCAACATGGCTAAGAAATAGCAGAGTATGTGAGAGCCCAATGCAGGAGTGCAAAAAAGCAATGCAGTTAAACACCAGCATATTACTCTAATCTTAAACCCAACTCCAAGTAATATCAACGACACGCATTCAGTATTAATCCACACAGTGGCAAAAGTTGAACTATTTTGACAATTGCCCACGCCGCACGTGTGAAGAACAGCTAATGGTGGCCAATAGCAACGACAAATGGCAGAGGATCGCAAGTTCAGAAACGCATTTAAATCGGTAAAGGGAGAAGCACACGTCACGTTTCAACATGGTTTTGTACGCAATATGTGAATAGCCCATAAAGAATTACCCTGTGCAAAACAGTACAAGCACTGGTCTATAATAGATAAGTGATTACAAGCCATATGGAGCGATTACAAGTTACAACAAACAATTAAACACATTTTGCAAACTACACAAAACGAGGCAACATTTTTTAAATTACACTTTCATGTTATGATCCGGAAAAGGAAGAAACTGGTCCATATGAACTGTAACAGTTACTAACAAAGTCCCTGTCAAAGTCTAACAAAGTTCCATAGGTATAGTCTCTGCTGCTCCTTCCTTTAATAGCAAACTGCCAGCTAATCCCGCGTTGCAGCGTAGGTTATTGTATCAAAAATCAGAAAAATGACAGGAACCACAGCACAGGGTTGGCTATACTGTGGTATAGGGCTGCACGATTCTGGCTAAAATGAGAATCACGATTTTTTGTTGAAAATCAAGATCACAATTTTCTCACGATTCTGTAGATGTAAAATAAAGGTTAATATGAGTAGGCTATTATTATTGACTTTCTCAAACATATAGTAAAAACAACAATAAATATTTAAGCCCTATATGTAGGTCTACTGTTGGTTAAAATGCTACATTTTATATAGACTTGAAATGGTGGATTTGAACACTTTAAATTTGTCCTGATTGTTAATTCACAGTAAAGTGCTTACATCTGAATACAACTGTTCATAATTCTAAAGTTAAATTATTATGTTTGAGACATATGCTTGTCATTTGTCATTGACAGTATTATTAGGCCATTTTTTTCACTGGTAAAATGAGACATTTGTCATTATCACATTCCCTCTTGCAGTATATTCAACATTATATAGACTAGAGTTGTTATACTGACCCAGTAAACATTTATTTTCATACACAACACTTTGTGTTCGCTATGAAAGAAAAACATATCAAGTGCTTGTCGTAATCATAACTCTAAAATGATCGTTTAGATTATGTGCGCACCGGTACCACTTTCACTGCCGCGTGCGTTCATATCATGTCTGCCGTCACTGAAAAAAACCATCCATACAAATCATACTTCCCGCACGGCTCTCAAACGATCGATCTGTGCAACAAACTAAACGTTATTTACAACTTTATTACCTGCTATTCACAGCCTAAGCAGGTTCTGTTCACTAAAGTAGACATGGCGGGCATGAGCGCGCGTCCTCTCTGAGGTAAACAAACAGTACGTCAGCTCACGTGTGATTTCGCGGCCGCGAATACATCATTACATTAAGACAGAAATTTAATTTTTGGGTGAATTATACCTTATAAATACAGTATGTGACACTTTTAACACCATTTAGAGGTGTCCATGTTGCTGAGCAGCGACTTGTGCGACCGCCTTTACACTTGTCTCCTGACCTTGAAAATATAATTGGCTGAATCGCAGAAAAGCTGAATTAAGATCATGTGTAGGGTCGAATCAAGATCGCAATCTTTTTTCGATTAATCGTGCAGCCCTACTTTGGTATTATTGTGAAAATGAGCTTTAACCCTTTATTCCCTACAACCGAATCTCCATCTGTCAGTGATCGTCATCTTCGCCTCATGATCAGTCCTGTGATCCCTCACACTCCGCTAGTGTCTGAAGGAAAAGACACGTTCACGTTTAACCGGATCCAGTACTACATATTTGGTGATGTACCGTATCGACATCGATGGGTTCAGGCTAAAGATCGAAAACCAACACAACTGATTTATTCGACTCTGAGTCGACTATTTCGCTAAAGAATCAATAGTTTTAAATGGTGCACTTTCAGATTTAAACCTCAGCTGAATGCTTTCATTCACTTAGTGCTGTGTTACACACTGCATGGAAGGTCATTTTCAAAAACCCATATTAGGGGCTCTTTAAAATAACAAAGGAAAATAATACATTCAAATATAGTAAAATCACCTTCATAAAAGTCAGATAAAACAAAATGTGATATTATGGTATATGTTATGCAATGAAATGGACTGATTTGTAAATGTAACTCAAGTCTTCGAAAACTTTAAGCGGCCACTGTACACAGAGCAGAACTAATGGCTTTGTGCTAACTGAAGAAGCCTTATAGCAGGTCCAATGAATGGCAAAAGCCCAAAGAAGCCTGTATCTGCCCTGCGAGCTGAGAAGAGACAGATAAAACAAACTTTGCAGGCAGGCAGGCAGACTCGGTGTTCCAGTCCAAAGGTATCAGATGATTAAACATCTTGGGGGGACTTATTATTATTCAAAACGTTCTTGGCTAACAGACGCCGTATAAATCATTAATGCCCTCTACCCAAATACCTGCCGCTTCATTCTGATCACACATAAGTACTGTGGTGCAGAGGGCAAAAGTCCTCTGACAAAAGCAATGACGTACCACTGATCTTTCATGTACGTCTAGGATTTTTCTTTTAAATTCCATGTGAATTCAAAATTTATGATGTTTATTTCATATTTTGCGAACGCACGCTGATTTTCTTTAGGTGAATAATTAATCAGTGCAAGTTAGGCCGTACTCACACTATGTACAGTTGCCTTGAATCGGGCCAAAGCACGCTTGTCCCCCCTCCCGTCTCCCCCGATGGCCCGCACTCACATTACATTCGGGCCTGGGCGCGCTTCCGTCATAGATGACGCGCTGCTCAGTAAGCGCTCTCGCTCAGCACAGTGGAGATTTCATTGATTATATCGTTTAAGTCGTTTGATATGCGGTGACACCTTACAGTCTATGGGTGACACGCAGTCTAATATTTCGCCGAACAGATCAGCCACTTTTGACGCTCATAAACAATCATAAAGTCCTCGTGTCGTGCTGCAGGAATTAGGAGGTTTGCTGAAGGTGCAGCCTGTCGTGCAGTGAGGGGTTTGCGTCTTTAATAATCTACGACAGTTTGCGTTCATTGAACAGTACGAATGATTAATTAATCCATATGAAACAGTCCCTTAAAAGTCACGTCTCGCTTTCAGTTTCGGACTCAAGCACGCTTGCACTCACACTGTAAGCGTACCGCGCCTGAGCCCAAGTGAACCGCGCTCTGGCCCACCTCTTCCAACCGGGCCAGGGCCACCCAAGTGTACCGTGCCTGAGCCCGATTCAGAGCACTCACACTTCTCAAACGATGCGGGAAATGGGCCTGGCCACGGTTCGGATAGCATAGTGTGAGTAAGCCCTTAATCTGTTCAATCTGCAATATTCTTAAAGTACAAATGACCCGGAAGCTGTGACCGTTTTTTTTTTTTTTTTAAATATGTTAGCTAGGGCTGCTCGAAAAATCATAATCACGATTATTTTGGTCATAATTGTAATCACGATTATTCAAAACGATAAACTGTTTAAGTCAAAATTATTCATCCTCCTGTGATTTTTTTTTTTTTTACAAATATTTATCAAATGATGTTTAAAAAATTATTTTTTGCAGTATTTCCTATATTTATTTCTTCTGGAGAAAGTCTTATTTGTTTTATTTTGGCTAGAATAAAAGCAGGTTTAAATATTTTGAAACCTATTTTAAGATAAATATTATTAGCCCCCTTAAGCAATTTTTTTTTTATTGTTATACATATTGTTATACATATACATATATTGTTATACAATTACTTGCCTAATTACCCTAATTAAGCCTTTAAATTGCACTTTAAGCTGATAAGCACTTTAAGCACTTTAAGCTGCTTGTATCTTCAAAAATATCTAGTAAAATATTATTTGCTGTCATCATTGCAAAGATAAAATAAATCAGTTAATAGAAATTAGTTATTAAATTCATTATGTTTAGAAATGGGTTAAAAAAATCTTCTTTCTGTTGAACAGAAATTAGGGGGAAAAGGGTCGCTAATAATTCAGAAGGGCTAATAATTCTGACTTCAATTGTATATATACAGTTATTTTCCTCCCTGTAAATAAGGAAAGGGAAATAAATACAATAGAATAAAATCATGAAACAAACTGTGCTTTAAGCATCTTCACTGTAAGACTAAAACTTTAATTATAGCTACAAAAGTCCTTCAGTCAAGAGCAGTGGGTGATTTTGTCCTTATGTTGTTTGATTAATGATAAAAACAGTTGGCAGCAGGAATATTGCGCGCTGTCACTTTAAGAGCAGTACCGTTTTGATTTATGGTTTCACTTTCACATGTCTTTTGATTCTCAACTCGTTTGTCTATTACATAAATGAGGGTTAATATAAATGACCACTAAACACCGTGTTTTGACACAAATTTCCATGTATTTGACCATTAAAGAGCTCATATTAAGATAACTTCAGATGTGTGAGCTCTCTGAGGCTGAGCACACACACACACACACAACAGCATGCAATCTCTTTTGCGCTTTTAAAAACATGAATGATTCGAATGTACATCAATGAATTATGCGCATCCCATGCTGCAAAAGTACATTACAGTACATGCTTTTAGTCATTTTCATGTGCAGAGCAACAAATGTGTACAACTGGAAAGGGGCGGTATATGACACAATAATCGTTTTATCTCGATTAATGTTTTTTCATAATCGTTAAAAGCCAAAATCGAAATCTGAGGCTTCAAAACAATGGACCCTTTTCACAAGACTGTTATGATGCATTTAACGGTCATCATAATCTTAAATCCTTAAAAGTTTTTAATATTTAGATTTTTTTTAAATGCATGAATATTTATATGCATTTATGAATGTATTACATCATCTTAGCGTCAAATTACAAAAAAACTAATTACCGCTTGTGTAAGGTGTTTCTAATGCAGCGTCTATGGGGTTGAGAGTAAATTTGACGTTATTCTCTCCTCTGGCTGCCGTCATCAGTCTCAGCAAATAGCAAATAATTATTTCAGCAAATAGGATTGTAAAAAAAAAATGATTTGTTGTACTCTCCGATTCACTGCGCTCTAAGTTTACCCAACTATCACGACGTCTGCTGCCGAGAAACCTAGAAATGTGAAAAGGGACTATATAAGTGTGATGTTTTTTTTTCCTCCATATGATAAAATGAGTCTTGTTTACCTTTTGAGCAACAAATAATGGCCAACATAAATTTGTATCATGACTTGCAGAAGACATCCACTAAAAACGACATGTTCAAAACAAATGTCAAATATAAAAAAATAATAAAAAGACTTATAAATAATAAAAAAAACTTATTTTATTTAATTAATAAGTACAGAGTAACATAATTATGTTGTTTGATTTTTACATTATTTTATATTACTCATAAAAAGTTAAGGATATTCGGCTTTTGGGTGAAATTTCAGGACAAACCTAAAATGCACTATGACCTTTGAACTAGGGTTGTGACGATGAGGAAATTTCCCCACCGGTTAATCGACATGTGACAACACCGGTAATACCGGTATCACCGTGGGGGTGGGCGTTTCCTCTTTTCCTCTTTTTTTCTGCTTTTAAATAGCTTATAAATGCGTGCGTATTATACTTTCACTTTCAGTTTTCGGGAATTGGCAACTCGCGTCAAACTACAAAAAATCACTGTTATTAAACACAGAACTTTTATTAACATAATGAAAAAAACAACAACAATGCTACAGGCTGAAATAAAAACTGAAAATTGGAACCAAACAAATAACAACCATAGAACGTTTATTACTTATGTTAGAATATTTTTAAAACGAATAAGAAAATAAAATAAAAAGATAAGTGATTAAATAGCACAAAGTTTAAATAAGATTAAAGGAATGAACAAGAAACAAATATAAAAAAACTTCCAAATGACATTAGGCTACAAAAATGACAGGTCGGCAGTCTTTAAAAAAATAAAATAAACAAAAACACTGCATTTTTTTTTATTAACAGTGCAGTCTACATGGTCTTTGCCAGGAAACCCATGTTGACCATCTCTGATGGGATCTTGAGGCACACTATGTTCCCCATCGTGTTGAACACTCTCTCGGGTGCGCAGCTTGTTGCGCACACGCAAAGATACTTTTTGGTTACCTTTGCCAACAGAGGGAACCTACTTTAGTTGTCTTTTGCTGTCCTAGCTGACTTCAATGTCTTATGTATTATTTAGCCTAATGTATTATATATTAATAGCTTAGTCCTTATAAACAATCCGTTTATAAAATACATTATTAACGAATCTATAGGTTACTGAAGAATAAACCGAATATGAAATATGATCCTTGCATAATGATCACAGCTAAACAAGCTAGCACTCAATTTATAATTTATTGACTTTTGGCCAACACCTCCCTGTAAGTTTACAGATAGACTATAGATAGCTCTGGTGGGGTGTGTTATGAATTGCGTGTTTTAAATGACAGCGACACATGCTACATTTAGTTTTTATTGTAAAATATACATTATAACTCAGTACACAGTAAAATATTTTTTTTCAATGGCTTGCCTATTGGTAGTGTATATAACCACGCTTAAATAGGCTAAGCATATTTTCATTAATATTAAAACACATGAATACAAACTAGCCATCCTTTGATTTTTTTCGTTTTCGTATATTTTTTATCAAACGAAAAATGCAATGAATTGTTTATTTTGGTTTACATTTTATTAAAATCAATAATTATTAGGCGACTTGACTTGTGTGGCGTCTATCATGGATGACAGCAAGAGAGAGAGATGAGATCACACCTCAGTTTCGATGTGTGGCTGCACGTCACATTTACTTTACTGCAAGATTTTAATATAGGCTCATCTAAATTAACTTTTCATTCGATTAAAAGCCGAAATATTGCCAGACAGACAAAGCAACTTTCGGTTTTGGGAGAGAGAGACTTCAGTGAAGACGCACACACACACACAGGATACACTCTTGTCGGCCTTTTCATTATTGATTTTTTTAACATTAAACTCATAATAATCAAATGCGCAAAAGAACAGATGAACTTCGGAAAAAGAGATCACTGCGGTTGCGGCGAGGTTGCTTTGTTTCTCTGCAGTTGGCTTGTCAGTGGCGCGGCAATCACTTTCAGTTTAATAAAAAATAAGATTATTTATCACTAAACACTGTGAGATGATGGTCGCGGGATTTTTTAAATGAGGCGCTTTTGCTTTGCGTTTTGACACTAAATCCTCCGCCATTCTTTTTCTGTAAATTCGACTCATCTTGTTCTCCTCACATGATAAATGAAATATGAAGCAATGTAGCTATGTTCAGATTTTAACTACAGCCTACTGCATGCTATCGTCTTAAGTAAATTATTTGGAATTATATTTTCCATTTAATTTAAATAAATATTGAATTAAAAAAGGAATACTTAAAAAAATGAGGACACGGTGTCACGGTGAAAAAGTGATGTCACCGGTGTTGCGTCTTAAAACCGGTAACACCGTCAACACCGTCTATCGTGGCAAGCCTACTTTGAACTTAACTTGACCTCCTCTACACTTTTGAATGCACGTCTAACTGTTTCAACTGTGTTTCAGTACTTTTGGCTAACAAGGTGCTTAACGGCAAAATTCACAACTGGTGTTTGATCCATGAATCGACCACTACATTTTCTGGCTCAATTAGAATTGGTATTTAAACATTCCTCTTCATCATGTTGTTTAAAATTTCATCTTCATGAATGACAATGTTTCAACTAATCAAGGTCGCATCATTAGGGAAAGGTTTCTGGAGGCATGGTTACCTCAAATGGAGTGGCCTGCACTTTCTCCAGACCTGAATCCTATTGAAAATCTATGGGATCAGCTGAGTCACCATGTAGAGGCTCGTAAACCTACACCCCAGAACCTCGATGGTCTGAGGGCCGCCCTTCAAGAAGAGTGGAATGCCATGCCTCAGCAGACAATAAGTTGTCTTGTGAACAGCATGAGATGTCATTGTGAAACTGTAATTGATGGTCAAGGGCACATGACAAATTATTGAGACATTGACATTTTTGTCGTAATATACCCACCACTGTTGTTGGCTTTTGTTTCAATAAATAGTTTGAGATAAGGAAATTACCATTAAATGCCTGTACTTAAATGCCCTACTTTCATATTGTAATATCACTGTAGCATGAACTTTTTCCACAAATGTCACCTTAAAACCCAGATATCCTTAACTTTTTTGAGTAGTGTATCTGTTAAACTGAATGACGATAAACATTTTAATCAACCATATTTTGACTTTTTATTTTCCTAACAGTTATTTAACACAAAGTATATTTGCAGTTAATGTTGTGAATATAAAATCACTTTTGTGCATTTTATTAATGCAAAATCGGATGTCTTGGCTTTGACTAAGATATTAATTAGCTGATATTATATTCAGTTGCATATAAGCCAAAATAGGATAGAAAAATTATTTATTTATTTATTTAAAAAGTATGATGCCTCATTTCAATATTGGTTATTGATTGGTTATTATTGGCTTATGGGCCTGGAAATAAAATAAATCATAAAAATAACTGTTTATTGTATTCATTGGTGCATGATTCACTACACTAAATAATTACTATAAAAATATCTACCTAAAATATTAACCTCTTTTTTTAAATAAAAAAAGGTAAAATAATTTATTTTTTTTTTTTTTAAATATTAAGACATTTGAGTATTTTACAAATCATAAATGTCTTCTACCCTAATATCTGCCACTTCATTCAGATCCCAAATAAGTACTGCGGTGCAGAGGGTAAAAGTGCTCCAACCAAAAGCAGTAACATACCAGTGATCTTTCATGCCTGACCACAACAGACCAGATTTAACTAAAGGGCCCTTCCAGTGCTTGTGTTCCCTTTAATCCAGTCGGGCAGAGCTTCATTCTTGCTCAAGGGCACCTCTGTTTCTCTAGTATGGCTAAGCTAGCAGCCGTTATTAGGAACATCTGGATACTCCAATCCAGCGATTAACGGTGGGGGGATTTTACAACAATAAATTCAGCAGATGTTGCGGGGCAAGAGTAAATATTTGTAAAGACATCAGTGATTTCCAGCGTGCTCCGCAGGGGAGGGCACATTCCGGATTACTGCTCTCCTGCTAACATACCTCCCATCCAGGGCTAAACAGTTCGATAAATCCTCACCCTACTTCAACCCCACAGCTGCAGTTTTAAACAAATCCACTGTCAGTAAAATTATGAAAAACCAATGTTGATGTATGTAGAAGTATTAAAAAAAGGTTTGATTCTTTAGAAACACATTTTTCACTGGAATTGCGAGTTTATAATTTTGTGACTTTTTCTCTAAGAATTTCAGAGCAGAGTTACATTCCTCAGTTTCTGAAAGTTTATACCTTGCGGTTGTGAAAATGTGAATTCTGAAAAAAACTTAAAAAAGCAGTGATGCAAAAAATAGGGCTCTATTTTTATGATCTAGGTGCAAAGTCTAAAGCACATGGCGCAAATGCATTAAGGGCGTGTCCGAATCCACTTTTGCTATTTTAAGTATGAAAAAATATGCGTGATCTAAAAGGGTTGTGCTTATTCTCTTAATGAGTTATAGGTATGTTTTGAGAATAAACCAATCAGATTCTCATTTCCCATTCCCTTTAGGAGTCAGTTTTGTCGCGCCAGGGCACATTTGCTATGTACATGGCGGACTTTGTAAGTGGAAAAACTGAACAGTTTACTCGTAAGAAAACATTTAAACAAACAATCTGCGCGAGGATGTCAAAAAGGATCTCCAAAACCCGACAGATGGACAAATCTAAACTTGTTTTTATTAAAACAAATATATGGATATAATAAATACTACTACTACTACTACTACTACTACTAATAATAATAATAATAATAATAATAATAATAACAACATTATACAAATGCAAATGGCCACGAATGAACTGAAAAAAGGCATGGAGGTAGTGGTTTTTATATTTAAGTAGAAAATTATTTTTAAAACATTTTAATCCTTTAATTTTTTCAAATGTAAAGATATGTGTAATGCTGTACATCCTGTGTGTATTAATTAATGTGTAATCGTTTGAACCCACATAGGCTCACAGGGGTGGACTAGGACAGCATTTCCACCTGGGAGTTGAATGAGGGAGGGGGGGGGGGGGGGTCTGGTTTTAGGACAGATTGACTATCAGGCCACCGGGAAAGGTCCCCACATTTAAACAATGTGGCGCAAAGCGTGAAAATTAGGGTTGCACTGGTCTGAAAATAGCAACAAATTGTGCCAAACAAGTCTTGTGCCTTATTGCGCCGGGTGTAAGATAGGGCTCATTTATAGAAATTTAAAATATAAACTCACAATTGAGATGTACAACTTGAATTCTTAGGAGGGAAATCAGTTATGCAAGATAAAAACTGAAAATTCTAAAAGATAAATTAAAGATATAAACAGATTTGAAATATGAATTCAGAATTCTGGAAAATTATGAGATAAAATTATGAGTTGAATTATGAGATAAAAACTGAAGAAAATTTTTACATTCAATTTTTAAAATATAAAATTGAATGTAAATCTGATATATTATCTCAGAATTGTAAAATATAAATTCTGAGAAATAAATGTTCCATATAATCCCATAAGTCTAACGCTGGGTTCACACCAAACACAGAATTAAACATTTATGCGAGTAAATCACATACAAAGTCACATACCATGTAAGTGTACAAATAAAATACAAGAATTAAGACGTAAAGAATTGCTAAGAATTGAGACGTAAACTCAATGTAAAAAACATTTAATTAGAAATCTGAAAAATGTCAGAATTGTAATATATAAACTCGGAATTGTGAAAAAATTCTCACAATAGTGATTCTCAAAGAAATTTGAAATGTGAAAGATAAATCTACATTTATAAGATCAAATAACATATTACCATTTTATTTTTTTATCTTGTGGCGGAAATGGCTTTGCACGCATGTTTAATTTAATGCGCTTGAGTGTATTTGGAGAGAGTCCTGCAGATGTTTGCCCTTCCTCCCAAACCACATACTTATTAATTTGTTCTTATGCTTAAAAAATAGTCAGTAGATCCCAGCTGTATAACCTCAGTGGAAATCTGTGGGAAAGATCTCCAGCTCTTGCTAACTCACACACTGTTATCCACATTACACTTAGCCAAAGTACTAACCCTGCCTCCCCCAAGCGCCCACAGGCTGCGGGTCAATTCCAGGCCTCCTCCAGCCAAACCCACAGGGAGAGGAGCCTGTCAATGTGCAAACCGACAGTGCTGAGCTCTGTGGTTTACAAGGGGGTCACAGGACTGACTCTTTACCTCGCAGATCCTCACACACACACACACACTGCAGACTGTGACCCAACCAAAACCAATGAGCTATTCTGGGCAATGCCTTCACTAAGACTGCAACCTTTGGTAAATATGAACACAGAAGGCTATAAAAATGTATGTCTTTTTACCTTCTGGTCAAAATATTATTATTTTATATATATATATATATATATATATATATATATATATATATATATATATATATATATATATATATATATATATATAGATCTCTTAAATATACAGTTGAAGTCAGAATTATTAGCCCCCCGTTGAATTTTTTTCCTTTTTTTAAATATTTCCAAAATGATGTTTAACAAAGCAAGGAAATTTTCACAGTATGTCTGATAATATTTTTTTTTTCTGGAGAAACTCTTATTTGTTTTATTTCAGCAAGAATAAAAGCAGTTTTTAATTTTTAAACACAATTTTAAGGACAAAATTATTAGACCCTTTAGGCTATATTTTTTCGATAGTCTACAGAACAAACCACTGTTATACAGTAACTTGCCTAATTACCCTAACCTGCCTAGTTAACCTAATTAACCTAGTTAAACCTTTATGTCACTTTAAACTGTATAAAAGTGTCTTGAAAAATATCTAGTCAAATATTATTTACTGTCATCATGGCAAAGAAAAAAAATACATTTATTAGAGATGAGTTATTAAAACCATTATGTTTAGAAATGTGTTGAAAAAAAAATCTGCTCTCTGTTAAACAGAAATTAGGGAAAAAAATAAACGGGGGCTAATAATTCTGACTTCAACTGTATATGCACAATTATAGCCACCTTTACGATTTTGTATAAACAAAATAATGACAGTAATAATAATTTGAAGCATATTTTCACTGTTTTGACTTTTTTAGCAAAACATGAAACAGGAGATTATTCAACCGTGACCTTCTGTTTTACATATGATGAAACACACACGTGCCAAACTAGCAAAACATAATGCCCATTTCCACCTTGAGGACAATATTTAAGAAGTTCCAGTCAACTGGAAGTGCAATGAATAAGCCTAGAAGAAGTGCTTCTATCCTGTCCCAATGCACTACCTCAGGAGGATGATCCAGGGGCCGAAATAAAAGATAATAAAATTCTCCCAAAATCAAAGCTAGAGAATTGCAGAAATTGGTTGGGTCAAAACTACACTTACATGTCACCAATATCATGTTTTGGAAGGGTTTCAAGAAAGGGGAAAAAAAAACTCTATTCATATCATCTTCAGTTTTTGAGTCCAAAAAATCTAAAGGTTTTATATAAATATAAAAAATATTTAGCAACGGTGCAAAAATTAGTGGAGGGCACTTAATATAACATTAAAGGCACAATGTATAAGATTTTTTTAATTAAAATTAAGAAAAAAACACTATATTAGTGTTATATATTTTGCTGATTTACGTACTTTATCACAAATGTTTTAAAGAATGTTAATATCCAGATAAATAAGCAGTTTTACCTAGTGACATGGACGGAGCACCAAAGATGCTTTAATATGATGTGCATATTTTAAGACTGCACAGAGCAGCATTATAACAGAACATTAAACTGTATTTAGTATGATAAAACAGCACTGCTTCATGACTGGAATGTGATTTCTGACTCGCATAAGATGTAATGAAGAAGACCGCTCCCATGATTCCACATGCAGTCACAGCGTGATTAAACTACACTGTTTTTGTTGTTAATACAAGCCCTCTAGCAGCCAAAATTACATACTGTGCATTTAAATAGGCAATTAGAGCGTATACCTTAATTTTTATTTTTTTTGCCATTTCAGCACAGAAGTTTTTAAAACATTTACATGTATTCATTCATTCATTTTATTTTCGTCTTCGTCCCTTTTTTAATCAGGAGTTGCCACAGTGAAATGAACTGCCAACTTATCCAGCATATGTTTTACACAGCGGATGCCCTTCCAGCTGCAACCCATCACTGGGAAATCCATACACACTCATTCACACACTACGGACAATTTAGCTTACCCAATTCACCTATTCCACATGTCTACAAACCCGGAGGAAACCCACGCGAACGCGAGGAGAACATGTATACTCCACACAGAATGCCAACTGACCCAGCCGAGACTCGAACCAGCAACCTTCTTAGGCGATTGTGCTATCTACTGCGCCACAGTGACGCCCCACATTTACATGTAATTATATCTCATTTTACATAAATCCTCTAAACATTGGCTTATTATTTAAAAGTAATAATGAATGTAGAACTTAATATACATTTACACTGATTTACATGAATAAATAAATAAATAAATAGACTGAATGACAGGCTCAAAGATCTGAGTTTTCTGTGTGGGCCTAGTGATGATATACATGTATACCACGTTTGAAAATGTTACTCATAGTTCATCAACTTCATTACTTTTTGAATAAAGCATATTTGTCTCTTAGTATTTCATTTTTTACCACGTAACTGATATTACATGGTCATACATGGCTTCTTTCAAACCTTCTTTAGAGCTCCTACAAATCATCAGCCTTTGTTCAAAGCAGCAACACAAGACACGGAGCTTTTCATGCTGCCATCTGCTGGCGTGACAGAAACTAATTCACTGACGCAAACATGTCTCACTGCAATACAAGCCTGCTCTCTGCTGGAGAAAGATGACTACAGCAGATTTAACTACAGAACAACTGGATATGTGGACAACCAAACCAGTCATTTCTTTTTTTAAATGTAGGTTTATATAGCCATAAATAAGCTTTCCACCGTTGTATTGTTTGGAAAGGACAACATTTGGCAGAGATACAATTATTTGAAAATCTAGAATCTGATAGTTCAAAATAAATCTAAATACTGAGAAAAAGTGTTGATATGTTTACACTAGAGTACAGTACAATTTAGATTCTCAAAATATCATTATGGAATATGATCTGTAATGTTCATAATATTTCAATGATTTTTGGCATTTAAAAAAAAAAAAAAACTTTGATCACCGGCCACTTTAATAGGTACAGCTTACTAGTACCGGGTTGCCTTCAGAACTTCCTTAATACTTTGTGGTATAGATTTAACAAGGTACTGAAAATATTCCACAGAGATTTGTCTATATTGACATGATAGCATCACACAGTTGCTGGAGATTTGTCAGCTGCATCAATGCAGGTGTACATCCATGATGCAAATCTCCCCTTCCACCACATCCAAAAGGTGCTCTATTGGATTGGGTTCTGGTGACTGTGGAGGCCATTTAAGTTCAAGAAACCAGTCTGAGATTATTTGTGCTTCATGATATGGCGCGAATTGTAGCCTCAGTTTCCTGTTCTTAGCTGACAGGAGTGGCACCCGGTGTGGTCTTCTGCTGCTCTAGCTCATCCACCTCAAGGATGGACGTGTTGTGCATTCAGAGATGCTCTTCTGTATACCTCGGTTGTAAGGAGTGGTTATTTGAGTTACTGTTGCCTGTCTGGCCATTCTCCTCTGACCTCTGGCATCAACAAGGCATTTGCGCCCACAGAACTGCCGCTCACTGGATATTTTCCCTTTCTTGGACAATTCTCTGTAAACCCTAGAGATGGTTGTGCATGAAAATCCCAGTAGATCAGCAGTTTCTGAAATACTCAGACCAGCCCGTCTGGCACCAACAACCATGCCACATTTAAAATTCACTTAAATCACCTGTTTCTTCCCCATTCGGATGCTCGGTTTGAACAGCAGATCGTCTTGACCATGTCTACATGCCCAAATGCATTGAGTTGCTGCCATGTGATTGGCTGATAAGAAATTCGTGTTAACAAGCAGTTGGACAGGTGTACCTAATAAAGTGGCCGGTGAGTGTTTATATAGTACAATAATGTAGATTCATTAAGTTAAATGAAAACATGTTTATATGGTTTTTTTTATTGCTTGTGACTGATACATGAGGTGAATACAGAGACAGTGGATTAATCTTATTAAATCAATGTTAGATTCAAATAGATTGATGTTAGTGAACGATACCCTAGTTGTACATTATAGTTAATATTGCTAACAAGATGAGGCAATAAAAAATAAAAATCAAGACATAGTTGCGAGTTTCATTTTCTTTTATTTTCTTTTCCCTCAAGACATTTAATATCAGTAGGTGGAATGAAGCACATTCACCCTCACCTGAGCATGCAAGCTCACGCACACACGCACGCACACGCACGCACACGCACACACACGCACACACACGCACACATACACACACACACACACACACACACACACACACACACACACACACACACACACACACACACACACACACACACACACACAACCTGGATTCATAAGCATAACCTATTTTTAAGGCAGCCCTTTCTTATGTTTTACAGGTGGATAATCACGTTCTCAAGCAAATCTCTCTCTTTTTTTCACCTCTAAAGTCACTCATCAGGGAATCTGCATTTCAATTCACCGACAAATTTGTAGCACAAAGGCTCAATCAAAGTTTCGGGATCACAGGAGGATCAGAGTGATGAAAAGTTGTAGAGGATCTGAGATGAAAGTGGCAGACGAGGCCGCTTGTAAAGGTGACATTAGAGGCTGTTTTTACCCTGTATGCAGACTAATGAGCAGCCAAAGACAAAGAGAAAGAGAGAGAGCACTGTCAAGCATATTTTCCTCTTCAAACACTCAGAACCGCCCATACAGAGCTTTTACACAGCCACGTCTACTTCAAAAGGCCCAATTCTTCATTCTCCTAAAGAGGTGAGCCGGTGTATTTTTAGTCCCAGTGTTCATTAAAACATCCTGATGATGCTTCATACACCCTGTTCTTTTATGCCATTATCAATGTCATCCTTTCGGGTGTTACGCACCAGCATGTGATGAAAAGTGTTCGGTTAGGGCTTGCTTTGAAGTGCTGTACTACACAAACTCTGGATCTCCAAAGCTGCTCAACATCTCTGACATCTCATTAAAGAGTCTGAGACATGGACTGACATGTTTCCTCTAATTGCGCCTTGATCTATTGCTATACGTGTGTGAGAGTAAAAATCCATCACACATATTAATGTACTCATAGGGCAGGTAGATTTCAGTATGTTATCATACAGACATGGCATTGAAAATAAACAAGTTCTTTGTATGCATGGTTACTTCTTCGTTTGCAATAAACCAACTTTGCATTTCTAGCAAACTGTCTGCTGTGAAGATTAGGCATGGGACGATAACCGTTTTCAAGGTATACCGCGGTTTGGAAAAGTCATGGTTTTAAAACTGCCCAAATTTTCTGTAATACCGTTCCTAAGGTAAATGTAAGATTTTTTATTTACATTTTTTTTAGTTTTTTTACGACAACAATATCTCCAGCAGAAAAAAAAATATCCAAAGATGCCGTTTTAAATTGTAAAGAAATCTGTGTTTTTGAAACAAATAAAGACAGCAGGTCATTAATTCATTTAAATTATTTTGCCTGACGTGTTTAATGTTCCAAAAAATTATAAATCTTTCAAAAAATAAAATATATTGTTTTCAAAGGGGAAAAAGTTTTTGTTTTTTACCCAGACATTTAAAAAGAATACATTTTGGAGCAGTAGTCACAATACTGTGATATTTTTATCCGAGGTTATCATACCGTCAGAATCTTATACCGGCCCATGCCTAGTGAAGATGTCATTCTATACACAAGAAAGATCTGCCGCTGGTCAATGTACATCGACTGATTCAAGCGAACTCTAAGGGGGGTCGCACACTGGATCAGTTGCTGTGCCATATTGCCAATTTGCTGGGATGAACTTCTTCAAATTTTCTTATAAAGACAAGTAGTTCAGTCTAACATGAAAATTCTACCATCATTTACTCACCCTCCAATGTTATCCACTTATATCAACAACTTTAGCTAGCTATCTAGTAGCACTGTGGATAGAATCTGAGTGATGCCAACAATGTGTGCACATTAAATGGATAGTTTAGCCTTTAGTTTAGGGACAGTTAATGAAAATCGTCATCAATTAGTCTTCCTCCTCTTCTACCAAACCTTTATGACTTTTTTCTGTTAAACACAACAGCAGATATTTTGATGGATGTTAAAAACTGGTAGCCATTGACACCCATAGTCAATGGCTACCAGTTTTTAACATCCATCAAAATATCTGCTGTTGTGTTTAACAGATTACACACATTGTTGGCACCACTCAGTGTCTATTCATAGTGCTACTAGATAGCTAGATAAATATAGCATGAACACTGACACAATCATAACAAAAAAAGTAAATTTGACTCATACTGTCACGATCACCAGCGATCTTCTCTCCATAGATCGCTGGTAAACACACACATTCACTATGGACTACAAATCCGCCATCAAATGAACTACAACTCCATACATGCACTCCGATCACACACACACGTTCCTCATCCTGACCATTTTATACAGTCATTGATCCTGACTGATTGCACACACACCACTGGAGGATTGTCAAAGACTGATTACACACAGTATTTAAGCAGCACATACACTCACCCCAGGGCCGAGTCTTGTTATCTGTTTACAGTTTCAATTCTAAGCGTTTCCCTGTCTTGTTTTTGTCGTGTTTTTGACCCTCGCCTTGATGATCTGTTTCTCCCTGTCTGCTGCCATCCTTGTGACCATTTGCCTTCTTTATTGACTTCCGGATTTCCCTCATACATCTGTTTGCTCCTGTTTTTATCTTTGCTTGCCTGACCACCCCTTTAATAAAGTCCTGCATACGGATCCGCACCCCTGTTGTCAGCATCTTAACCCCTGGTTACACATACAATGCATTTTTGGCTATTACTACAAATATATCTGAACAATAAAAGACTGGTTTTGTGGTTTCCAGGGTCACAAATACTTTCTTAAATTCAGTTTTACTCCTGTAAAATAAAATATTCTACTGTACAACAGTAATATGGGCCATTAGGCCTATATGTTTGTCACTATTTTGTGTACATGCTGTTCTGGAATAAAATGGTGTAAGGCTCTGGTGAAATGATTCTTAGAGCAGCTCTGGAGATGAAGATCATTCTCATATAATGAGATGACGGACACTGAAAACACCACGAGCATCATGTGCTTGAGTGTGTGTGCAAATAAAAGGCATTCATTGCCACAGAAACAAATGCAGACCTCATATTTGAAGTCTGTGTGAATCTGAAGTTGCTGAGAATTTTATTTCAATATGTTGATGCACTTCCAACTGAAAAAGAATATTGAGTAGGGGGCGGGGCTTTACACAAAATTCCCTCATAGCAAACTAGTTGGTAAGAGAGGCGTGATTAAGAAATTTGTTTTGCTGTTGCTGTGGAAGCACTCAAGCTGATGTCAACAGAAGAACCGCCATTCCAAATGCAGAATCAAATGGTAAATATTGAGATTAACTCACACTGAATAATTATTCCCCAATAAAAAAAAACAATAAGAGTTAGCAAAATAAACATCGTAAATTTTGATTTCAAGCAGACTTTAAATGTGACCCTAAACCACAAAACCCTTGCTGTATTAACTATTTTTATTTCATGCCAAAAATCATTAGAATTTTATCATATTCCATGAAGACATTCATAAATCTTGTTCTATAAATATATCAAAATGTAATATTTGGTTAGTAATATGCATTGCTTAGAATGAAATCTGGACAAATGTAAAAGGTTATTTTCTTAATATTTTGAATTTTTTTAGCCCTAAGATTCCAGATTTGTATCTCAACCAAATTTTGCCTTATCCTAAGAAAACCGTACATCAATGGAAAGTTTATTTATTCAACTTTAAGATAACGCATAAATCTCGCATCAATTTCCAAAATGTTTTGTGATCCAGGGTTACAAATCGTCGCTCTGTGGTTTCAAATCCCACACACTAAAGTTCATATGACAATTTAATTAAGTGTTTAATCCTACTTTTGATATATTCATCCAAAATTCGGCATTATACAGTAAATTCCATTTTATGACTACATTCTATAATTCTGTCTGCATTTTCCAAACCAGAGGAATCACGCAAACCTACAAGACCTACAGCAGCCCTTTTAATCTTAAAAACAGTGTTTCTAACATTCCAAACAAAGTATGGCTTCCATTAATCCTGCAGATGCTTCTCAAAACATGTCTACAATAATTTCAGAAAGAGAATATGAAGCAAGACAAGTGGGAGCTGGAGATTATATGGGAAATCTCTGGGTGTCCACATCTCAACACTCTTCCACTACAGAACTCCCATAGGAAACAGATGGCAGTTGAAAACCCCCTTTCACTCTCTGAAGCGATTGAAAATCATTTTCAGTAAAGATTACCAAATGTGGCCATCTCTGGCTGAAACAAATGAACACAGATGTAGCTTTCCATTTAACAGCCTGTTTATATTTTGCAGATACCTCCCCGAGGAGGACAGGGGTTTGATCTTTCAAGTGGTAATAGATGGTGGAGACCACAACCCGTTTCTGAAGCCAAGGCATTTTCCAATACAAATGATCAGTCAAGAACACATAAACTTGCCAATGAGCTAAACACACATACTCACTCACAGTACGTATACACACTCCACTTGCATTCTTTATATTTTCTTCATTACACAATCATATAATCAGTATAGAAATCTGAGTAAATTCTACTGCACAATGAAAACAAGATAGGGCTGTGATCTCACTTACTCTCAGGTTTCTAAGGCACCTTTGGGAATTGAACCTCTGTCTGTGGAGGCCTAGTCTTCAACCATTAGGTCACAAACCCATGTCACAAAACTGGATAAAGTTACAGCTGAATAATGAATAATTCCTGAATAATGCAGGAATAGCCATGATTGTGTTTTGTTAAGCTGGTTCTGTGAGCCGACACCAAGGTACATCATGTTGGTAAGAGTTAAATTACCATCCTGACTAAAAGGAGAGCATCTTGACCTTTTCTAGATCAAACTTGTAATACTCCTCGAGGAGTTTAACTGCAGAGTGAGGTTATTATAGTAAAAGCTGCAATAGGGAACCATTTTAGTTTGAAACATTCATTCATTTTCTTTTCGGCTTAGTCCCTTTATTAATCTGGGGTCGCCACAGCGGAATAAACCGCCAAATTATCCAGCATATGTTTCACACAGCGGATGCCCTTCCAGCTGCAACCCATCTCTGGGAAACATCCATACACACTCATACACTACGGACAATTTAGTCTACCCAATTTACCTGTACCCCATGTCTTTGGACTGTGGGGGAAACCGGAGCACCCGGAGGAAACCCACGCGAACGCGGGGAGAACATGCACACTCCACACAGAAACGCCAACTGACCCAGCCGAGGCTCGAACCAGCAACTTTCTTGCTGTGAGGCGACAGCACTACCTACTGCGCCACTGTGTTGCCAGTTTGAAACATATTGAATTTTAAAATCCTTACTACTCATTTGCATGAATCAGTTCATTATTACCATTTTTGTCATTTAAAATCAAAACATAAGCATTTTAAAATGAGGTCAAATGCAGCTACCAGCTGAAAAATCGAACTGTCTAAGTTGTACCAGAAATTTTAAAGATAAAACATCATTTATATGAAATTTGCATTATTTCAACTGAAATTGTCCATAGCTTATGAATCACAATGTTGTTGTTTTTTTTTATTTATGCTTTCAATTTGGATTACGGGACCTTGTTCTCTGCTCCAACAATTTTGATGATCACTTCAAATGTTGATACTCTAACAGCAGTTTAGCAGTAACTTTTATCAGTAGTTTTGGTAGTTAGAAGCAATATATTTTCTGAATTGCTCATGTAAGTTACAGTAAAAGGCCGTGTCCCACCAGTCACGATATACAGCCATATCGCACTCCTACGAGTATGATATTGCATTTTTACAACAGGTTGATGGCATAATAGTGCATATAAAAAAGAAAATCAAGCACAGAGAGTTTTAAAAAAATTATTTTGAATGAGGAACTACTTCCTTCCGCCATTCACAGCTGCCGTTGACGTCAAAAAAGCAGAAGCTGTTACTAATACACCAACGTCACTTTAGAGTTAGTATTTGAATGATTCTCTAGCGTAATGTCTAAAGTGATGACAAAACAGGTGATTTTGCTCACATTTTAAGATTATAAGGCTGAACAGAATGAAATGCCATCAGTCTAGAGACATTTCCCAATGCTATCAGTACAAGATTACTGTTGTGTTTGCAATAAGAAAAAAATGCTGAATGAAAACAGGAGACTCATTAGAAACAAACAGATGGCCAACCAAAAAGTAACTCAGTTATACAAAGAGTGGCCAACACGAAATGTATACATTCCTGATATCTGAGTCCCATCTCACACTTAATACACTACAATTAATATGGTATAATACAGCACTGCAACATAAAAAAGAGAGAGATCGACTTAGAATGTCACTCACCAATTTTATAATGTTTTGATCAGTTGTAGTTTGAAAATACGTCCTAAATTTGTCCTATGAGGGCTTATTGTGCTGCATCTTTTGCCATCTTGTGGATATATATATATATATATATATTCTTTTTTTTTTTTTTTTTACGTTTAGGCATAGCACATTGATGGTTCAAAGCTAAAAGAAATTCACTAAAAGAAAGATTTACGGCATTTGGCAGGCATTTTATTTCCCAAAACGACCAAAAAAATCATCCCTCGCTCCTGACAGTTCCTAACAAGATCTCTGAGGATTTGACAGATGATTGCCTCATTATGTGGTTTATGTAATGAGAGAGATGTGGGGGAGAAGAGTCAGATACAGAAACCCTGCTGTAAAACTATTACAGCAGAACGAGCTTGAACCTGACAGGATAAAAACAAAGTCATCTCCCATAATCGGGACTGGAACATATCGTCAACATTTCTGTCAGCAGAGTATATAACCCGCTGTTGCTATAAATACGCCCCAGATGCCCTGTGGTTGTGGCGTTCCAGTGTTTCACACAGTAATGTGGAGGTTTGGGGGTGAAGAGCGCTTTAATTCTCTTCTCCCATTACAGCGGTGCTGTAACAGATAGGCAATGTCAGCGCCCTGTGAGACGTGTGAATGTGGGATGTCTTCTCCTCCAGGCATGTGTAATTTGTGCTGGCCTGGGACAGAAGCGGAGAGAATGAGAACAGGGCCTTGATCCATCGGTGGTTAACCGTAGCTTAATGAGGGGGAAAAACAGTGACGCAACCCTCAACTCAGATGTCACAAAGCTCTAAAGAAGCACTTGAATGGCCACAGCAGGACTAATTTTAACACGGCTGGCATGATCACAGACAGACACACTGACACCATGACTGAAGAATCTCAGCAAGAGATTTGATACCACTGTGAAACCCTATCCCTGATATAGAAAGCAGAAAGAGGAAATGGTTTTCTCTGATGACCCTGGAGAATTATTGATAACGGCTGGATTAAAACCATTTTTAGATTAAAACACTTTAGATCTTTATAGAAATTGAATGAAGTATTGTTTTTTAAATAAAATAACTTGTGTAAAACTGGTAACATTTTACATTTTAATATTAAAAATAAAACTTTTCTTTTCTATTCTATGGTGCATATTTAGCCCCTAGCCTGATTATATTAATTTGTTTACTTGTATATTTCCTATTATTTAAAACTGTATAGCTAAGACTGTATTTGTACAGTTGAAGTCAGAATTATTAGCCCCCCTTTGAATTTTTTTTCTTTTTGAAATATTTCATAAATGATGTTTAACAAAGCAAGGAAATTTTCACAATATGTCTGATTATATTTTTTCTTCTGGAGAAAGTCGTATTTGTTTTATTTTGGCTAGAATAAAAGCAGTTTTTAATTTTAAACACCATTTTAAGGACAAAATTATTAGCCCCTTTAAGCTATATTTTTTTTCGATAATCTACAGAACAAATCATCATTATACAATAACTTGCCTAATTACCCTCACCTGCCTAGTTAACTTAATCAACCTAGTTAAGCCTTTAAATGTCGCTTTAAGCTGTATAGAAGTGTCTTGAAAAATATCTAGTAAAATATTATTTACTGTCATCATGGCAAAGACAAAATAAATCAGTTATTAGAAATGAGTTTCAGGGGTGCTAATAATTCTGACTTCAACTGTATGTGCATGTGCATTAAAATAACAGAGGATCAATGAATTTTTTTATATATAAATAAAAAATAAAACTGTATATAAATTAAAATAAGGGCAGCACGGTGGCGCACTGGGTAGCACAATCGCCTCACAGCAAGAAGGTTGCTGGTTCGAGCCCCGGCTAGGTCAGTTGGCATTTCTGTGTGGAGTTTGCATGTTCTTCCTGTGTTATCGTGAGTTTCCTCCGGGTGCTCCGGTTTCCCCCACAAGTCCAAAGACATGCGGTATAGGTAAGCTAAATTGGCCATAGTGTACATGTGTATGGATGTTTCCTAGTGATGGGTTGCAGCTGGAAGGGCATCCGCTGAGTAAAACATAAGCTGGATAAGTTGGCGGTTCATTTTGCTGTGGCGACCCCAGATTAATAAAGGGACTAAGCCGAAAAGAAAATTAATGAATAAATTAAAATATATTTTGTATATTATTTTGCTTTTAATTAATTTACATTGACATATTTATATTTTGAATTTATGTACATTATATTTTGTGTGTGTGTGTGTGTGTGTGTGTGTGTGTGTGTGTGTGTGTGTGTGTGTGTGTGTGTGTGTGTGTGTGTGTGTGTGTGTGTGTGTGTGTGCATATACACGCTGTTGTGTAACTTAATTTTTATAAATATATCTTATTGGATGTGAAATAGTTAAACTGTACTTGAATATTTATTTTTAAAAAAAATTTTAATAAATGAATTCTAAGTGCTATATTGTGAGATAAAAAAAATATTTTGCTCTAAAATATATTCTTTTAACATGTCTGGGTAAAAAACAAACTTTTCCCCCTTTGAAAACAATTTTTTTTTTTTTTAAGATTTATAATATTTTGGAACAGTAAACACGTAAGGCTAAATAATTTATACCTCTCCTGTCTTCATTAGTTTCAAATACACAGATTTCTTTACAATTTAAAATGACATCTTTGGATATCTTTTCTGCTGGAGATACTGTTGTCCTAAAAAACAAAAAAAAAATGTAATAAAACAATCTTACACATACCTGAGGAATGGTATTACAGAAAACTTTGGCGGTTTTAAAACCTTAACTTTTCCAAACCATGGTATACCCTTAAAACGGTTATTGTCCCATGCCTAATGTATATCATACAACAGATGTGGGGCAGGGAAAGAGCCAGTCAATTATCCAGAAAAAAGAAGCTAGATTTGAGCTAAAGTTGTACCCTTTTTAAGAACTCATACATATGACATTTATTTTTGTAAATGGAGATATGGATTTGTTTTTAATACCCCTTTGTATTTATTTCTTTTCATATGGCTTATGTATTTTATTTTATTTTAATACTATATTTGTAACCACTGATCTCCTGTTATTATTATACTTTGTGTGAATTCTTATTAAACCAATAATTAAAAAAAACTTGCACTTAATGTTTTTACCTTGATTAGACATATGCAGATGATTTTTTTTGCGAAAAAAAAAAGTAGCGAGAAAAATGGCAGAAAATAATGCAAAACAAATCAAAGACCCACCTGCTAGTTTCCACTCTAAAGTGTAGAGACACTTCAGGGCTTACAATACAGTCGACGGAAAAGCACTGGTTAAAAGCTATGTAACCTGCAAGAACTGCTTTGCAAAGATAAAATATATACATGGTTTACACATGTTAATTATTGTTCATGTTGTTTTTTAATGTTCATGCACTTGTATCTGTCTAGCTGTACAGTGTTTACATTTAAGACCAACAGGCATTGAGTTACGCAAATGCATATTTCTTTGCACAGTGTGGAAAATGTTGGCATTAATAAATGCATAAGATTTCCTTATTATGGGTATTTTTTCTTTTTCAGTCACATATATTGTGATATATCGTTGATGAAATTAATTCCCATCCCTACCACACACCAGCTGATTGGTGAAGAGGAGACAGAGTGATGAAGCCAATTATGATATGGGCAGTGGTGTAAAGTAACTAATTACAATTACTCAAATTGAGTAGTTTTTCTCAGAAATTGTAATTTACTAAGTAGTTTTATAAATGTGTACTTTTACTTTTCCTTGAGTACATTGTTAGTGCCGTATCAGTACTTTTACTCCACTACATTCTTTCAACCTGCAGTCACTACTTTATTATTTCTTGTCTATGGGGATTAGAAAAATCAGTTCTGAGATTCCTGTCCTATCAAATCGCACATACCGTAGAAGGTAAATCGTATCATAATGAACTACCTCAAGACGTGTGCACTTTATAATTGCAGCAAACTGTTTGGAAGTATTAAAAGTGTCCAGGAAGATGTCTAAAATCTTTACGCGCATTGACCCAGAGACTGTTTAGATGCATGTCACTGATGAGAAGATGACGGACGTTTACTGTATGATGACCGAAATGGCCTTAAACACCCAGCAGGCACAAGACGTCAACATGACGTCTGATTGACGTTGAACCCTAACGTCATGGGGACGTTGCATTTTGTTTGGACATGAAAATTGGGTTGACATCAGAACTCAACGTCAGGCCAATGTCAATGTCCAATGTCCAACCTAAAACCAACCAAATAATAATGTCTAAGGATGTTACAGCTTGACGATGTATGAATCTATCAGATGTTGGATTTTGGTTGCCGTACCTGATTTGGTGTCAATATGACGTTGGTTTATGATGTTGGCTTGACATTGGATTTTGCTCACTTTCTAACAACCTAAAATCAACCAAATATCAACGTCATTTGACGTCATTATTGGACATCAAAATAACGTTGTCCTTAGCTGCTGGCTTGATAATTAATTTTGGTCACCTGACATTACAACCTAAATCTAACCTAATATTAATGGCTCATGATGTTGTGTGACTTCTGGGCAATAACTAAATGCACTACAGAATGTTATGTTTACACACACATGCACAAATTACATGTAAACACATCAGCTTTTGACAGCATAATACTCACTACTCATCACTCTTGAGTACTTTGGAGAGGTCTACTTTTTACTCATACTTTGAGTAATATTTACAGCAGATACTTTTACTCTACTCGCACTACATTTTTAGGCAAGTAATGGTACTTTTACTTGAGTTTAATTTTTCAGTACTCTTTCCACCACTGGATATGGGGATGGTTGGAAGACATGATGGACAGAGGCCAGGGCACAAATTTGGCCAGGATGCCGGGGTTAAACCCCTACTCTTTGTCGAAGGACATCCTGGGTCCTGACATCCTTTTTAAAGACCACAGAGAGTCAGGACCTCGGTTTAACGTCTCATCTGAAAAATGGCGCTCACAGAGCAGTATAGAGTCCCCTTCACTATACTGGGCATTAGGACCCACATTGTAAATATATATCCATATTCATATATATCATATCCATATATATATACCCATATTGTAAAGTTTGGTTATACTTGTTAACGTAATCTTTATTTGCAGGAGAAATAATACCTGATATTACCGTATGTCGCAATCTAATCTTCAGCAATTGATACTAGCAGAAGCCTACTTTAAGCCTAGTTACATAAGCAAGACAAAAGAAAAGAATCCTAATGTCCATAAAGTGAACAGCACGAAACTGGCAAAACAGTGCATGCGCTTCAGCAGGGTTGCGTTTCAAGATTTGAGCACGTCTTGTTTTTGCAATGGATGTGATCAGCATCAGTTACTGAGGTCACGCCCCTCGCAGTCCCTCGGGGGACAAGCCAGGGCCGCCAGCGGTCAGTATTTGTTAGCTGCTTGTTAAAAGCGATCACCACGCTGTGATCTCGAAGCACACGGTAACATGAGACAAACCAAGCGGGCATCTGGTTCTGGTTAGTGCATTGGAAATCTGATTAAAGGAAAATTTCCAGGCACATTGAAAAGTATTCAGCGTAATTACTGAGAACAGCTTAGACAGATCAGACCACAAAGAACTAAACATGAAACCAATGTTGTGGTTCGCTCCTCTATTAAATATGAGACACAGCAATAGTCCGGGAGGGAAGTGGGTCTCAAGTGAACAAATTGATGTGGACGGAGAGGGTTTAGGTTGTGTTTGGGGATGGGCAGGGCTCTTTAAAATTAATGGGGATATTATGTTCCTTTCTTGTTAAAAACCTTCAGACTTCAGTGGAATAAAAGCTTACAGAATGCCAAAAAAGTTCTTCTCAGTGTCAAGAGGTTTTGATAAACTACAGCTACAACACCAACAGCCAAGCCAAGAAGCTGAATGAAACCACAATGACCACAGTCAGTTCATTGTAGAAGAGAAAAAAACAGGTCTGTGCAAGCGTGAGGCACAGCCAAACCTCAGTGTAGACAATAAATCGTATTAGCACAAATAAAAGTCTTGATGGATGACTGCGTTGAGGTCAATGTTTAACAACAAGTCTCTCATTTTTCTGTTGAGTGCTGAAATCAAAACCATATGTGGAGTATTTGTGTATTAGGGTTTATTGTAAGGGCTCTTCCTGGAAAAAAAAAAATCTGCACAACTGAGAAAACTTTGCCAAAACCGAGGGATAGATTTCGCTAAGTACACAAACAGCATTTTCCACTTTACAGATCTCCATTATTCTGCTTTATTAATACAAAACCCTAAGTAATATGAGTTTTCAGGCCATCAGAGATGACTACTCGTTGGCCTGCACTCATTTTCACAGCAAAATATTTACACTAGAGAACACAAAATCCCCTAACAATTTTAATGGAATAGCAACCATGTGCAGTGCAGAACACAAGAGGGCAGTCTGATCCCTTCACTTTAAACAACAAGAATGAGGTTTTGTAGAAGGTCTGATGAAACTGATTGTAATTAGAGAGATGTGACTCACAGAAACTGGATCAGAAGAGTCTGGAGGCCAATAAACTTTATGAAAGAACTGTAGGGTGGATGTGAGGCATAGTTCACTAAGAGGAACAGAAAAGTGAAAACCTGTCATCATTCCTTCACCTTCCCGACATTCCTCTGTGGAATACAAACAAAAATAGATATTTTGAACAACGTTTCAGTTCTGTCTATTTAATTACAGCTAATGGATAAACCATTTTGATTTAAATTTTTTTTTACTTTGTAATAGAGCTGGGCTGATAAACGATATTATATCAAATCGCGATACAATTTATTTCAATAACAATGATAAGCTCTGGACCTTTTATTGATTTAAGAGCCAATCACACAGCAGAAATGTACAACAATGGGAATCTAAAAGTGTGTTGATATTAGAGATGTACCGAATATTTGGCCAGCGAAAATTTATCGTCCGAAAATATGTTATGCCATTTAATGGACCCTCGAATTTTTGTGGCTTCAGTCATTGTTGTAGTCAGGGTTTCTGCAGATATCATAATGTCAAATTTAAGACTTTTTAAGACTTTTTAAGACCATTAAGCGTTAAATTTAAGACCTATATCACAATATCAAAAACACGCGAGAGAAAATGCAAAATCATAAAATTAGTGGTAAAATAAATTTATTTAAATTGAACTGTACTAAAGACAGGTTAGATGGACACACTGAACTACAAAAAAAAAACATCTTAAGGCTGATTTATACTTTCGCTGGCGGCGCATCGTGCACCTCCGCTGACTCACGAAACGGACGAGGCTTTTATACTTGATTGCCGTTGTGATATTCTTTAAAACGACATGGGGCGGTCAAAAGAAACCCACCGTAAAGTCAGACGGATAAACAGAGGTGTAGTACGTTTCCGGAACTAAGTCATATCATTAATATCGTTCAAGATTTTAAAACTAATTATTTTTAATTATTTTTATAATTTCTTATAATGATTTTAAAGATTTTTATAACCATTCAAGATTTTTTTTTTTATCAAACTTTGATGCATCTGTCCTATAAAGGCTAAAAAGGCAATAATGGTCCAACACTCCCTGATCATTAACACCAATAAAGCCCAGAATTTGGGCATCTATATATTGGAAACTGATAGGTTCATATACTCTTATCAAAGATATAATTTGTCACTTAATTTTAGTTTGTATTAACCACACGGGTCTCCACTTTTGCCATGGCATCTTTTTTTTTTTGTTTTAACAAACGTATCCCTCAGGTTTTTCCAAACTTTTCCTTTTGCACGGCTGTTGCAATTTCTAGCCAAGAATTATTGGTCATCTGGTTATCTCTATGATGATCACGCATGGACAGATCATAAAGGTGTGTGTACAGTCGTACCCGTTTCAGACAAAATCTCTTCAAAATGTTTCATGTTCAACTCAAATCAAAAGCGGCACCACACGAACTGTTCACCCGAAATCTGTTCACGCTGCCAGCCGAAATCATGTCGCGCACACTGAAAGTGAACCTTCGCAAACACATCGATGACGTCACATTCGCTGCGCGCGCACTGGGATCAATAACAGAAAGCTGATTGGCTATTGCATGATGGTCTCATTTGTAGTTGTAATACTGCAAATTACATTAGAACTAGTGAAATAAAGGACTACAACACCACGAAAACCAAGCAACAACAACAAAAAAGAATTTAAATGAGCATTAGATGTAGCATTATATGGACATCGGAAAAATAAGACCTGAGCAAAAATATTTAAGACCTAGAACAGCGAATTTAAGACTTTTTAAGGCCTTAAATTTCGATTTTTAAATTTTAGACTTTTTAAGACCTCGCGGAAACCCTGGTAGTACCCCTTTAAATCTGGAAGCATTATTAACAACATATATTAAATATATATTATTATCATTCAATATGGCAAATAATTATCGAGATTGCATTTTTGCCATTTCATCCAGCCCTACTTTGTAATAGGTTTTATTTGAGTATGAAAACAATTTCAACCATGATGCCTTGAATATCTCTGCTTGCTTAAGCTACAAACATTGTTTCCTGCACCTGAATTTGTGTAGAGATTAAAAAAACATGGGCAGAACTGAATTAAGTAATCTGTAAACTACTTTAGAGAACATGGTAATTTCTACATAAAAGGCACAACAAGCTAAATTCAAACTTGTTGCAATACAAATCAATCCAATGCACCAGCTATACCACTGTGTGAGTGGCATGTGTATATCTGTACAACTATTTACCTGGTGGCCAAACAACAAAGGTGCTTTAACAAAATTAAGGTTGCAGTATTAGTTTTAGAAACTGAGAATCACATTTTCTGTTTGCATTTTTTTTTTTTAATTAAAAAAAGTTACATATTATCTATACATTTCCATTCATTCAGTCAGAATAAGTGTAGCCTAAATTAAATTCCTGATAAAACAAAACATATTGTGTAATCTATAAATCCCACATTAATTGGATTATACAAATAAACGAATTAAAATGTTTACTATGCTGTGAGCATAATCTGGAGACATAGGTAATTTAGCTCATAGAAGATTTGGTGAACTTCAGGTTAGAGATCCTTTACCCATAACATAACCTGTCCAGGTGATGAACGCAGGTAAACTGCACGCTCACTGTGCCCAAAATAAAACATAGTTGGCGAAAACTAAACTGAAACGTACATGTGGATAGTAAAGTAGTAAAACATTATAAACTAGACCTTACCGCAATACGTTCAAAGTAAACAATTAATTAAAACGATTCTCAAATGTACAACGTTTACGACAAAAACACTCATAACAAATAGTTTTTAAAATAATATAATAGTAAACCAAAGCGAACCATTGTCAGTAGGCCTACGTTGTTCGTTATGTATTACAAACATTAGCGAGTATGATATCAATCTTGGCTAACGTTAGATTTGACAGCAAGGTTTCGTCGAAGTTAGGCCTAAAGTCAATCCTGTCATATAACGTTACTTACCTTTCACGTGGGAAACACAAGGACCACATAAAGGGCCAGGAAAACAATCTGATTTGAGTGTTGTATTTCAAGCCTTCTATATCAAATCTATAGTTTTGTTTGAATAATTAAGACGACTGAAAATTGTCATCAATGCAAATATGGCGCGCAAATGGCAACTACTCCTTTTGTTTACATAAAGAGAGTGCGCCAAACACCATATAAGAAAAAAAAAGCGAGAAAGAAGCTGAATACAAACCTCATTGGTTAACGTGTATCGTCCAATTTGTGAAAGCGTGAGAGAGGAGGTCTACAGAAAACAGCACTAGAAAACACATTCTTTGTACTAAAATACTAGAATTAGGCAATTGGGGTGATTTGTTGTAATTTAATACTGGCCAGTATGGCGTCAGAAGTGTGCCTTGCCTTATTTAAAAAGAAAAAGAAAAAAAGGCCACCTAAGATGAAAATCAACTTTTGTAAGCTGTTTGGACAACACTGTCTGTATGTAAAGTGTGCCCACTGTCATATTAAAGTGATATAAACACAATTAGTCTCTTTTTAAATTGAACTGACGTTAAAACAGGACCGGGTAACATGATAGCACCGTCGCCTCACAGCAAGAAGGTTGCTTGTTTGAGTGGCGGCTGGGCCAGTTGGCATTTCTGTGTGGAGTTTGCATGTTCTCCCCGTGTTTTGCGTGGGTTTCCTCCGGGTGCTCCAGTTTCCCCCACACAGTCTAAACACATGCAGTATAGGTTAATTGAATAAATGCTGTTGTGCATGTGTGTGAAGGAGTGTGTATGGGTGTTTCCCAGTACTGGGTTGCAGCAGGAATGGTATCCACTGTGTTCATTTTGCTGTGGCAACCACTGATGCATAAAGGGATTAAGCCGAAAGAAAAAGACTCAGAAAATCTCAGTGATTTTTTTCCCAATTGATTGACAGGCGCCATGTTTCTATAATAACATGTATACACGTCCACAGAATTTTTTTTGCAAATAAACAGAAATTAAAATATTTTCTAAAACTCTCTGTGATTTTTCATAAGTTTTACAAGTTTACAAAACAGCATGTTTGTAATAAAGACGGTAAAATCTCCATGTATTTCTTAACCTCTATAATAACCACGACCACATGGTGTAAGTAAATGCTAATATGTGTGTGTGTGTGTGTGTGTGTGTGTGTGTGTGTGTGTGTGTGTGTGTGTGTGTGTGTTGCAAATGGCATTTGTGTGAGACTCCATTTCAGAAAGGCTTGAATAAACTCCACCACAAATACATGAAATAAACTTATTTGGTATTTTTGACTAATGAGCTGTATTTCAACTTAATCCGTGTCTGTCTCTGTCACTGTGCTGTTTATCTGAGGTAAGGCATGATGAGAAGCAGACACATGTGGGAACAGTGCGTGGGGAGAAGCAGCTAATTTGCATTTAAAGCCACAGTCTATGTACTCAGGCACCAAATGAGCATTTTCTAGAGGCTATAATAAATGATCTGATGGGTATTTTAAGTTGAAACTTTACAGACACATTCTGGAGACACCAAAGGCTTACCTTACATCTTGTAAAATGGGTAAAGTAGGTGCCCTTTAATGCTGAACAAACTGTTTTTAATTACTTCATTTTCACTGAGTCAACTTCTACTAGACCAGGGATGTCAAATTCAATTCCTGGAGGGCCGCAGCCCTGCACAGTTTAGTTCCAACCCTAATTAAACACACCTGATCAAACTAATTGAGTCCTTCAGGGTTGTTTGAAACCTACCTGTAAGTGTGTTGAAGCAGGGTTGGAACTAAACTGTGCAGGGCTGCGGCCCTCCATGCAGGAATTGAGTTTGACATCTCTGCACTAGACACCTAGTCACCAAAACACATGTAGATTTTCAATATTTTACATTTTATTTGTAGTTTAAATTATCCAATAAGCCAATAAGATTTTGTACAAGAAAAAAACCTTTTAAAATCCTACATAACATCATTAGTGTTATTTAGCAAGAATGCATGAAATAGATTAAAAGTGAAAGTAAAGATATACCTAATGCATTTCTGTCCATCAAAGAATTCTAAACAGTATTATGGTCTCACATAAAATAATATTAAGCAGCACAACAGTTAATGCCATTGGTTAGTAATAGGAAATGTTTCTTGAGCATTTGAATGATTCCTGAAGGATCTTGTGATAGTAAAGACTTGAAAACGGGTTGATGCAAATTCAACACTTACATCAAAGTAAAAATAACAATAAGACATCATTTAAAAATGCATTGGCATCACAGAACATAAAAATTAAGACATTTAAATAAAAACAAAACCATTATTTATTACTGAAATAATGTAAAATTACTGTTTTTTTGCATTTTTGATCAAATAACGGCAGTCATGGTAAGCACAAAAACATTGACGTTTTACAGATCCTAGATCTTTGAGCAGAAATGTATATACACAAACATATGCATACAGGAACAGGAAACAGCAATGCTCAGCACACACACTCCTCCCTCATTTTAGCAATCTGAAGCAGAGCAACTCTTGCCTCTTCATCCATGTAACCCTGTAAAACCAGCAGTTTTCACAAGTTTACTTTGAAAGCACATTAAATAACATACATTATACAACATCAGCACGTAAAATGTTACCTGTGCTGCACTGAGCAACCGTGTTCTGTATACAGAAAGCACGTGTCTGTATTGCCTCCCAGACTCCTGCAAAAAAAGAAAACAAGTGATTTTCCCCTTACATCAGGTACAAAAAAAACAATAAATAATGTATAAATCTTTCATTTAGAAATGTACAATACATGTTGAACAAGCAGTACTTGTCGACAACTGCTCTATTTTGCTGCAAGCACTTTGAAGAAAGTTAAGATGACTCTTGAGAGTAATTTATGATCATTGCGATCAGTCACTGCAGACTTCATTTAATATAACAGGGCATCTTCATGTTACTCTGTGGGATTGCAAACATTGCTACTGTTGAATTAGCAGAGACAAAAGCCTCTCAAGATAATACCTCATGTCCTCTGATGCCCATGTTGCTAAGAAACATCCAAAAGTAACACGGTGGCAACCCATTTTCAACCCCGCACACCTTAAAGTTAAAGGTTCCCCAGGGGATTTTTCACAGCAATGACATAAAAGAACCATTTCAGGCTTTCCTCTTTTTTATTAGTAGAATTTGTTCAGTGGAGTGCATGGAGCAAAATTACAGCTCTTGAGTGAAAGTGACTTTGGACATGCTGTGCCTTCGGTTTTCATAAAAAACAGACAGAAAGGATCATCAAGTAACTAAATATTCAATTTAAACAAAACTAATAATCTACTATATGTCTATTGGGCCTGTCACAATAATCAATATATGAACTTGTCGCACAACATATGGACATGAGCTCAATCATTTTTGGTGATGCAATAAATATTGCCTAAACATAAAAAGCAACGCTAGCAACATTTTAGCTGATTGTGCAACATCTCTATCTCTATTAGAGTTGGCAGTGTCAGTATGGTTATAGTATTTACTATAAATTACTGGGTGCCTGACGACTGAAAATGGATCTGGTAGCAAATATGGCAGCCTCTGTTTCTTTTTACCTTTCACTTTTTTGTTAACATTTATTATTATTTATTTAGGATGAGCGTTTTCACATTCTGATTCCAGTACAGAGTTAGTAAATTGTTAAAATTACTATAATTAAATGAAATATTCTTAAGAATAAAATATTATGTGTTCTTTGGAATAGTGTACTTGCATTGTCCTGATGTTATATTGTCAATCTGGCATTATTTAATGAGTGGCATAAAATGATCTTAAAATGACAATAATGTTGTTTATCGCAATATATTTTGGTGCAATATATCGTACAACAAAAAATAGATATTATGACAGGCCTAATGGTTATCAAACTTTGCTCTTACTATTAATAGGCAGTCACGCAAAAATTTTCATTCTATTCCATTCACACACAAACAGCTAGGTGGAAATGCAAGCTGGTGTGAAGTTAGAAAATTTCGCTGCAAGTTTGGTGAACTCTGACCTGCAAACTAATCAGGGTTTCCACTTTAAGCTAAATACCATATTTCATATTTATGTCCAAAGCCAAGACAACAGCATTGGGTTCTGCTACAAAAATTGAACTGAAATTGCTATTGTTTATTTTATGGCGGTTCATCACAAATACACCGTGTTTTATGCCCTTAAGTGTAATTTTATTGTTTACAAATTTTTATTTTTTACTTAGATTTTTAGATTATGTGTTTAATTGCATTTATTGTCATTTCTTTTTTAAATATTACTTTCTGTATTCATATTATATGTTAGGCACCTAGGGGCTGAGAGTAACGCAATTTTGATTCTCTGTATGTCCTGTACATGTGGTTGAATTGACAATCAAGCTGATTTTTTGGACTTCATTAGTATATATATTAGGGATATGTGATGTAAAATTTTCTCTGATGTAAATGAACTGGTGTTAAAAATCATTCAGGTGGTTTTCAGATTTTTAATATTGTGTGTGTGTGTGTGTGTGTGTGTGTGTATATGTATATGTATATATATATATATATATATATATATATATATATATATATATATATATATATATATATATATATATATATATATATATATATATATATATATATATATATGTATATATGTATATATGTATATATATATATATATATATATATATATGTATATATATATATATATATATATATATATATATATATATATATATATATGTGTATATATATATATAGATATATATATATATGTGTATATATATATAGATATATATATATATGTGTATATATATATATATATATATATATATATATATATATATATATATATATATATATATATATATATATGTGTATATATATATATATATATATATATATATATATATATATATATATATATATATGTGTATATATATATATATATATATATATATATATATATATATATATATATATATATATATATATATATATATATATATATATATATATATATATATATATATATATATATATATATATATATATATATATATATATATATATTATTTGTTTATTTTTTGGTTTTTCCAAAGATTTTACAAAAGAAAATCATTTGGGTGATTTTCAGATTTACATTTCTTGTTAAATCTAATGTTCAATTTCTTGTTGCATCACTACTTTTTATACACATATACACTTATTTATTTAACAACATATTTTACATGCTAATTTGCACATAACAGCTGCAGGTATGACGTTGTATATAATAATAATAATATACCTGTACATACACTTGTCAATTTGTATATTTGCATTCATTTTTTACTTCTATTTCTGAAATCTAATATATACATTTTGTATAATTATTTACAATTATTATAATTATTATAATATTTTATAATAATAATTATTATAATTTTACAATTATTTATAATTATTATTTTATTTACAGAAGTAAAAATGTGTATAAATCCATATACAAAATAATAATAATAGTAAATAAATAAATATATTTTTATTAGTTTGTATATGGATTAAGCAAGGAATTAAAAAACACCAAAACATTTTTCCTTCTATAAAATAATTGTTTTATTTTTCTCAGGATTTTGCAGAAATATGTTTGTTCCACTTTGAGAATTTTTAAATGTGGTTCGATCTGTAATCCAACAGAATGGATAGGTCTTGGTTTTTCCTCATACAAGCTTGTTAGAGGAGTTAAGAAAACAGGATTTCCTTTATTGGTCTTCAACTTCAGTGCATATTGTAAGGCTAACCTGAGACGTTGGTTTTCAAGAGAGAGCTCATTTGCTTTCACATATAAACTTCGTACTGATTAAAAATGGACAAGATGGATTTGAATGCCAGGGCTCAGCAGGAATGAATTTTAATACCAGGTATAAACAGAACCGTTAGTTGATCACGGTAACTGCTAATTGCTAACTGTTAAAAACGCATAAATCTTCTGACAAACAAGGGAACTAGCCATCATGACAACTTTGTCTCCAGGCAGACATGACATACACGTCTCACAGAGAATCCATGTGATGAGAGTTCAAGAAGACCACTACAAAACCTCTTGGAAAAAAGTGCTTCCCATTTTGTGAGCCATGTGTACGGTGGTGGTCCGAGTGTGACGTCTGAGACTATCGCAGGCCTATCCAATTACTTATTTTGGGCCAATGTTCGCTAAAAGCATGGTCCACTCCAGACCAACAAAAAGAACCTCAAAGAACATCCTAAAGGCCAGAGAAGGACAATCAGTGAGATACTAACCTCTAGCTGTTTTTGTAGGCTGTAGACCTGAGCCTGCAGGGAGCTGTCAGACTGTGATGCTTCACAGGAACTGATGGAGGAAGATATGCTGACCTGAGCCAACATTTGACCCTCATGCTCCAACACTGACCCCTGAGACAGAGAACACCATGTAATTAGATTAAACTTATTTTCTTTTTCACAAAAGACAGCATGGCTTGCCCAGCAAAATACCCTAAGGTGGTCAGGGTGTTATTTGACTTATTTGTTAGCTATTTAATTTTTTAAGCTTTTATTATTGAAGAGTTCAGATGCAAAAACCTCTAAATGCCGTCTGAAATTTTCTCCTAAAATATTTTTTTTTCAGCCTCCTATGTTTATGTTTAGTTATTTCACTTTGAAGGCAATAAAAAGGACTTATTCGTCACTATAAAAGTAAAATTACTGAGCCTACACACAGCAGTCAGAGAAAAATGATAATTTTAGAAGAAAATATCAAACAGCATTTAGAGGTTTTTGCATCTAAACCTTTCAATTGTTCATTTTTTTGAACAAAATAATACTGGTTTATTTTTTATCAGTTATATAAAGTCATAAATATACAGTTGAAGTCAGAATTACTAGCCGCCCGGAATTATTAGCCCCCTGTTTATTTTTTCCCTAATTTCTGTTTAACTGAGATCAGATTTTTTCAACACATTTCTAAACATAATAGTTTTAATAACTCATCTCTAATTACTGATTTATTTTATCTTTGCCATGATGACAGTAAATAATATTTGACTAGACATTTTTCAAGACACTTCTTTACAGCTTAAAGTAACATTTAAGGCTTAACTAAGTTAATTAGGTTAACTAGGCAGGTTATGGTAATTAGGCAAGTTACTGTATAACAGTGGTTTGTTCTGTAGACTATCGAAAAAATATATAGGCTAAAGGGGCTAATAATTTTGACCTTAAAATGGTTGAAAAAATTTAAAACTGCTTTTATTCTAGCTGAAATAAAACAAATAAGACTTTCTTCAGAAGAAAAAATACTATCAGACATACTGTGAAAATGTCCTTGCCCTGTTAAACATCATTTGGGAAATATAAAAAAATAATAATAATAAAATTAAAGGGGGGCTAATAATTCTGACTTCAACTGTAACTGATTGATTTTAGCATGAAGTTATAATTATTTATTCAGACAAAGTATTATTAAATCCGCCATTTAAAATATCATATCATTTAATATAATATATAATTTTAAATACCAGATTTTAGCATTTAATTTTATTGTTTTAATTTATTTGGACAAAATGGTATAGAATTTAAATATCAGCCATTTATAAGTCGTTTGAATTTTTCTGTATTTTTGTAACATTTAAAAAAGACAGATTTAGGCTATTAGTCTCATTAATTATTTCAATCATTTATTTAAAATATTATTACATGTTTTATGAATTTACATATTTAGGTAAAATGATATGTAACGTGAACATCAGCCATTCATCAGTCATTCCATTTTTCATTTCTTTAGGATGTAAACTGACTTTTAAATAAAATTTCTGACAAAACAGTATATAATTTTGAAACTGGCCATTTAAATTGATAATAATTTTAGTGTTGGTCTATTCCTATGTCAAATTTCAAACTTTAACCTTACACATTTAATCATATGCAAAATGACACATTCAACATGTTTTACAATATTTTCATCAGGATTCAAATCATTTATGTCATTAATATCCAATATTGTAAACTGGGTGCAGACCTGACCTGCAAGACAAAACAGTCTATATATACAGTTGAAGTCAGAATTATTAAACCCCCTGAATTATCAGCCCCCCTGTTGATTTTTTCCCCCATTTTCTGTTTAACGGAGAGAAGAGTTTTTCAACACATTTCTAAACATAATAGTTTTAATAACTCTTTTCTAATAACTGATTTATTTTATCTTTGCCATGATGACAGTAAATAATATTTGACTAGATATTTGTCATGACACATCTATACAGCTTAAAGTGACATTTAAAGGCTTAACTAGGTTAATTAGGTTAACTAGGCAAGTTAGGGTAATTAGGCAAGTTATTCTATAATGATGATTTGTTCTCTAGACTATCGGAAAACAATTATAGGTTAAAGGGGCTAATAATTTTGACCTTAAAATGGCTTTTAAAAAACTTAAAAACTTCTTTTATTCTAGCTGAAATAAAACAAATAAGAGTTTCTCCAGAAAAAAAAATATTATCAGACATACTGTGAAAATTTCCTTGCGTAGTTAAACATCATTTGGGAAATATTTTAAAAAGAAAAAAAACTTCAAAGGGGGCTAATAATTCTGACTTCAACTGTATATTTAGTCCTAATTTTGTGGATAAAAGTTTCTGCTAAATCAATAAATTGTAATTCTTGTAAATAAGCACACAATCAATAATACCAATGTACCTCAGATACCTGATCTGATGATGTGCTCTCCTGATTCACAGCTGTCTGACATTTGCTCTCCATTTCAGTTTTCTTCACATTTTCCCCTGCAGATCCAGTGTCTTCACCCTCTGTTCTGAAACTCTCACTAGAAGATGACACTTGGTTATGCTGCACCTCACCAGAGCATGACCTCTGTTCTTCAGTCTGAACGCCCTCTTCTTTAGTGTTTGGGAATTTGTTCGGTCTCATCTCCATCTCTGCCAGAGCCACTTTGAGTTGCTCAACCTCTTTCTCCTTTTCCTCCACCATGGCAGCGGGAACAAACCTAGCCTGCAGAGCCTCCTGAATAGTATCCAGTTCTAATTTTTGCTCTTGAAGTTCTGTCAGCAAGCTCTGGTTCTCCTCCAGAATGCACTGGTGCTTCAGTAGAGCCTCATTGGCTTTGGTTTCAACCTGTTTCAGTGCATCACTCAGCGAGCTAGCTATAACCGCATGCTCGTCCTTGCTAATGTAGTTCTCCAGATCAACATTATCTACACACGTCTCAGTGATGGTGCTCTTTTCATGATTACTGCACCATTCTGATGGCGTCTGAGCTTCTTTACAAAACATCTCAGCTTGCTTGGTTTCCATATCTGTTAGCCTGGTTCTCAATGTGTTTATTAGCTCTTCCCTACTGAGCAGCTCCTGAGAAAGCCGGCTGAGTTCCTGCATCAAGGAGTTCTGGTTCTCCTTCTGCTTCTCCACCTCCCTCCTGCTCTGATGGAGCTCTTTTTGCATCCTTCCCAGTTCGGATACGGCTGCCTCCCGCTGACCTTTAACCTCATGAAGCTGGACTCTCAGCTCCTCCACCAAGTGCTCTCTGACGGCCATTAGATGAGCTTGCATCTGTCTGACACGGGATTCTGATCCTGCCATCCTCCTCTGAACCTCGCCCAAGGCCTCTTCTAGCTCCCACGCTCGGTTGTGGGATGCGTGAAGAGCTTGTTCGCTGGATCTCCTCAGTGCTTCATATTCCTGAGCCCGCAGAGCTAGTGCCGCATCCAGCCTGTGCACCTCAGCCTCTGCTGCTTCTTGTCTTCGTCGTGCATCTCGTAGTTCTCTCCTGAGGGCCTCAACCTCGCCGGGCAATAACTCCATCGGGGCAGATCTCACGGGTGCTGGAGCCGACAGTGGGGGCCTGACCTAAATAATTCACATGGCTAATGTTAAAGTAAAAGACACTCTTTCATGTCTCGATTTAATTCAACAGCAGTAAATGTTCAGTTTGATGAATATGGGATATAAAATATGGATGACATCAATTGAGGATTTTGCCCTTTAATCTCTATATACTGTCAGAAAAGTGCTTGAATTATAAAACTGACTCAGCTACGTTACTTGATTCACTAAACAAAAAAAAAATTCTAAAAAAACAAAACTAAATATTTTAGTGGTAATAATTTCTTTTGTTTGTTTTTTTTTTACTTCTAAATTTTGTATGTAATTCAACATTTTACTTGCCAATTCGTAACTGTGAAATCTACAGTGCTCAGCATATACGAGTACACCCCCCACAAATTTCTCATTTAAATTAAATTACATGAATTAATTTTACATTATTTACATTAATTACATTTTCTATAGGATGCTTTACAATATTATATTTGTGCATATACAATAGTTTAGTAAGTACTGAAGCCCAATCTGCACCTTATCTAACAAAATAACTTACGATAACAGTAAAAAAATTGGTAGCACAAATGTATATGTTAGGGAAAATTTTTAAATAACATTTTGAAAAATAGCAAAAATCAAGAGAAACAAAAAATAAAAACAATTTTGTTTAAATTTTGTATTTCGTATTTTTTTGCAATATTTTGCATGAATTTAAATGTATTATCTTTCCATTTCTAAAGATTTTCTGTGACTAAAATTATATTTTAATAAATATATCTGTTTAATAAATCTGTTTCGTTCAAAAATCTGTTTTGTGCACCAATATATATTACTCATATTCACTGAGAAATGGATAAAAATATTCATTTTCAAAATGCAATTTCGGAGTGAAAATTGTTTTTGCATGTTAAGTTATGCTAGTTACTTTTTGTGTGTGTGTGTTTTTTTTTCTGAAAGTCCTGTTATGTTACAATCACCTTTAGAAAAATATATATTTATACAAAAAAAAAAAAAGAAAAATATATTGGACAACTTTGCATATTTTTAAAAAATATTTATTGATATATAAACTCATAATTTTATATTTTGAATAAAACTTAAAACTCGTAATTTTGATAAATTAAGTGAGAACTGAGAAACTATAAACCGGTTACAGTTCCAAGGAGAAAAACAATCTGAATTCATAAACAGAATGCAATTCTAGCTGGCAGCTAGCTCTCCACAACTCTCACATGGTCGCCATGCAGCGCTGCGCCCAGTCAGTATCTGAATGGGAGACCACATGGGAAAGCTAGGTTGCTGCTGGTGTTAGTAAGACCAAACTGCAGTCTGTGTGGGTCCTAACGCCCCAGTATATTTATGGGGACTCTATATTTCTCAGTGAGCTCCGTCTTTTGGATGAGACGTTAAACTGAGGTCCCGACTCTCTGTAGTCGTTAAAAATCCCAGTATGTCCTTTGAAAAGGAGTAGGGGTTGAACCCCGGCATCCTGGCCAAATTTGCCCACTGGCCTCTGTCCATCATGGCCTCCTAACCATCCCCATATCATAATTGGCTTCATCAATCTGTCTCCTCTCCACCAATCAGCTGGTGTGTGGTGTGCGGTCTGGCGCAATATGGCTGCCATCACGTCATCTAGGTGGATGCTGCACACTGGTGGTGGATAAGGAGATTCTGCCCCAAAAATGTGTAAAGCACTTTGAGTGTCCAGAAAAGTGCTATATAAATGTAAGGAATTATTGTTATTATTATTATTATTATTATTATTACTACTACTACTACTATTTCAGGTTTACATCTTGCAAGTTAAAGTTTTAATCTTGGAATTCTGACTTTCCTCGGCATTGTGACTTTTTCTTTCAGTTGTCTTGCTACATATTAGAAGCCAGGTGAAGTAAAACTAAATGGCAGTGTTAAATAGAAGGGAATAATTCACACATGTAGCAGTATGCTAGGCCACAAACAGCACCAGACAAAGAACAACAGAAACTGAGAGAGAAATATACGAAGTAAAAACTAACAAACTAAATCAACAATGTGCAACTATGACAACAAATAGAAACATGCTGAAAAACAGTGCAAAAAGGAGACACAGAAACCAACTCAGACTTTGTCTGTACAAGTCTTTAGCATTTAAAACAAGATAAGAAAACATGTGCATTTCTACAAAAAATTTAATCATGAAATATTTATTCAGAATTGCATTTATTTATTTTGTGGTAAATAAAGACCTTAAAATAAAATGGAAATCTTATAATAAAAATAAATAGACAAAACTAAGACGGGTATCAAGGTCACATGCATATTAAAACAAAGCATTAACTAAACCTAAAAGTAGATACTGCTCCTATTTAAGAGAACAAAAATCAAGACCATTTACCTGTGTAGCATCCAAATTATGACCTTGTTTGACACCTTTTCCTTTAGGGAACATAAAACATGTTTAAAACATTAGAGCCCAGAGCTGGAAAGATTTTGTGATATGACTGATTGCAATCCTGATCCTCTGCCGTGATTTAAAAAAAAAAAAAAATTATATATATATATATTATAAAAAAATAAATAAATAGATAAAAGCAGAATCACTCAGTTACCTTCATTGGAGTGACTGCCATGTTCCCTCTGTAAATCAGACACAACCTTTTACTGATGACATTCTCAACTGATCACAGGACTGCAATCAGCTGCCTGATAGCAGACTTAATCAAATGTCATCCGCTAAAGAAACTCACTGTTACGGGCTCTGATAAAACTTTCTCTGCCTTTACTGATCCTGCTTTGGTCCAGCCAATCCCTGCCGGTGTGGGTTTAGCCTGTGAATTTAGATGTAAAACAAATTAATAACAATAAAATAAGAAGTAATGTTATATAATAATGAAAAAAGTCATACTCAGTTAACAGGCAACACTCTGAAAACATTCAGTAGCATTAGTAAACATTGTATAAATGTTAGCATGCAACATTATTGAAATAAAGTTTCTGGAACATTCCTGTAACATTGGTAGAAAAATGTTTTGAGAATATCAATATAATGTGAATGGAATAATCTAATAGCATTTCAAATAATATTCTGACAACATTAATATAACGTGAATGGAACGTTCTAATAGCATTTTAAATAATCTTCTGAGAGCATTAATATAACATGAGACTGAAATGTTATAACCAAAAAAAACTGGATGTTTTGAACATTCTAAAAGTCCTTATAATTTAATCAGAATGTTATGGAAATGTTCCAAGTGCTTTAATAAAATGTGGATGGAATATTCTAACAATGTCTTAAATAACATTCTGAAAGCATTAATATAACAGTAGGTAGTGCTGTTGCCTCACAGCAAGAAGGTCGCTGGTTCGAGCCTCAGTTGGGTCAGTTGGCGTTTCTGTGTGGAGTTTGCATGTTCTCTCTGCGTTTGCGTGGGTTTCCTCTGGGTGCTCCGGTTTCCCCCACAGTCCAAAGACATGCAGTACAGGTGAATTGGGTAGGCTAAAATTGTCTGTAGTGTATGAGTGTGAATGAGTGTTTGTGGATGTTTCCCAGAGATGGGTTGCGGCTGGAAGGGCATCCAAGGCGTAAAAACATGCTGGATAAGTTGGCGGTTCATTCCGCTGTGGCGACCCCAGATTAATAAAGGGACTAAGCCGAAAAGAAAATGAATGAATGAATAATAATAATATATATATTATAGTTATATTAATTACATAAATGTTATATAAATTAATAATAATATTAATAATGAAATATAAATTATATATTAAAAATATAATAATATATTAATATATAATTCTTATTATACAATTATAATTATATATAATTATAAATTAATTATATAAATGTTGTACTGAAAAAAGAAAGTCACCCACAGATTAGATTAGGGCTGTACAATATATTGTTTCAGCATCAATATTGCAATATAATCATTCGCAATAGTCACATCGCAAGTATACGCAATGTTGAGTGAGTTATAATTGATAATTTTGCAAGTGTTTTTTGAGACCTGTGACTGTGTGAGGGTTTTAAAAGCATTCAGGCCTAAGAAACTGTAGTGTTTTTAACTTTGACAAATTAATAGCTATAAATTCTATTGAATTGTTTATAAAGTGAAAACAATGCAGTTTTCTTTATCATTTAATTATTCAATTACTGTATACCTGAATACATCTCGACTCCTCGAAAAACAATAAAATGCTGTATTTTTCTGTATAAAACTTTTCTATGCTTGTAGATTGTTTCTTATATTTTAAGCATATGCACTTCCCTTCAGAATCATCCCAATCAATCTTTCCAAATAGTTATTCAACACATCCAGTGAAATTGTGTTCATATCGCAATATATATTGCAGAACAAAAAATATGGCAATGTTAAATTGTTCCAATATTGTGTAGCCATAATTTAGATGGAGTTTACTTTTCTATTATGAACCATCTCTTTTTTTAATGAGAAATATTACGCATATGTACAGCATATTCCTGTGAAATACAAGAATTGTTGCGTTAATTAATTTTTAGGTAATCTATACAGCACTGCATATAACTTTATACTATATATTTAAACAAACCACATATCCCCAATTAACTTTGTGTATTTCCTAACACAGGTTATAGTGCAAACACTTCCTCATGTTTTATAAAAATAATGAATTTCTTCAGAAAGAAAGAAATCTACATTTTGGTACACTTAAAGGGCCACGAAACCCCCTGTTTCAGCAGGGTGTTTTCACACCTCTGTTTTGAAAAAAAGTCAGGAAAGTTGGGCGTGTCCAGCTCTGGGAGTGTCGGGGGAGGGAAAGAGGGTAAGATATGCATAGAAGGGCGTTTCCATTTGGGCGCGCGCTTAGTTTCACAGGCAAAACAAACAGAGAGAGGCTGATTTGATACAAGCGGAATGCGAATGAGAGAAAAAAAATCCTCCGCATTTCTCTGTAACTTATGTACTCGGTAGGTAGATAGCGTCAGAAAGCCGTGTCTGTATAGGCTATCCTGTCACAAAATGCGGCGAAATCCTGCACGACGGGAATAGTTTGTGTTTATATGTTTACACTCAGAGAGCAGCATTTACAGCTGATCTTTCAGTCTATAATATTGTACTGTAATATTGCAGTGATATTAACATACTGTAAACTTAGTAACTAAATCATTTTGACTGAGGTATGTCTTTAAAAACTGAAAGAGCACTGCTGAAGAGACGACAAACTTTGTAATCTGGGTTAAACAAAGAGCACTGATCGCACACACTTACCTAATCTGTAGCGACAGGACAAAAAGGAGACGAGCGACAAATCCGGATTTCACCATTTCCAGATGCGAAAAGCTCTCGGGTAAAAAATGTTCCTTACAAACGCATTTCTGTCGCGTGCACTGTAATCCACACGTGAGTCCAGCAGCTCTCTCATAGAAGGAAAATTAAAACAAAACCTTGTTGCAGCACACTAATAAACGCAAAACCGATGACTCTTGTCTCCAAATTCTTGTTCTTTCACTTGTTTTGGCAACACAACATGGCGTCTCTCTTCCGTCTGTACAGTGTAAACACGTAAACAGTCTCCGAAGCTATCATGCATATTAATGAAGTTTCACGTCATACACAATAGAGCGCGCTGATTGGTTTGAAGTACGTCTTTGTCATGAATTAATGCCGCACACCCACATACGTCAGAATGTTCTGGAAAAGACAGACAGCCACTCTCCACTCTGGATTTACACCTAAGTATCTCATGGCCGTGACGCAGCTTCAAAAATTCGTTTCAAACCGGAAGAACGAATTTGCTCAAAATGACGCAAAAACAACCAATTTTCACTTTTTAGTGCAATATATGTGTCCTAATAGTGTTTATAGCAGCGTGGGACACATATATGACTGACAACAGCTCAAAAAATGTGTTTTGGTGTTTCGTGACCCTTTAAGTGCGTATTCAAATCCATAATAAATATATTTCTGTAACAATTCCTTAAAAATAAATGCACCTCTCAACAACACTTCATGGATCATGTCATGAAGATTAAATCAATATGTCAGTATTGAAAAAAAAACTATTTTGATGCACATGAGCAAAAACAATCAGTATTCCGTTCCATGAACAGCTGCAGAAGACATTAAATTTCATCAGATTGATTTCCATCACTGCAGAGATTGACCAGTCATTCTCAAGTGGCTGGGAAGTAGGATGGCTCTAATTAAAGTGCACTGTGATTGCCGTTTAAGACTCTAGATGGCAGTGAAATCAATAAAAAGCTTTTGAGTTAGTTTGTCTGCAGCAAACCCATGGCCTTACGGTCTGCTGTAAACTTCCTCTTCAGTCTTGAATGACTAATATTTCAACTTGATTGTGAATGTGCATGTGCTAAACAGATAATCTGTCAGCTAAATGTTAACGTTACCTGTGGAGTCCTCTGTGAACTGCCAGTGTCTTTTGCTGAAAATAAAACAGGGAGAAATGTTAATGCATATTATGCTTTAGTTGCAATTGCACAAACATTGTAGAGGATTATTTTAAATGTCACGAATATGCCAATTTCCACCACAGAAAAAATAAAGATGTAAAAAAACTGCAATACATAAATTGAGATAAAATATAATTTGTAATGTAAACTTAAAAAAATAAAAAAATAAAAAAAAATTATATATATATATATATATATATATATATATATATATATATATATATATATATATATATATATATATATATATATATATATATATATATATATATATATATATATATATACATACATATACATACATACTGGAGATATAAACTCGTCATTTTTTAGCTGACAATTTCCAACTCTAAACACTATTCATGTAGGAATTTTGAGATATAGAGTCAGAATGGCAAAATGCTCTAGAAACTCGCAATTGAAAAAAAGATTCTAACTTTTCCTCAGAATAGTAACTTTTCTGCAATTAGTTTTATTTCCCACAATTCTGATTTTTTTTTCTTGAGAAATGCGATTTCATTGCCCACAATTGCATGGTCATCTTTAAATTCTGACTTAGAGATCGAGTTTACTCAAAATTTGGAGATACAAAAAATCTAAAGGCAATAATAAAATAAATAATAAATAATGTTATAATAATTACACACTCACGGCCACTCTATTAGGTACACCTGTCCAACTGCTCATTAACGCAAATTTCGAATTAGCTAATCACATAGCAGCAACTCAATGCATTTAGTCATGGTCAAGACGATCTGCTGCAAATAAAACCAAGCATCAGAATGTGAAAGAAAGGTGATTTAAGTGACTTTGAACGTGGCATGGTTGTTGGTGCCAGACAGGCTAGTCTAAGTTTTTCAGAAACTGCTGATCAACTGGGATTTTCAGGCACAACCATCTCTAGGGTTTACAGAGAATGGTCTGAAAAAGAGAAAATATCCAGTGAGCGGCAGTTCCGTGGGCGCAAATGCCTTGTTGATGCCAGAGGTCAGAGGAGAATGACCAGACTGGTTCGAAGTGATAAAAAGGCAATAGTGACTCAAATGACCACTTGTTACAACCGAGGTATGCAGAAGAGCATCTCTAAACGTACAACACGTCCAATCTTGAGGAGGATGGGCTACAGCAGCTGAAGACCACATTGGGTGCCACTCCTGTCAGCTAAGTAGAAACTGAGGCTACAATTCGCACAGGCTTACCAAATTGGACAATAGAAGATTGAAAAAACGTTGCCTGGTCTGACGAGTCTCAATTTCTGCTGCAACATTCGAATGGTAGGGTCAGAATTTGGCGTCAACAACATGAAAGCATGGATCCTGCATTTTTATCAGCGGTTTAGGCTAGTGCTGGTGGTGTAATGGTGAAGGGGATATTTTCTTGACACACTTTAGGCCCATTAGTACCAGTTGAGCATCGCGTCAACACTAGTTCTCCACCTCTGGTAGGCTGAGTATTGGTGCTGACCATGTCCGTCCCTTTATGACCACAGTGTACCCATCTTCTAATGGCTACTTTCAGCACGATAACGTGCCATGTCATAAAGCACAAATCACCTCAGACTGGTTTCTTCAACATGACAATGAGTTCACTGTACTTAAATGGCTTCCACAGTCACAGATCTCAATCCAATAGAGCACCTTTAGAATATGGTGGAAGGGGAGATTTGTATCATGGATATGCAGCTGACAAATCTGCAACAACTGTGTGAAGCTATCATATCAATATGGACCAAAACCAAAAATCTCTGAGGAGGTTTAAGGCAGTTCTGAAGACAAAAGTGGGTCCAACCTGGTACTAGTAAGGTGTACCTGATAAAGTGGCCAGTGAGTATATTTCTATTTTCTTTTTAACAGGATTCCATTTGATTTGTGGCGACAATCTCTTTAATAAGTACCTTGTATATTATCATTAAATGATGCGGTTTAAACAATATTAAAAGCATCATTCAAGGAAACGAGTGATCTAAGAATAAGCAAATGATGTACTTAGAGTAAGTTTCTTCTTGAAATTATTTTTCTCTTTTAGTTTCTTTCTTGAAATTGGTAGACAGACCTGTCAACTCGTGAAAATTGATTTTCTGTCAGTGTTAGGATCTGTGAAGTCTCTGTGAGCACAGCTGGAACTGAATCTATCAGACACGTCTCTGAAATGACACGACATTATCCAGAAATGACAGTGCGCTACTGGTTCATGGCTTAAACTCAACTGACCAACTATATGCATGAGCAGCAGGTTCAGTAAAAGCTACATGCCAAGGTAACAAGAGCACCACTTTGCACTGCCTTGCTGAAAAATACAGCATTTCTGGCCTCAAGATTATGTGGCGTTTGATTCCTGTTACTGTGTACATGTATACTGCTTAAAAACAGGACAAAATGTTCAGTTCCATTTCAAACGGTGTTACCTTTAGTTTGTTTGTGTTTAATGCCATGCCAGTTTCTATGGTCATTTTCATGGCGAGTAAAAGGTATACTGGAGATAAAGATCATCTTAAAGTATTACATGTATTTTTTTTAGAACTTAATTTGGATTAATGATTTTAAAAAACGCTTTCAAAGAATCAATTTAATAAAATCAATTCATCACAGAATTGCGACAAACACAATCCAATAGAGCATGGTTCACAGTATACAAATAGAAGATGTGGGAGGATCATCTATAAGGTTTAAAAACTAGTGCGTCATCCCGGAGTGTTACCTTTTGCACTTTCCAATGCATGTTGTACGAGTGTGATCAAGTCCTGTTTCTGGCTTTTTCTGGCATAGTGATAGGCGTCATGGCCATGAACATCCATAGCAAACACATCAGCCTTAGTCTTCAGGATTATCTCCACCGCTTCTTTACAGGAGTTCTCGCAAGCTAAGATTAGTGCAGTCCTAGACAGATTACACACATACAGAGAGTAAAAGTCAAAGGAGTCAAGGAGAAAAATTCCGAACTGATTAATCAGTTGTTGTGTTATCTACTTTTGTGAAGGTTAAAACATCTCTTTACTTGCATTAACTTTTTCTAAGTGACCAATTGAATTGAATATTCTTATATCATTTATTTAAAAACAAATATTGTTTAACATTTAAATTAACCTAATTTGTTAAAGTAACACTTTTTTTGGAAATAGGTTCATTTAACTCCCCTAGAGTAAAACAGTTTGACCATTTTTTAATCCATTTGTCTCCGGGTCTGGTGAGAGCCCTTTTAGCTTAGCTTTGCATAAATCATTGATATGGATTAGACCATTAGCATCTCGCTCATATTTTGTAAGTTTTAAAATTACATTTTTAAAACAAATCAACTTAAAATTTGAAAGCAATTTAACCTCTCAAAGTCAAGTGCTATTTTGGGGTTTCCACCTAGATTTTGCCTACCCAAATTAAAAAGCTTCCCAAATCCACATGCAGAGGTATAAATGCAAAAGTTTGGTATCGTTTTGAAGAAAACCCTTTGAATTTTCATACAACACTGTTGAAAGTGATTAAAATAATTGCATATGTTCTTTGTTTTATAATAAACCCATGCAAAAAAGAGGCGCTTTTTTTTTTATAAACTCAAATTTGAAAGTACCATTTAGGTACTGTGTGGTCTAGGTTGTTGTAATTACTTTTGGTGGTTCCTGCACATACTGTAATCATAGTAAAAAAGAAAAATGTCTCTATCATAATCTATGCAAAAATTATTCTATTCCATCTGATGAGAGAACGAGACCACTTATGGGGGTATTAGGCCAGTACGGACCTTTAAAATTTAAAGAATGCAGAAGTAAATGACGTCATGGACCTCGTACCGGGTCCCAGCGTTTAGGAGGTTAAAGCTGGATTCCTCTGTTACATTGTGTACGAAGAGGAAAAATTGCTACTTTCTAGGCTAGGAACTATACTCTGCACAGTGTAATATCATTGTGACTGCTGGATCTATGGTGCAGCAGCAAAAGTTCTTTGATCGTAACACCAGAATAAGGGTAAATTTCAGAACCAGATTGACCTAGAAAAAAGCAACTTTTCATTTAAAGGGCCACGAAACCCCCTGTCTCAGCAGGGTGTTTTCACACCTCTGTTTTGAAAAAAGTCAGGAAAGTTGGGCGTGTTCAGCTCTGGGCGTGTGGGAGTGTCGGGGGAGGGAAAGAGGATAAGATTTTGCATAGAAGGGAGTTTCCATTTGGGGACGCGCTAAGTTTGACAGGAAAAACAAACACACAGAGGCTGATTTGATACGGCGAATAAGAGAAAAAAATCCTCCGCATTTCTCTGTAACTTATGTACTCTGTAGGTAGCTTCAGAAAGCCATGTGTGTATAGACTATCCTGTCACAAATTGCAGCGAAAATCCTGCACGACGGGAATAGTTTGTGTTAACATGTTTACACTCGGAGAGCAGCATTTAAACAAAGGGCAGTCCACTGCAAACACTTACCAAATCTGTAGACAGACAATCAAACTGGAGCTGTGTCTTTTTATTAAAAGTAGACGAGCGGCAAATCCGGATTTCACCATTTCCAGATGAGAAAAAGCTCTCGGGTAAAAATGTTCCTTACAAACGCGTTTCTGTCGCGTGTCGCGTGCACTGTAATCCACACGTGAGTCCAGCTGCTCTCTCATAAAGGGAAAATGAAAACAAAACCTTCGTTGCAACAAACTAATAACACCTACGAATTTTGTCTTGAAATTCTTGTACTTTCACTTGTTTTGGCAACACAACGTGGCGTCTCTCTGCCGTCTGAACAGTGTAAACTGGTAAACAGTCTCCGGAGCTATCATGCATATTAATGAAGTTTGACGTCATACACAATAGAGCGCGCTGATTGGTTTGAAGCACATCTTTCTCATGAATTAATACTGCACACTCAGATACGTAAGAACGTCCTAGAAAAGACAGATAGCCACTCTCCAGCTGGATTTACACCCAAGTATCTCATGGCCGTGACGCAGCTTCAAAAATTCATTTCAAACCAGAAGAACGAATTTGCTCATAGTAACGCAAAAACAACCAATTTTCACTTTTCAGTGCAATATATGTGTCCTAATAGTGTTTATAGCAGCGTGGGACACAGATATGACTGTCAACAGCTCAAAAAATGTGTTTTGGTGTTTCGTGACCCTTTAAATGTTGATAATTAAGGTAAAAAAAAAGTTTAAAACAATTATAATTTTATCTATATTCTCAAGGTTGTATATCAGCGTAGTACACACTCACTATTCACTTTATTAGGCACACCTTTTCATTAATGCAAATATCTGCACAGCCAATCACACTGCAGCAACTCGAGGTATTCATTTATGTAGACGTGATTAAGACAATCTGTGGATTTAAGTTACTTTGCATGTGATTAGTTCCAGACATGTTAAGAAATGGCTAGTCTTGCGTATACAGACATCAGACTGTCGGCTGAAGGTCTGAAAACTTTGGCTGCTTTGAATGGTATTTACCTTTGTTCTTACATTTGCATTGACTTTTATGCAATTTACTTGTGCAAACGCTTAATTCAGTGTTTAGTGTGAACTCAGATAATAAAAGGCTTTTTATTGCCACCTATTGGTTCAGCTTGCCCTTAACATAAACACAGCGCAAAATTATTATTATTATTATTTCCATTTTGCTTTTTTAAATGAAGGCAGGGAAAAGTAGGCATGGCCTCAGAGATCAGAGGACTGGTTAAAAGCACATACAAAAGACAGCATTAACTCAAATACTCACTGCATAAAACCACCTCTAAACACAAAACACATCAAACCTTTAAGCAGATGTTCAGTCAGTGTGAACTCAGAATATAAAAGGTTTTTAATTGCCTATTGGTTCGGCTTGCCCTTATCATAAATCACAGCGCAAAAATATTATTATCACTATTATTATTTAGGTTTTTTTTTTTTAAACAAAGACAGGGAAAAGTGGACATGGTCTCAGAAGTCAGAGGACATACAAAGGCAGCATTAACTCAAATACTCACTGCATAAAATCACCTCTGAACATAACAAAACACATCAAACCTTAAAGCGGATGAGCTACAGCATCAGAAAACAACAATGGTGAGATTCACTATTCACTATATAGTGAAAACTAAGATTCACTATTCCCAAGGCTCAACAAAATCTTCAAAAATTCATGTAAATCCTGGATCCATCCTGCCTTGTATTAAAGGTGCAGGCTGGTCATGGTGATCTAAGGAACATTTTCCACAGTGCATCCCATCTTGTGATCCCTCGATCCAGCAGACATCATGTCACAAAACTCAAATCTTTTCAAACTAGTGACTTCGAAATGACATTAGGTTTGCTGTACTAAAATGGCCTCCACAGCCACCAGATCGTAAGAGAATAGGGCAACTTTGGGATGTGCTGAAATGGGAGAGTCACATCATAGAAGTGAAGCACCGAATTTGATACACGTCAACATGAAATTGCAAGGAATACCTAATAAATATGCCAGCAAGAGCAAGTTGCATGTTTAGTACAAGCTGTGTGTAAAACTAAGTAGCTTAAAATGCTTCCAGTGAGGGCAAATCACAGAAGCCCTTTCAGAAGACGCATCTGTAAAGCAAAAAGGCCAATCGGTTGGAGTTTTAAAGAACAGTCTTTACAATTTTGATTGTGCTCACAAAAGATAGCATGACTTCATCAGCAAAGAAAAAATTCTCTGAAAACCGAAAGTAGGTAATAGGGATCATCAAAGACTATGAAGAACTGTTTAAAAACATACAACTACAGCAGCTATGTGTATTCAGACTTCAACATCTACCTTAAATAACCTGTTCCCTACAATAACAGACGAGAGAGAACTTCACAAAGCTAACATCCATGAAAGAGCTGAAACTGCTAAAACTTTAATCACAGACACTTATGCTGAAATGCCAAAAAGATAGTGTCATGCTCATAAAACATGGACAACTCGTGCACTAAGATGAACTTGAATATTATGAAACTACTGTGGGCAGTTTTGGAAAGAAAAATGAAAAGCCCTTTCCCTTCTCCAGAATCTGCGATTAAAAACATTCCACTGGAGGCTATTCAAAAGCTGGTTTAATTCCAGTCTTTGAAGGTTGGAATTAAAAGAATTGTAATTAAATCAAATGGAATTAACTTTGACTTCTGTATTAAAGCCAAGTGGTGGTAAATCACCTCATCAGATGTTCACAATATTTTGTGAACACCTTTACTGTATATATCAAAACTTATTTAGTTATAATAATGGATGCAATATAAGTGTGCCATGCAGCATTCAGCACTGTTCCTAAAGCTGTTTTTGAAGTCGGTGTACAAATGTTAATGTATGCCACTTCAATAGGAGAAAAGAAGGTGACCTTCTAAGGACGCAGTGCAGATTTTCACATTATGTTCCTTCAGATTAGTATACAAACTGGAACTGAATATAAATATGCACTGGAATTTAAAAGTGATCTTTCTCCCTTTGGCTTTTGCTTTGATTATACAGCTTTGATTTATTCTTTATAGATGATCACTATTAGAACAGAACATAAAAAACATAAAATAATATAATAAATTCAGAATATAATTATTTTTACATTTTTCCCTTACTTGTTTTGCTTGTCTCGGGCAACAGTGTGAGCTCCATACTGAATGAGTGTCTGGCAGGCTGCTGGTTGGCTCATCTTAGCCGCAAGCAATAAGGGTGATCGACCATCCTGGGAAAAAAATTTATAAATTCAAATCAATTTTTTTATTTACTTTTCATGCAAAATTAACTGTGTTTCTGAACTTACTGCATCAACAGCATCAACAGATGCCCCGCTGTCACAGAGCACTTTGATGGTGGCTTTGCAGCCTAGATATGCTGAAAAACAATACAAAGACACAAGACGTTATAATTTTCAGATCAAGTCTGACAAGTAGAAGCTATATCAGTCCTTTTGTGCAAATAAAAGATTTATAATGAACGATCTGCTCAAAACAATGACAACAATAAATCTGACGCACACCCAAAGAATGAAAGAACTCCTTATTTAGAGCTACAGAATGCAAAAGAAAAGGCTCCAAGCCACTGGAATACATTAAATATTTTTAACATTGTAGAAAGTCCTGTAGGCCTAAAAAATAATTGCATGTTTATAAATCAACATGAATTAAACGCTTCTGTAAAATATTACATTAGGCCATGCTTATAAAAGGTTTCTTCCCTTAAAATCCTAAAAAGTGTACACACAAATAGTTTAAGTCAAATTATCTGCACTAGTCATGAGATTATTCACCAGATTAAACGCTAAAACAAAATAAAATGTTATATAACATTTTATATATTTAAATAATTATGATATTTTTCAATGCATACGCCTATAATTAAAATTTATGTTCAATTTAAAAGGATCAAAAGAAGTTGGGAATTACAGTTAAACACTATAATAGAAGATGAAATGTGGGAACAAATATGCACAAGTTATTATAATGTCAGGAGTTCGACTGGAAGATGAAGATGAGGTTCTTCAGAGTTCTATTAGTGGTCACTAAATTCGATAGTTCTTTACAATTATCACAGTGCTGGAGAGATTGTGGAGAAGTGGGGAATTATGTTCACATATTTTGGGAATGTCCCAACATACAAGTGTATGAGCAGAAGGTTAAAAGGGAGTTTGGTACAGTTTTAGGATACGACATACCAATGCACACAGTATTTTTTACTTGATGGCTTCCCTCCTGATCAGTTCAGTAAGTCTCACCTATTTGCACTACATATATTTTTTAATAACAGCTAAGAAGATAATTACAGTGAACTGGATAAAGACCCGCCGACCTACTTTAACAGAATGGACACAGAGGCTGAATCAGATATATATGAGCAATTCCATGCAAATGTCAACCTTGCCATGAAAAGTTTTCACCAAAATATGGAAACCATATTAATGTGTTCTTGTATTTTACAGTACTTAGGAAATACTCAAAAATTTCTCTGTCAATGTTTTCAAACTATTATATTTGATTTACCAAAAAGTCACACAAGTGGCAAATTCACATCCATCACATCCATAACGGAGAGATGTCACATCCATAACGACACTTATTCCTCATAAATGTCAAACATAATAAAGTCAATCATTTTTGTTCTATAGAGAGACATATTGTATCCTTTTGATTAGCATCACTTCTTTTGGGTTGTGCAGTTTAATTCACAGAATTTCAACAAAGTATGTTGTATACTGCCAACTCGCATACTTTTTTGGTCACATCCATAACGCTTGTTTATTTCCCTCATTTAAAGTACAAAACATGTTTACAGATTGATATTTTTCTGCTCCCATGGTTAGTTGTTCTGAAATATATAAATGGATGTTTTATTATAATTTTAACGTATACTTTCTATGTGAATTTATGTTTTGAGTTTTTACTGCGAATGTCACATCCATAACACTGGAATTGCTCATATATATATATATATTTGAGAAAATGACTTTGGAGTTGAAATCAGACATTTTCCAACAAACCTGGGAACCATAGACTGTAAAAGATAGCTCAAAACATATTTATTTGATCTTTCAAATATTGTCAGGGACTTGGTTGTATTTATTGTCTTTACATTGGAGTTTATTTATTTATCGACTTTTTATCTTCTTTTTTATGTACTATCTTTTTTTAAGTTGTCATTATTATTTATTTATTATTATAATTTATCTATTGTTATTTTTATCTATTTGTTTATTTTTTATGAATGTAAATATTCTAAGTAAATGTTATGTGTATACTATGTTTTTAAAAATTTTAATAAAAAAAAAAAAATGTAAGTTAAAAGGAAAGCTGAATAAAAAAAGATAATATAAAATATGTTGAAACATGATAGCCATTGACTTCCATAGTAGCAAACAAAATACTACAGATGTCAGTGGATAACATTCTTTAAAGGGACATGAAAACCCCCGTTTCAGCAGGGTGTTTTTTGACACCTCTACTTTGAAAAAAGTCAGGAAAGGGGGTGAGTCCAGCTTTGTTTAGGTGGGAGTGTCGAGTGGCGAAAGAGGGAAGGGTCTGCATGAAAAGGGGAGTTTCAATACGTGCACAACAGTTGATTTTCACACCAACAACACAAACACAGATGCAGGGGAGATAAAGTGTGATTTGGAGAGCAGCATTTACAGCGGATCTGAGAGCTGTATGGTGGTGGAAGATTTTTAGTCCATAATATTGTAGTGATACTACAGTAAAAGTATTACAGTAACGTTTTTCCGCTTTTCGCATCTGAAAAAGCACTTTGAGAGGTGTTTTAACAATTCAGAGCCACCGTACAAGTGAAAAGCTAAATACAAAATGGCGTCATTTGAGCTACAGATAACTTTATGACAAACACAATGCATAAAATAAAGACAAAATGTGGCGGACAGTTAGGGATTTGCTGGATTCAGTGACTGGCGCACCTCTCCACTGCTGCTGCTTGGTGTGAGTGTGTGTGTGTCCATACATTTGACATACTGCCCGAACACATTACATTATAGAAGAAAGCATGGTCCACTTTCGGTCTTTCAACGCGTCACCATCTATTATAATGTCTATGGTAATACCAGCCTCTGTTCAAGATTTGAGAGATGAATGTTGAATCTAAGACTGAAGTTGCACCTCGTTCACAATAGAGCACTGATTGGTTCGAACCAAGTCTTTTACATGAATTAATGAACAGATGTGCTGAAAACTCAATTACGTCACTTTGTACAGACAGCCAATCTCCACGCTGGAATTTACACAATGATCTCATGGCTGTGACGTAGCTTCAAAATTACTTTTTAAACCGGAAGAATGAATTTGCTCTAAACAACACAAAAACAACCAATTTTCACTTGTTAGCTAAATATATGTCCTAAAAGTGTTTTTAGCACCGTGGGACATATATATGACTGTCAACATCTCAAAAAATGGGTTTTGGTGTTTTATGACCCTTTAAAACATCCTCTTTTGGGTTTTCTCCTTCTGGAGCCACAAATAGAAAAGAAAATTTTTTATTGAATTTACTGTTTGCACTTTTTGGAGCCAGGATATTATTTATTAAAACTCCAGTTGTGTTTGTCTGTAGAAAAGCATATACACCTTCAGCATGGCTTAAGGGGGAGTAAATTATTAAATAATTTTTATTGTCACCATAGTCATTTTCAAAAAATAAACCCACATACCTGCATCATGCAAAGCTGTACGACCCTGCAGATCTGTACTGTCAACAGGACATTTACTCTATCAGAAAATCAGAAAAAAGAAATACTGGTCACACTTTACAATAAGGTTCATTAGTTAATGTTAATTAATGCATTTACTAACATGAACAAACAATGAACAATACATTTACTACAGTATTTGTTCATGTTACTTAACGTTAGTTAATGAAAATACAGTTGCTCATTGTTAGTTCATGTTAACTCACGATGCATTAACTAATGCTAACAAGCATGGACTTGGATGTTAATAATGCATTAGTAAATGTTTAATTATGATTAATAAATGCTGTACAAGTTTTGTTCATGATTAGTTCATGTTAGTAAATGCATTAACTAATGAACCTTATTGTAAAGTGTTACCGAAATATTATAAGTGCTTTCAACATGATTTATCCCACAGTTAATTCACACATTCTCTGCTAAACATGCTGAGAAACAGAATTAAGGACACTGAAGAAAATATACTATACATAAATATTTCTCTTTCATCATTATACATCAAATGCACCTATGGAATTTGGCGCCATTGGAACCACTGGTGCCATTTATTTCTCTTCTGCTTCTTTGATTTCTTAACATTGTCCATGTTTTTTTTTAATATCTTTTGCTATGCTTCTTTAATGCAATTGACTGCTTATTGAAACTCATTTGCATTCATTTCCAATATTTAATTACAGCTGCAGTCACATCAAAGCTTCACCAAAGAGAATTCACAAATGGACCCCAGATAACACACCTCAAATTCTCAACGTCACATTTGTGAGCAAAAGAATAGTTGCTATGATACTAAAAAGTGCAGTAAATTGCTCCAGCCTTGCCTTAAGCGCGCAGCTTTATGTGGAGATCAAAAGCAAAAAGAAAGTCCAGAGAAAGAAGGAAGCAAATAAACATGGGATTTAGACATAAAACAAGAAGCATAGCGGTGCAGGGAAAGAAAAGAAAACGTTGAGCAGTCTTTGGCAGAGTAATCGCTAAAGGGCTGGTTATACGTCAACACTGACACATTCCAAAGTGCTTTCTCATTAGTCTTTCTTCCTGCGATTGTTAGCGAGGAAACACAATGGACGTACCTGCAGCAGACTCTGCACACACATAGAGTGACCGCCGGCTGCAGACAGATGAAGAGCTGTTTTACCTGAGAGAGGACAAATTGTTTATATTACTTTACATTGTAATTAAATTTACAAGCAAACATACAATAAGCTCCAAAAAGCTTGAAACTGTTAAACCAGAGATGCCTAAACTAGGGCTCGCGGGCCATCTGAGAAGAGAGGAAGAATGATAGGCATGGTTTCGAGATTGTCATTTCAAATCTAACGTAACCCTTTGTTTGTTTGTTAAAAGTTAACTGAAATTGAATGGTGTAAATTAACCACATTTACTGTAAATGTACATACGGTCACCCGACAGATAGAGGACAAATCAAGGCAAAGGCAGATTCTGACTAGTGTATTCAGCATTGAACTCCATTGTTTTATAAACCTGATTGTTCATGTTTTTATTGCAGTAAGTTATCAATTTAAATGTTTTACTGCATTTAATAATATTGAAAGTCATGTTTTCTAATAGATTAGGAAATTAGCCTTGGCAACTTTAATGTAATATAGTTTAGTACATTTACCTTCGGCCCACGGCTCTCAATGATATTTGTTTTTTGGCCCTTTATACGAAAAAGATTGGGCACTCCTGTGTTAAACCAGGTTTAAAAAAAGCTGAAAAACGAGTGATACAGTGAAATGTAAATTATATGCCCAAACTGAATATTGTGGATGCTAGAAATCTGGTAAAATCCTAGAATTTGTTTTTCATTAATTAAATGTTAATAACTGCATTGCTTTTAGATGTAATTATTTTCCCTCAATTTTACTTTAACATGAATTTTTTTTTACTTGCTAATGAGCAGTGTTGGGGAAAGTTACTTCAGAAAGTAATGCATTACAATATTGAGTTACTCCTCAAAAAAAGTAACTAGTTGCACTACTTAGTTAAGTAAGTCATGCGTTACTTTTGAGTTACTTTTTCTGACCTGGCTGAGGCTTGATCTCTTTCAGAAATTGCAGATTTTCAGAATTTTTTTTATTCTTTTTTTAAATAGAGGAGCTCTGCAATAACAATATATTGTATAACCTTCATTTACCTTTAAAAAAAACACATTAAAAAAATGTATGTAGGATAATGTTATCTTCTGAAAACTTCCTGAGCTATACATGCAGATTAATGAAGGTTTAAAGCAGTGCGTTTTTCTACTTTTGTCCTTTTTGTCTTATTAGTGAAGTTAAATCACTGTCCATTCAGAAAATCCTCTTTTCCTTTTCCTTCATGTGTTCAAAATAATGAGAATTTTCCATCGCAGAAATGTAAGCCTTTTTTTTATAACTATTTTTTCAGGGTTTTCACCTTTATTGAATGGAACAGTAGAGAGTATTGACAGGAAAGCAAGGGGACCAGAAAGAGGGGAAGGATTGGCATAGGACCACAAGGCGGGAATCAAACTCAGGTCGCCGTGAGCAGCGGAGTGCATGTGTCGACGCACTAACCACTACACCACTGGCGCCGACTGCCATCTTAATTTCTGTCTGCTCCTGCATATGGTTTAATTCAGCAATTTTTTTTTAAAGTGAATTAATTAAACAAAAAAAAAAAAAGTTACTTAGAAAGGTAATATTATTACACAACTCACGTTACTTGTAATGTGCTACTCCCAACACTTCTCATGAGGCACTTTGGTCACTATTTTATGGTACAACTCTTACAGTAACTATTATTTGTAGCTCAATAAACTCTTAATTGGCTGCTTATTATATATATATTAAGGTGGTAGTTGGGTTTAGGCATTGGGTAGAATTAGGGATTTAGAAAAAGGTATGTAGAATAAGTACTTCAACCAGTGTACCACTATTGGCCAAAAACACTTGTCAGTGGAAAAACCTGATGATTGTGTTCTCCAGCATAATGTAAGGACTGTCCAAAGAACCTTTTTGTGCTTGCAGTGGAAACAAAACCAACTGGTCATCTCCACAAAAGCGTTCTCATGACTTGAAAATACTATTTTAAACAAATCTAAACCATGCTTCCTATTCTCCATTTCAACTTAAATTTTGAAACTTGTATTTTCAGTGTGTTACGATTCTGCAGTTTGTCCCAAAAATACCATATGCAAACATACTTTAAATATGCACTTTCATGCGCGTATATTCAAAGCCAATCATTAAAGAAGAGAAGAAACAGGAAATCTTACCGGCAGCATCTACAGCCTTCACATTGACTCCATTATCCAGAAAAACCTTAAGACTATTTATGAGGCCATTTCCAGCAGCAACATGAAACCTTTAAAAAATAAAACACAAGGAAATTCATGACTTACATAGCATGATTAGAATCAGTAATACTGTTTTCATACTGTATCAGTAATATGCCTATATATAGCTATGTATATGTATATAGAAATACAACATGAATAATATGCATTGGTATATTTAGTATATATCATTTTAGTATATAAAAATGCCGATATTAACACAGGTTATTATTATCATACTTCAACAAAAAATATGCAAAATATGCATTTACAACATGGGTGTGATTTTTAAGCTTTTGCCAATGACATGGATGTATTAAGAGCCAAGATAAATTAAAAGAAACATGCAACAACACGGCAGCCAATGCCTGTTTCAACAAAATCATAACCACTCATCATAACCACTCCTTAAGCCTAGTCACAAATAAAGCAGGCATGATACATCAGTTTAATAGATCACAGAGACTGCTGGTAGGACAAAAGGAGGATCAACAAGATGTAGGTTTTAGTAATAAGGGTGAAAAATACCTCTCTGAAATTTATGAAAAAGTAATGATAATAAAATATAAATTAAAATAAAATCAATAAAATAAAATAAAAATCACTTCTTTATTCCATTATGTCTACTAGCAAAAATCAGGGCAAGAAAATACATAGATTCTGTTTGACGGAAAAATATAATCAAGTAGAAAGACTGGAAAACATGACTGAAATCCTGTCATGTGATCTGACACACCTAATGAATAACAGAGGCTTTAAAAACAGCTGACTGGAAAAGATAAAGGAAGAAAAATAGGAAAATTATAGTCTGCACGTAACACAGCACATAGTGTTTATTATTATCAGCACTGCACTGCTGTGTCTCAAATTTATGATTCAAACATCTAATTTGTTAGACAGCTTTACTGATATTCTGTGGAACAACTTTTGACACTCTGCTGTCCAAGAAACCTCCACTGTAATGGGATGTAGTGCTGTGTGATGGGATGGACAAAAGTCTTGTCGTCAATCCCAGTTGTAAGAGCAACAAATAATAACTTGACATCTAGTTGATCATTGGAAAAAAGTGGCAGAAGGTAGATTTTTCTGATGAATCATCTCTTGAACTGCATCCCAATTTCCACAAATACTGTAAAAGACCTATTGGAAGCTGCATGGACTCAAGATTCTCACAGAAATCAGTCAAGTTTGGTGAAGGAAAAATCATGGTTTGTGGTTACATTCAGTACGGGGGCGTGCAAGAGATCTGCAGAGTGGATGCCAACATCAACAGCCTGAGGTCTCAAGACATTTGTGCTGCCCATTACATTACAAACCACAGGAGAGGTCAAATTCTTCAGCAGGATAGCACCACTTCTTATACTTCAGCCTCCACATCAAAGTTTCTGAAAGCAAAGAAGATCAAGGTGCTCCAGGATTGGCCAGCCCAGTCACCAGACATGAACGTTATTGAGCATGTCTGGGGTAAGATGGAGGAGGCATTGAAGATGAATCCAAAGAATCTTGATGAAGTCTTGGAGTCCTGCAGGAACGCTTTCTTTATCATTACAGATGACTTTATTAATAAGTTATTTGAGTCATTGCAGAGATGTATGGATGCAGTCGTCCAAGCTCATGGGAGTCATACACAATATTAATTCTTTTTCTACTGCACCATGACTTTATATTCAATATTGTACATTATTTCTATTAAGTGACAAGACTTTTGTCTAAGCAATGTCAGACCTTACTGTCCTAATTAAATAATTAAAAATCAAGGCATGGCCCTGTTTTATTTTGTTAAAATAAGCGTAATCTAGAGGCCTTTGCCTTTCATATTAGCCACTTCTGATACCAAATGACCAACTAGAAGTCAAGTTATTATTTGTTGTTCCTAAAACTTGGATAGGCGACAAGACTTTAACTGTACACTACCTGACAAAAGTCTTGTCGCCTATTCAAGACAAGCTTATTAGGATTCCTGTGAAATGTATTTTTTTTGTGTGTGTGAAAACGTAATATGCTACTTGCCGTTTAGCGGAAAGAAAAAAAAATTAACACATCTTTTAAAAAAAAAAAATTAAATCACTAATTTCTAATAACTAATTTATTTTCCATTATTTTATTTAGAAAATTAATATAATATTTTGAGATCTAAAATTGCTATAAAAATCAAAGCCAAATGTTCCAAATTTAAAGTTGATATCACAAAAATTGAGGGTTAAATGAACTTTTAGACAAATGATCAAGTCACCATGTCAATTCAAAAAAATTAAATTCAAAACCAGGCAAATATTTAATCACTGCAATGATTATTTCTCAACATAATTAATAATAGAAGAAAAAATTTAATGTGAATCAATTTACTTCTTAAAACTTCTTAATCAGAGTTAATTTTTTATTCATCCCAAATATCCCTTTATATAACAAACAGGAATATGTGATATTACAGAAAGGGAAGGAAATATCACACCAAGTTATTCTAAGACTAGGCATCACATGAAACCTAATATCAACTTGATTCTAAATTAACCGATTAAATGACTTCTTTCAAGCGTCATATTTCAACATTGTTTTGTTTGCTTTGTTTATCCTTTTGTACTCATATAAAAGCACAACAGCATTTCTCACCAGTGTGTGTCAAGTCCATGGCAAAAAGATCTTATTACAGATTCTGGAAGCAGTTCTATAGCTCTGTCAACTATACAATAAAGGAAAGTGCAAAGCAAACAGGGCATTATACGAAGCTTAAGCCTGAGGGTATGAAAGAAGAACAGGAAACCAATGCAGAAGGAGCATTTAAAGAGCATTAAGTCTGAAACTGCCTTTAACGTTGTTTTCAAGCAGTAAAGACTTCGGTTAGTATGCATGTGCCAGGCATTGCTCAGGCAATTCAAATGTAAAAGAAGGAAAACACTACAAAACCTGAGTGCAACAGACTCTGTGCTTTTCATTCAGAAGCCACTACTGGAAACAAATCCAAAAAAAAAAAAAAAACAATCATGGCATTGTGCACTGCTGGGGAGGACGAGGGCACAAAAATACAGCTATCAATATCCCTCCCTCATCCCTTGGCTGGACATTTGCACTTTTATTAAAAAAAGCTATCTTTGTTGCAAGAGACCAGGGATGAAATGCATATAAAAGAAGTGAAAACAGCAGAGAGCAAAAAGATGCGTTTTTGAGAGTCATGTCAAATTGAAGATCACAAGACCACTTGATTCCTGAGTCATTCCCAGAGGACTTTGCCACTTTAAAACAGGAATGAGATCAGTAGTGTACAAAACTGCACAGTGCATTGACTGATTTTAAAATTAGTTTTCTTAGGAAAAAAACAGTCTCAGTTGTTGCAAACATATAATATCGAGTTTACTTCCATAGTGAATTATTCTTAGTAAAGAGATTGGAGACAGTGGAGCATTTTAGCATCATGTCATAAGAGGTACTTACGCAGAATGGCCCTCTGGGTCTAGTTTGGTGGGGTTGGCTCCTTTCTTGAGTGTGGTTGTGAGTTTCTCTATATCTCCAGTCTCTGCTGCCTTCAACAGACGCTCATCATACTTTCCCCATTCTGTACTCTGAGACAGAGGCAAATGTAACATTAGAAAACAATGTACAGACCATCAACTTGAATATGAAACGTTGACTATGTTGTATAAACTACCAGTCAACATTTTGAAAATATTAAGATATGTTAATGTTTCTAAAAGTTAAAATCATAATGAGCCTTATTCGTGTGCGCAAACACACAAGGACATTTTTGTGTTTTTTTTTCCCGGAGCTCAGGTTATAAACAGTACATACATATATATTAACATAAGAACTATGGCTGCACAGTATATCATTTCAGCATCAATATGCAATGCGTGCATTCGCAATAGTCACATCCCAGCATCTGCAATGTGGAATTGGGATTATTATGGTGGCTTGAGAAAGCCAACATACTGTTATACTACATAAACTTATTATTCTTCCGTCTTCTTCTTCTTCTGAAACGAAGTTCTATATGCATCTCCTCCCAGACCGTTCATACTACAACCACCAAACTAACATCAAAGCTCCAAACTGGTCTGACTCGGGTTGCTATATCTTTTCCAACTGATCCGACTTAAGGTTTAACAAAAACTGACCCGGAAAATTCGAAAAAGTCCCATTGACTTAACATTGGACCAAACTTTATGACCTTATAACTTTCCACCAGACTGTCATACAGACTTAAGGTTACGCTCATTTAACTCAAACTACCAATCACTGATCACCTTTCAACTTACTAGCCACACCCTAGCAACCACTTACGGCACCTTAGCAACTGTGCCAAACTGCTATTGACTTTACATTGGACATTTATGCTAACAATATACTAATCCATACTAACGACATACTAATTCATACTAGAAACATACTAATCATACTAGCAACATGCTAATTCATACTATCAGTATCAACATACTAGCAACATGCTAATTCATACTAAATTCATGCTAACAACATGCTAGTTTATACTAGAAACATGTTAGCGACATGATAATTTATACTAGAAACCTTCTAACCTATATGTAGTTATCTATCTATGCCAACTGTTTCAAACTTCTTAAAAACTACTTCAAACTAGGTTTTCTTAAGCCCCCATACAGTTTGTCTACGAACAATTCACTAATAGGACAGGACAAAATAGTGGTATGCACTTCTTGTAATGGTGGAATAAATCAATGTTGCAATTCTAAGAACTATATGTGCCGTTAATAAAAGAAATACATTTTATAATATAATATGCATTTTCCCTCTTCATTCACAAATACCGTGATATATTGTGGATGGTTTTCTTGTGATATATCGCTGATGTCATGATCTATCATTCTCGGGGGCAAAATATCATGATAATATTGTATCGTATTACTGTACTTTGCTTTATTTTATTTATTTATACTTGCAATTTCTTTGATTCGCTCCTCTACAAGATTATTCCAATCAATCTAAGTTATTGATTTCATTCCAAATAGAGCTATTCAAGTCATCTGGTAAAATTGTATTCATATGGCAATATATATCACAAATAAATTAAATATCACAATGTCGGATTTTTCCAATATCATGAAGCCCTAATAAGAACAGAGAATGACAATTAAATAAGTTGGAAAAAGTAAACAATAAAAAAATACTGAAGTTAATAATTAAGTTATTTCTGAATATATACATCTAGCTATGCAATAAAAGCGTCTATGTGAATACAGTGGTTAGCATAATTGAATAAACCCCATTTTGAAAATTAATATTTTTATCCATTTCTCAGTGAATATAGGCAATGTGTTTTGGTGCATTTAAACAAAACAGATTTATTAAACTGATATATTTAATAAAATAATATTTTAGTCACCAAACCTATTTAGAAATTGAAAGATAGTACAATTAAATTCAAGCAAAATATTGCCAAAACAACTAGAAACTAGATTTTTCACATTTTTTTTTTTTTTGCTTCTCTTGATTTTTCCACTATTTTAAATTTGTATTTAATAACATATAAATGTTATTACATATAACATATAAATTTGGCTGTACTAGTTTTTGGACCGTTATCGTAAGCTATTTTGTTAGATAGGCTCCAGATTTGGCTTCAGTACTGACTAATCTAATGTATATGCACAAAATAATATTGTATATCTTCCTATTAAAATGTGAATTTAAAAGATAGATTTGTGAGGGGTGTTCTTATATATGCTGAGCAAACGGCAAGGTTGAATTTTCAGAAGTCCTTACTTCAGATTTTAGTGTCACATGATCAGAAATCCTTTTTAAAAACTGGTTAGGTGATCAAGAACCATTCCTATTATTATCAATGATGTCAGATGTGTCATCCTGTCTTTGGAGAAATCATAAAATCAAAATAAAATAAAGGGCAGCATGGTGCCGCAGTGGGTAGCACAATCGCCTCACAGCAAGAAGGTCACTGGTTCGAGCCCCGGCTGGGTCAGTTGGCATTTCTGTGTGGAGTTTGCATGTTCTCCCAGTGTTTGCGTTGGTTTCCTACGGGTGCTCCGGTTTCCCTCACAGTCCAAAGACATGTGGTATAGGTGAATTAAATAAGCTAAATTGCCATAGTGCATGTGAGTGTGTGCGTGTTTCCCAGTGTTGGGTCGCAGCTGGAAGGGCATCTGCTGCGTAAAACATATGCTGGATAAGTTGGCAGTTCATTCGCTGTGGCGACCCCGGATTAATAAAGAGACTAAGCCGAAAAGAAAATGAATGAAAATAAAATAATTTTACGCATCAGGGATTCATTAAATTGACAAAAAGTGATAGTAAAGCCAATTAATTTTTCATTTCAAATAATTAGTTAAAAGTTCTTATATTGAACAGAAAATGTAATAATAACTAAATGTATTAGATCAGAACATCAACAGCTAGAACAAAGGACACTCAAAAACATAGTGATGAATAATAAAAAATTATGGCTTTGGAAAATATTCTCTATTTCAATTCAGTGTGCTCAGACATGAATCACAATGATGGAGTGCAAGAGAACTGAGAACGGAGTACTGGCACTAACTGTTAATACTGTGAAAAACTATGTGGATCTTTCACTTTCAACAGCTACCCTGTAATGTGCCAAGCAGTCATTCCGAGCATGGTGGAACTAATTTAAACCAACGTGATGCAACTTATATTCCAAATTTGCGACATGCATACTTCTGTGACACAAATCATCATTATACAAAGGGGTCGACTGTATACAGGAAAACATTATGTGCTCTTATGGGAGTAATAATGTCCAAGCTGGCTGTGAGGTCACTGTTATTTTAACATATTTCATTCTCAAAAAGAGCAGAGAACATACCAACTAATGAAAAAATAGCATGATCAATTAATTCCTATTTACGCAATACGATAATACTGCCTCTACTAGAATGTGATATGTTTATATATACTAATAACTAATGGTCAGAAGACACATCAAAGTTTCTAAACCACACTGAAGTCAGCTGATCAGTAGATCAAAATAAAAATAAAATTTATTACAAATAAAGATGAAAAATCGAATTCACTTTTCAAACCTGGAAATTAGGTTGCCATCATTTGTGCATTGAAAATAACTGGAATTTAACCTGATCTGAAGTCAATAAGGGGAAGAGAAGATAAAAAGTTTACAACAGAGAGTCTTTCTGGATCTTTACATTCAAAGTAATTGAATTTCCAGGTTTATATGATGAATTAGATTTTTCCTTTTAATTTATTTGGTTTAATTGTTATTTGGATAATGACTGGGTATTACATATTTAGGAATATTTTCATTTTGCAATAATTATTTTACACTTATCCAGATGATTGTCATGTAACCAACTGATTGTTTAGATGGAATTAGTGTGTCTATTTTTTAACACCCTGACAGAGGCGAATTTGAGTTGTTTTATGTAAAGCCATGTGAAAATAAAGGCCTATAGTGATTAAAATCACTATGTTTTTAAGGCCTTGGAGTTAAAGTTTTTTTTTTTTATTGTTATTTGGATATATAACATAGTTATATAGATATATAACATTATATGGTTGTATTTATTAGAATATATCAATTACATTTATCTGGATCTCAAAGGTTGTTTCTCTCTCTTTGTTATTCAAATAATGCATTGAAATGACTGGATATCAATTATATTTAGGAAAATTTTCATTTTGCAACTATTTTTTACACATAATCAGGTGATTATGTCACGTGACCAACTGATTGTTTAAACGGAATGAGTCTATTTTTGACACCCTGATGGAGCTAGTTGGCCACAATGCATTGGTGAATTTGTGAGTTGTTTAACGTAAAGCATTTCTAAGGTCTTGGAGTTATTTAAGAATTTTAAAATCCTGCATCAAATGAGCACCAATCTATGGACTCTATACTCTAGTAGCATGTTTGCTTGTTTTTGTCTTATGGTTTCTAAGGGATGATTTGAAGCTAAACACTGGAGTAACTATGTGGAAAATTCAGCTTTGAATATCTGGAATAAATTATTTACATAGAAAACTCTTATTGTATGTTGAAATATTATTCAAATAATTTATTACTCAAACAAATTATTTTTAATAAAAAAGCAACCAATTTTTGAGTGTTTAAGAAACATTAACAACTATTTTGTGAGCATTTACAGCATTATTGATGTGACATTTGCAGTAAAAATTCTAAACACAAATTCACAGAGAAAGTATGTTAACATTACATTGAAACATCTGTTTATATTTTTCAGAACAAATAACCACAGTTATGGGATCAGAAAAATATCAATCTGTAAACATTTCTTAAATTTTAAATGAGGAAAATAAACAAGCGTTCTGGATGTGGCCAAAAAAAGTTTGCAATTTTACAGTATACAAAATATTTAGTAGAAATTCTGTGAATTAAACTGCACAATCGAAAAGAAACAATGCTAATCAAAAGGATAAGAGTTGGCTCACGATTGAACAAAAATGACTGCTTTAATTTTATTTGCCATTTTTTCAGTTATGAGGAAAAAGCTTCTTTATTGATGTGACACCTCTCCGTTATGGATGTTACAGATGTGAAATTGGCACTTGTGTGACTTTGGTAAATCAAATATAATAGTTTGAAAACATTGACAGATACATTTTTGAGTATTTTTTAAGCACTATAAAACACCAACAAATGTAGCAATGGTTTCACTATTTTGGTTGAAACTTAATTTTTTTCATGGTAAGGTTAACATTTGCATGGAATTGCTCTTGTGCATTTCCTGTCACTGTTTAACTTTTGACCAGCACTACTAACATTTTGTTTTAATATTTGAATAATAATTCCACTATAAGAAAAATAAATTCACATACACACATTAAAGATTCTACTGTTGGACCTGTAAAGTTTTGAATGGAATCCAAAGCTGTAGCTGTTACTTTCTAAACGGTTTGCTTCTCAATAAGATACTATAAAGGTTTTCTGACATTGAAAAATCCACATGACCTACATTATTAATTTTATTTCCAACACTCCACCACATAAAACCAATTGTCCAAGCAAATATAATAAGTTTACATACATGTATAAAAACACGACTACAGCTACTATTCTATCACAGTAAACAATCGGTGCTTGTCTTACTCGAGCGTAAAAGTGTTTCTAGATAATCGCAAGTGTCAACCAAAGTAAAATGGAGCGATAAAAATCACGTAATTCTGAAAGATATGATAAACAATCACGAGTCAGACAAGTCTTGATCTCTTTCGACATAACAGTTCATCCCTGGAGTTCAACAAAACATTATGAAACAGTTCACCCACATTCAGACTGACCACCCACAGCTCTATTCTTTTACACAAAAACACACACTCGGTTTCAGGTCATGTTATGGGCTTGGTCCAAAGTCTTGACAAGCTATTCGAAAGAGTAAAACCTGTGTGTCACTGTACGTTTACCTCGTTTTTCTTAAGCCGTTGTTTGAAACTTTTCATAGTTCCAGTCTAATAGTAACTACGTCCAGTGCACTTGTCCAGAAGTCCAAATCTGCGTCTCTAGTCAAAGTTTGCCTGCAAACTTTTATTCCACCCCACTGTTACAAGGTTCAGTGTTGCTTGAGACCTGACGCTTCACCCCCGCGAACCAATCACCGGGAGAGCTGAGGAAGAGCGAGCCAATCGGCGCCGGCTGGGAGTCTCCGCGTGAAGCTCATTCCGTGGAAAAGCTAATTCACATGATTGTGGGCTACAGATTCCACAGACTCTACGAATGCCTTCAAAACCTGCTACACAATGACTGTTTGTTTTGGGTACAGCTACTAGTTATACTGTCAGCAGGCTTGGCCGGTTTACGAACTTGTAAACGCAGTTGCGTCATCAGTGGTTTGTTAAAAATAAACCCAATATAGGCTACGTAATCTATCTATTGTAAAACGTGGTGTTAATGTATTTAGCTAGTACGTTTTATGCTACATGACTATACATAACTAGTATCTAGATGCAAATTACATATACATAAATATATATACACACACACACACACACACACACACACACACACATACATATACAGGGAGTGCAGAATTATTAGGCGAGTTGTATTTTTGAGGATTAATTTTATTATTGAACAGCAACCATGTTCTCAATGAACCCAAAAAACTCATTAATATCAAAGCTGAATATTTTTGGAAGTAGTTTATAGTTTGTTTTTAGTTTTAGCTATTTTAGGAGGATATCTGTGTGTGCAGGTGACTATTACTGTGCATAATTATTAGGCAACTTAACAAAAAACAAATATATACCCATTTCAATTATTTATTTTCACCAGTGAAACCAATATAACATCTCAACATTCACAAATATACATTTCTGACATTCAAAAACAAAACAAAAACAAATCAGTGACCAACATAGCCACCTTTCTTTGCAAGGGCACTCAAAAGCCTGCCATCCATGGATTCTGTTAGTGTTTTGATCTGTTCACCATCAACATTGCATGCAGCAGCAACCACAGCCTCCCAGACACTGTTCAGAGAGGTGTACCGTTTTCCCTCCTTGTAAATCTCACATTTGATGATGGACCACAGGTTCTCTGTGGGGTTCAGTCAGGTGAACAAGAGGCCATGTCATTAGTTTTTCTTCTTTTAGACCCTTTCTTGCCAGCCATGCTGTAGAGTACTTGGACGCGTGTGATGGAGCATTGTCCTGCATGAAAATCATGTTTTTCTTGAAACATGCAGACTTCTTCCTGTACCACTGCTTGAAGGTGTCTTCCAGAAACTGGCAGTAGGACTGGGAGTTGAGCTTGACTCCAACCCCAACCCGAAAAGGCCCCACAAGCTCATCTTTGATGACACCAGCCCAAACCAGTACTGCACCTCCACCTTGTCTGAGTCGGACTGGAGCTCTCTGCCCTTTACCGATCCAGCTATGGGGCCATCAAGACTCACTCTCATTTCATCAGTCCATAAAACCTTAGAAAAATCAGTCCGGAGATATTTCTTGGCCCAGTCTTGACGTTTCAGCTTGTGTGTCTTGTTCAGTGGTGGTCATTTTTCAGCCTTTCTTACCTTGGCCATGTCTCTGAGTATTGCACACCTTGTGCTTTTGGGCACTCCAGTGATGTTGCAGCTCTGAAATATGGCAAAACTGGTGGGAAGTGGCATCTTGGCAGCTGCACGCTTGACTTTTCTCAGTTCATGGGCAGTTATTTTGCACCTTGGTTTTTGGTTTGGTTTATCCACACACTTCTTGCGACCCTGTTGACTATTTTGAATGAAACGCTTGATTGATCGATGATCACGCTTCAGAAGCTTGGCAATTTTAAGAGTGCTGCATCCCTCTGCAAGATATCTCACTATTTTTGACTTTTCGGAGCCTGTCAAGTACTTCTTTTGACCCATTTTGCCAAAGGAAAGGAAGTTGCCTAATAATTATGCACACCTGATATAGGGTGTTGATGTCATTAGAACACACCCCTTCTCATTACAGAGATGCACATCACCTAATATGCTTAATTGGTAGTAGGCTTTCGAGCCTATATAGCTTGGAGTAAGACAACATGCATAAAGAGGATGATGTGGTCAAAATACTCATTTGCCTAATAATTCTGCACTGCCTGTATAAACACACACACACATATACATATATATATATATATATATATATATATATATATATATATATATATATATACATATACATATACATATATATATATATATATATATATATATATACACATACATACATACATACATACATACATACATACCTATATCTATCTATCTATCTATATATATATATATATATATATATATATATATATATATATATATACACGTCTAATAAAATGTCTCTGCTTGTATTTTGTTTTCATAATTTGTCCCAATACAAACAAAATAGAAGTAAAATGTATTGGTTTTAGTATGGAGGCAGATAAGTCTCAAAAATAATAAAATTCATACATGCACAGCACAAGTCTTATGTACAAAATCCAATTTGGAAACTTCATAAATACAACACAATTCTTGAATTAAATAAAAATTATAATTATTTTTGACAAATTGGATTTGTGTATTAATGAATCGTGTTTTGAATTAACGAATTGGATTTGTGTATTTACAAATAGTAACTTGAACTTACAAATTGGATTTTGTAAATGTGAATTGTGGCTCATTGGTTTTAGTGGTTTGTAATGCATCTGTAAGGATTTCTATCTTTTTTTTCAGAATGTTTGCAGCCTTTTACATTTAAACAGTTTAAAAAGATTTATCTAGTTGCGCTCACATATTAATGAATGAATTATAAATTATATATAAATTAATAAATTATATATAAAAAAAACAAACTAGTATTGCGTGAGAAAAATGTGTTCGGTTGACTAGCAGTTGTCGTCATACGCCTTTGATTTACGGTCACTGAACCCCAAACCGTTTTAGGGCTAAAAAATTTAAGAAAGAAATAAATAAATAAATAACTCTGTGCTTGGATCTTTTAATTGTGACCCAAAGCTTTTTACAGCTTCTTTACTAAAAATCCACTAGAGCATTTTATGAATCACATCCTTTTTGTTGTATCATGCCATCTCTACACAGATAAATAAGATTTTAAAAACCACTAAGCAATAAAACTCATCCTAATATTTCTAATGAAAAATGCATTAAACTTCACGTTTTGGGATAGAGTTTGTCAGTTAAATGCTTCTAGCTAAAACCTGGGAAACCGCCAAATGCAGTAGACAAACCCGTTTCAAACATGAGCCTCCTGAAAGACCTCATTCACTCTGCCCTTAAAATATGTTCAATGAAACAGCAGCCTCCCAAATAGCATGTATTCATTGCCCTGTGTCATTGTTTCTCGAAAAGCAGTTATACAAGTGTCCTAACTGTTTAAATCAGTTAGACAGCAGTGTGGTACTTAGGATTTGCAGTGTGTCATAAAGAAAGATTGATTTGTACACACTTAACTAAAAAAAATGTTGTATTTTAATCAAACTTTAAGTCTATAAATGTTCAAATTAGACCCAAGTTCAAGGCCTCTGCTTTAATGCTGCCGCACAACATTGTATTCTTCTGGCTACATAACCTTTATAATTCAGCCTCAAAGCTATTGAACTTTCCTATGAACATTGGCAAGAGTCCATGTGTAGTTAAAGATTATTCTGTTCAAACTATAAAACAGCTCAGAAGGACAATTTATTGACCGACATAAAAAAAAGGTTAACCAGAACACAAAATGCAGCATTTCTATACATGACAGGTTCTGTTTATCAATATTACATAATCCAAAATGTGAATCAATAAAATGGGAGCAATTAGCAATTACCAGCATCTTTCCAAATGGATTTAATACTTTCTTAGACACAACCCTTAGAGGAGTGGGCCAAACGAACCAATGTTATGTGATGTTGTGGGCACTACGATCTTCCACAAGACCGATGAATGGATATTTTTAAAAAATGAAAATAAAATGAGGATCAGAACGTAGCACCAAACGTCCTCTCAGGCTCCGACCTCACACAGCTTTGCGATGATATTCTGGAGGTGCAACCTCATAATCACTTGCACTGAACAGAGACGATGAATTCTTCACCAAATACCTGAAACAAGAGACACGTATATTTTACATTCATATAGAGTGCCATTATGCCAATTTACAGGTTCTGAAGTTTGGTTTACATGCATCCAAAAGCAATAAATACACACATTTTTCAAAATCACTTCATTTCTCAAACTCTTTTGAAAGAGCATAATAGGAGAACAATAAAATCAACTGATGGTAAATAGCTTTCATAATCTGCTCTAGTGCTGTCTCAATACTGGAAATTCTAACTTAAAAACCTCAAAGATTTATTGCTTTTCAATACCATATTTGATATAATGTGAAAATATTAGGACTGGACCAGAATATTCAGCAGGTTAGCATTCAATTTTCCATTTTGAGATTCGAATATTCTTTCTATACTATTTATTCATTGTTTAGTCCTATTCTATTTAAGAGAATTAATTTAATCTAAGCTGTTTGTTAATTAAAATATGCAAATTTGCATTGAAAGTATGCTACTGTTACACGTTTATTTCTCAAGTTTGTAAATATTTCTTTAAGTTGAATCACAGTGTATACACTCACCGGCCACTTTATTAGGTACACCTTACTAGTACCAGGTTGGATCCCCTTTTGCCTTCAGAACCGCCTTAATCCTTCGTCGCATAGATTCAATAAGGTACTGGAAATATTCCTTAGAGATTTTGGTCCATATTGACATGATAGCATCACACAGTTGCTGCAGATTTGTCAGCTGCACATCCATGATGCAAATCTCTAGTTCCACCACATCCCAAAGGTACTCTATTGGATTGAGTTCTGGTGACTGTGGAGGCCATTTGAGTACAGTCTGAGATGATTCGCGCTTTGTGACATGGCGCATTATCCTGCTAGAAGTAGCCATCAGAAGATGGGTACACTGTGGTCATAAAGGGATGGGCATGGTCAGCAACAATACTCAGGTAGGCTGTGGCGTTGACACGATGCTCATGGGCCTAAAGTGTGCCGAGAAAATATCCCCCACATCATTACACAACTGCCACCAGCCTAAACAGTTGATTACACGCAGGATGGATCCATGCTTTCATGTTGTTGATGCCAAACTCTGTCCTCATCCTTCAAAAATCGCAGCAGAAACCGAGACTCAGACCAGACAACGCTGGCACCCGCTGTGGTCTTCTGCTGATGTAGCTCATCCACCTCAAGGTTGGATGTGTTGTGCGTTCAGAGATGCTCTTCTGCATACCTCGGTTGTAACGAGTGGTTATTTGAGTCACTGTTGCCTTTCTATCAGCTGGAACAGGTCTGGTCCTTCTCCTCTGACCATAAGGCATTCGCGCCCACAGAACTGCCACTCACTTGATATTTTCTCTCGTTTGGACCATTTTCAGTAAACCCTAGAGATGGTTGTGCGTGAAAATCGTAGATCAGTAGTTTCTGAAATACTCAGACCAGCCTGTCTGGCACCAACAACCATGCTCAAAGTCCCTTGAATCATCTTTCTTCCTCATTCTGATGCTTGGTTTGAAATGCAGCAGACGTCTTGACCATGTCTACATGCCCAAATGCATTAAGTTGCTGTCATGTGATTAGCTAATTAGAAATTTGCGTCAATGAGCAGTTGGACAGGAGTACCTAATAAAGCAGCCCCCTAATGTTAAGCATTTTTCTACTGGCCCAGTCAAGTCAGTGGTTCAAATTTTTTACCTGCCCTACCACAATTTCACAGAGACAAACAAATACACACATTCTTAATCTGCACTGCTTGACATTAGCCCAGCTTCATCAAAAATTGGCATGGAAAAAAAACCAAACAATATGTTACTAACAGACCCATAAAGCTGCTGAATTTTTCCAAGTCACATTTGAAGTATTAAAATCTATTCTCCTTACTTTAAAAAATCTTGCAGGTAGCTGAGAAGCAAAGCTAGACTCTTTTCATCCAGAGGTGTGTAGGCCAGCATTGCTCCAATTCTCACTGGCAAAAAAAACATAAAAGAGACCATATCATCAATTACTAAAATTAAACATGAATGTAATTACCAGTGATGAAAAACTAAACCTTCTCTTTGATGCAACCACTAATTTTAAGCTCTTTTAAACTCATTCAAACCTTCATTGCTGCGTTTAAGGTTAAATTAAGCCTTGAGGATTAAATTATGGGATAGGACTACTATAGTCTTCAAAAAACTACTACAGAATTCAAAGCTCATATTAAACGTTTAGTGTCCTGTAAAATATTAGAAACGGACTGTTCACTATACAGTTCGTTAGCTTTTAAAACACAATATACAATATATTAATCTACAATGATAAAGGGCAGTGGGTTGCTGAATAACTATTGAGAGATTTCAGCTGCTGTCTGGGCTTTACTGCATGTCTACACCTCCCTTTTTTTCGTGTGTTCAATACTTTTCCTATGCGTCATTTCATTTTATTACGCATAACTTCATTTGTAAACTAATTAGATTTGTTTTCTTTACATATATGGATATCTTTGGTTGTTACTAACATCCGGGGAAAATTACAGTTATACAGCTAGTTAGCTTTCAAAACACAATATAGCTTTTAAAGTCATACCAAAAAGTCTCAGCAGGTGCGGCGCTCCGTAGATCTGAGACATGGATGTATCTGGATGGTTTGCGAGGATCTCTGCATACTGCGGCCTCTCAAACTTGTAGAGAAGCTGAGTGCCCAACATCACATTGAAGTACTCTCGGATTCCCGCTACCACCTCGTTCACGGCGTATTCCCTGAAAAAGGATCATGCATAAAGTATGAGTGTCTCTCCAAAAACTATGTGATAAATAACATAACAAAATGTAAGAAACTAATCACTACATCTATTAACATTTTAGCTGACTACACGGGATAAGACGATGGCATACAAACACACTTGTTATCAGAGTTTCCTCTTGATTTCTTGTAATTTGCATAGTCCTCCAGGACAGCATCCACATTCTTTTTTGCAGGCAAGTGAAAAAGCTAAACAAACACAAAACATTAAAATAAACACAAAATATATTTCAAGTTAAAATAAATAAAAATGAGAAATGATGCTTCAGCAGATATAAATAAGCCTACATCTTGAATTAATTTAATTTTCTTTAAATTATTTGATTTAAATGTTATTTTATTACTTTAAATATGGATTTTAACAAATAAATTGACTGTAAAGCGCCATCTAGGGATGCAACGATTATAGATTTCGGTTGTACGATTATAGTCTGAGGAATAATTACGGTTTCAAGATTATTATGCATTATTCATTTATTTCAAAACACCACTAGTTTAGAAAATCACATTAAAAAATCCTTATATTTCAAAAAGTGTTATTTATCGCTGCTCAGTATCCAAATAATACAGCAAAAAATAATAATAAAAACAAACAATAGTCCTTTTCTCTTTGGACTTAAAAATAAGTGAACAACATTTTTGGCATTTAAACACAAGTAATAATATAACACTGAAAATAAATGACAGAACAATGAATGAATAAATAAAATGTAAAAAATTATTTCCCTTTTAGTATTTTCTTTTTAAAGTGAACAAATTGTAGTCAAAGACTGCTGGACCTCTGTCTGAAAAGCACTTTTGATCAACTATATTACAAAATTGTTTGGTAGCCCATTTTCCTTTTGTATTTTTTTCTCTTTGTAGTAGAAATGTGTATATTCCACACAAAGTATGAAGCTGAGCGTTCAGTTCTTGTCAGGTGGCTCACAGTGTGTTCGCGACATTCTTTCAGCTAGGTGTGCCTGGAAAGGACCTCTAGTAACTCTATTGGAAATAACGAAATTGCGTGCGCAAAAGATGGGATATGTGAACATCCCTTAGTTAATAGCCTCAGCCATAGTTAAAATCAGCCTTTAATCCAGTATTCACCACGGTGTGCAAGTTCGGAACTTTAAACTAGTGCACAGTTGGCATGACTTTGTTAAGTTGCAGCAGTTTTGTTCCATGCAGACACGTGGTGTTGAGAAGCCTTTACGATAACTTAACCGTGACAAATTAAAGGGCGGTTAATAGTGAAATCTGTTAATCGTTGCATCCCTCCTACCATCTGTATTTTTTGCTGTCATTATATTCATTCATTTTCTTTTCGGCTTAGTCTCTTTATTAACCCGGGGTCGCCACAGCGGAATGAACCGCCAACTTATTCAGCACGTTTTTACGCAGCAGATGCCCTTCCAGCCACAACCCATCTCTGGGAAACATCCACACACACTCATACGCTGTCATTATATTATCAATATAATTGAATGAAGAGGAGAAAAGCAGGAATGGAATTAAGCTAAGAATGAAATTAGGTTTTTATTTACCTGTTTCTGTCTCGTAATCAGGTCCCAGTCATCAACCAGCCATGGTTTTAATTCTTCAGGAATTTTTACCTTTACTTCTACTCTGTTGATAAAAGTCTCCTCCTGCACACAAAAAAAGCATGGCCATCAAAAACAGCCTCACTTTTAGCATCTGTTAAAGACCCTTTTTAGGAGAAAATCATGTTTTTAAAATTGTTTACTCGTCAATCTGATGTTTTCAATATGTGTAAAAGACAAACTATGGATTAAGTATTTTCTCCAGTTTCCTACCACCCCAAACATGTAAAAAAAACAACAAACACAAGTCTTACATATGCCTTAATCCACTGATTTATTTTTAAGGTAAATTAACGTTTTATTAGGTAAAGTACCTGTCTAAGATGGCAAACTGAACAAGGTTTTTGTAACATTAGCAACACAATATTAATGGTTTAATATAATATGTTGTGTACGGCTGATTTGCAAATGTATGATTTTGTGTATAATAAATTAGATTGTGATGTATTGGCATTTTAAAGGAATAGTTCACTCAAAAAAATGTAAATTTGGTCATTATTTGCTCACCCTGGTATTGTTGCACTGCAGCATGTCTGTTTTTCTTTTTCAGAACACAAACAGAGAAAAACAAAACACAACATCCTGCTTGTGGTCGTCCAGCGTTAAGCTTATTTTTGTTTTTAAATTGTGAAAATAGCATGATAGGATGTGATCCATATTGTATATTTCAAGTGTTCTAAGGAACTGCGTGTTAATAAACTTTTTATTCAATAAGAAAAAATGCGCATAAACTACAATGTAAACACTTCATTGCATGTCTGCATTTGACTTCTTAAGTGCAAGTAATTTATTCAATATAGAAAAGAACATTATGTAGAAATACTGAAGCAACATCTCAAGACATCAGCCAGGAAATTAAAACTTGGTCACAAATGGGTCTTCCAAACAGACCATGACCCTAAGCATACTGCCAAATTAGTTCAAATGTGCTTTAAGGACAACAGAGTGAATGTTTTGGAGTGGCCATCACAAAGCCCTGACATCAATCCTATAGAAAATTTGTGGGCAGAGTTGAAAAAGCTTGTGCGAGCAAGACAGCCAACAAATTTGACTCAGTTACACCAATTCTGTAAGGAGGAATGGGCCAAAATTCCTTCAAACTATTGTGAGAAGTTTGTGGAAGGATACCCAAAACATTTGACCAACGTTATACAATTTAAAAGCAAAGCTAAAAAATACCAAGAAAATGTATGTAAACTTTTGACTGTCTAGAATTTAATAAAAAAAAAATTTAATTCTCATTTTTCTGGCATTTAGCAAACGTAAATCATTTAGGTAATCCTAACGGACCTAAAATAGTAAACGTTTAGTATGATTTACCATCAGACATTTTTCAAAAATGGTTATGTTCCTTTTTTTTTTAGAGTGTATGTAAACATCTGGTTTCAACAGTATGGGATATTTCCGTTTTGCGCATACATTTAACTCCCATCTTTGGATGGAAACATAGCTACTGCCTGTACAAGGATGAACAGAGCAGGACTTTTTTTCTCTCTCTTGTTGATTCATAAGGATATTTGACTTTACAACAACACAAGGGTGAGTACATTTTTGGGTGAACCATCACTTTAGGGCATGAAAAAATATTTTCAAACACACAACACACAACAAAAAAAGCAAATATGTCTTTTTCATTATACAACATGCATTTTAAGAGGGTAAAAATGGGGGGGGGGGGGTAACTAAAAATGAGTAAGTCTCTAAATATTGACCATCGGCTTTCAAAGATTAGAAGTGACATACACTCTCCACAGTCGGGTCAACACGTGCCCTCTTCTTGCGTGGGGGGTGAGGCATGTCCCCAGTGCTAGTGCCCTCTCCAGCCCCTGGCGCTGAGAAGCAAACAACACACAGCTTCTTATCAGTAACAGTTAATAATGAAGCTACAGCGATTGCATCTCACAAATACTACAGCTTGACAGAATTAGGAAACTATTGACTTTTAATTAACATCTCTGACAGGTTGAAATACATCAGTATTTGCACAGAGAATTGAAACTTACTCTTTTGCTTGTTCTTCTTTGTTTTTCTAGTGAAATGAATAGAAAGCCCTTGGTTAAAAATGCACCAGTAAACATAAGTTTGCAGTTTTGACAGCTCATTTTAAAAATTCTTGATGAAGCAAGAAGCTGAGTGCAGTCTAGGGCAATTCAACCCTACGAGCAAACAAAGTAACACTCACACATCTACATTTTTTTGCTGCACAGCAGCGATTTTCTTGCTCGGTGCGACACCCCTCATCCTTCCCTCAACATAATGGTCTCTGAAAAACAGTGTTCTGCATTAATTATTCTCATCACAAAGACAAACATGCATCACAGATTGTATGAACAGCTGATTGCTTCATTGAAATAGCAATGAAACAGAATAATAAAGAAAGGTGTAAGGTACATTCAGTGGCATTTAATTTAACTTCTTTCACTCACTGATTTGCCTTCTGAAGCTCTTTCTGTTTCTGCAGGTTACTGTCCACATATTTGAGCACACGGCTTTCAGGAACCCATTCGTCCCAGCTAGAAACACATAGATCACACTTTCTTAAAATAAATCATTACAAATAAGTTATTTGTAGACTACATTTACCATTTTTAAATGGTATAACCTAGGAATGCTGACTGTAAAAACAACAAGTCGAAGCAAATAAGTGAGCATTTTAAATACACAGACTTACTTCTTATTCCATCCACTGTAATGAATAAAGTATTTAACTTGTTTGTCCTTAATATTGATTTTTACACACTGCAAAAGATAAAAAAAAAAACATGATTAATGAATCATCTTTCTGACATCTTTGGAGAAATAGATGGCTTGGATATTTTCACAAACAAAAGATTATGTTGGTAATATTCCCCAAAGGTATAGCTCTTTAATGAGAAACTGCATCACTGAGGAAGAAAAAAAAAAAAAAAAAAAAGTTAACCATCTACTGCACGCATTATGATAGATCTACAGGGAGTGCAGAATTATTAGGCAAGTTGTATTTTTGAGGATTATTTTTATTATTGAACAGCAACCATGTTCTCAATGAACCCAAAAACTCATTAATATCAAAGCTGAATATTTCTGGAAGTAGTTTTTAGTTTGTTTTTAGTTTTAGCTATTTTAGGAGGATATCTGTGTGTGCAGGTGACTATTACTGTGCATAATTATTAGGCAACTTAACAAAAAACAAATATATACCCATTTCAATTATTTATTTTCACCAGTGAAATTCATCTTTATTTCTATAGCGCTTTTACAATGTAGATTGTGTGAAACAGCTTAACATAGAAGTTATAGTGAATTGAAACTGTGTCATTCCAGTTTACAGAGATTAAGTTCAGTTTAATTCAGTGTGGTTTAATTTTCACTGCTGATAGTCCAAACACTGAAGAGCAAATCCTCTTCAGTTTAATATATTTTCATATATTATACTATAAACTATACTACACCTGTCTTATCTGCCTCTGAGCAAGCTTACTTAAACTGTCTCCATCACTGCTCGTATCAAATGTCCAATTTCCATCATTCTCATGATCACTAAAACCCATCTCATCCTCACTTTCATCTGCAGGAAGAGCGAGTTCCTTCTTTTCCTTCTTTCACTTACCATAGAACATGGTGGTCCTCACTAATACACGGCTCCCTGTATGCATTTATATCTAATCAAAAGTATTGCCATTAAAATGTGATTTTACTCATAATTGGGGCTGAACGATATGGCAAAAATTTATAATCACGATATATTTCTTAATTTCAGTCGATAAGATATAATTCCAATATCGATACGGACAATATTAAAAAGACAGGGAAAAATGCCAAGAACGCACACAATGGATGTCTGTACCTACAAATGTTTGCAAACTGAATTTGCAAAGTCTATAATACTTCCAGGCTCTTATAACTTTTTTTTATAACAGTACAAAAAAAATGAATGTTCACTTTTTATTTGTATTTAGCCTTTACAAACAAGAATTGTGAAATAAACTATCAAATAAATAAAACTCTCAGGCTCAGCTATATATTCCGTGTGGGTTTATATGTATGTGCGTGTGTTAATGCTGGAGTATATGCAAGGATCGAGTTTAAATGCATGTGCGCGAGTATGTGCGTGTATGCATGCATCAAGTTTACATCTAGGCTATATGCGCAAGTTGCGTACCTTTTTTGAACATTCAATGGTTTAGGTTTATATGCGAGTAATTTATAGGTGTATATGCACGTGTTGATAAGCGAAGTTTGATTTAAATCCTACATGGCGGAGGTGGATGGTGGTGATTGTGAGGCGACAGGTTGGCTTAAACTTTTATGATGCCTCTTCTCCTGACTCTCAGTACGTTTAATCAGGAGTAACTGCAATGGTGGAATGACAAACTATGGAATTTGATGTGTTCCCGCTGCTAGTCGGCACCACTCTCCGGCACATTCTGCAGAGCACCGAAACTTTAAGTTTATCTGAACATAAAAAGCCGAAACACTTCCACACCACTGCATTAGTCTTTCCTCTCTTATCAACTATTTTGTCTGCATTCTTACTTGTGGAAGCTTGTTTATTCACATCAGGGCACTCATTTTGTAGCTAAAACTTTCTGCTACGGAGCTTAACCAACTGCTGAGCAGAGCGCTGGCAGCGTGTCTGTGATATACGTCATCACGCAAGTGACATCACGCTCTTTCCGACAGCTGAGCACTGAACGTCATTCAGTAACAAGTGATACAATGTATAAGGTCTTATATAAATAATAAAGTATATATATATATATGTAAATTTATATCGAAATACCGGAAATGGGTTTAAAAATCATATCACCGTTATTGAAAAAAAAATCTATGGCGATATATATCGATATCGAATTATTGTCCAGCCCTACTCAATGCAAATGCAATCAACATATGACTATTCAACATCATATTACTAGCATTCATTTTGTTATTGTTACAACTTAAAAGATCACAGCTGACCTTGCTAGCTAGCAAACCTATTTTAATATCACACATACATTTGATTGATTTACAAAAAACTCATTTGATCAAAACTTTCTTGTCTCAGTTGTTGGTGGATCTGACACGAGTTGATCCTTTGTTTTTATTGACGTTTTCATTTGCATTTAGCAGCTACTCACAATAAACGTCGGTCTGTCAGAAATCCGCCACAGAAAAACACTTTACATCATGTGACTTAACCAAAGCACATCTTTGGCTAAACTAAGGTCTTCTCTTTCCAACAAAAAAATTAGAAGATTGGTCTTAAAGAAACAGTGGCGGGGAAATTAACATAAATATGTTGCAATATGGCAACACCAAAGGGTAGAGGGTTAACTATACAAAAAAATCCCTTTACTTGACAGAAAACGATACCAAAGCATTAAATATGATAATCAAAACCACTATAAACACATGAATACATTTACACTAAAAATTGAAGGCCATTCAGTTACTGCTTTCAAGAAAACTAATATCAAAGAGGCTTTTGAAGCATGCATAATGGCATGAATGATTCAGGTACCTTAGCTTCGTATAGCAATGGCCCATGAAAGCACAGCACTCGTTCACCTAGAAAAAAAAACATCAGAAACATTAATATACAACGACATCCACTAATGGGCTTATAAATAAAATAGAAGAGTTACATATTCAAATCTGTGTGTGAGCACAGTATATTGTACTTTCAGAGTATGCCACAACACAGAAATATTTTAAATGTATACTAGATGTATAAAAGTCTGCAGTATATTTACTATATTTGTTTGCTGCAGTCATAATTAAGCTCATTATAACCAAAATATAATTAGGATTTCCAATAAACAATACTAAAACAAAATATAAGTACGCACGACTGAATAATACACTATTAAAAATCTGTTTCTATTACCAAACAATACATCAAATCTGACTGTTAGCTCGACTTATGAGTTTACTTACTATCACAACATTATTAACTCATGTTCTAGTCCCAGTTCAGGAGTCAAATAAACGATTCAGAATAGAATATTGTTCTAAAGATTCGATTCTACAGAACGATTCGTTCAGTTATCAAAAATTGCTTACGGTCATTTTAATGCGATAAAATAGCCTTTCTTTGCTCGTTATAGACTTTAATTTTAGAACAGCTCCGAGCTAACGTTCCCGTTTTTACGCCACAAATAAGTAAATGACTGTTCCCGCCAGGACTTCAATACTGCAATGGCCGCTTCCTGTAAACAAGGCCTGCTGTATGCTAACGGCTACATCATAGACAACAGCTAATGTTTTGTTTCAGGAACACGCCACTGTGTGCTTCTACAGAGGCTGTCAGATATAACGAAAAGCACCAGCGTGCAATCGTGCACCCGCTTGACAGCTGATGAACAACTCTGCACAAGTTAAAGGCGGCAATACTCAGCTAAAAAGTGTTTTAAAACACACAGCTCGCCGTGCGCGCGCGCCATTGTGCAGCGGCAGCGCCCGCTTCCTTTGCACGGCAGAATGAGAGGATCCCCGATCGACGGGTGACTCTCGTGGATGAAACAAAGCGCGTCTTACCTTCTTGAAATTTAGGTTTAGGGTCCTGTTTAGGCGCCATTCACAGATTAAACAATAAAAATAGCTGGAAAATCAAATCCAGGCATTGCCAGCTCCGATTTAATTCACGCAGGGTGAAGGCGCCGCGCTGCGTTCCTATGACGCACTTTTCTGGCGCCCCTGTCAGGTGACTCTCATAATAAACAGCATTTATCCAGCAGCCCCTGTTGACGAATGACAGAAGTTGTGCTCTGCTCACGGCAATACATGCAAATAAGTGCATTTATGCAGATATATTTTAGCGTTACGCCACGCCTCTTCTATAATTTATGTTTTAATTTCTTGTTAAAATTTAAAGGGGTAGCTGCACAAAAAAACAAAACAATTGAGGTTATGCAAGGTGTAGACGACTTGTTTTCTTATATAGAACATTAAAAAAAGATTTTTAGCTGAAATTGTAATGATTCATAAAATGCAAGTCTTTAAAGACATAAGCAAAACTAAATTAAGCCTTTAACTAACCCAGTAAGGTCCCACGTGTGGCTTTGTTTTTGTCTACTAGCCTACATAAGCCTTAGTATTAGCTTACAGTGGGCACTGTTCATTTAAATCAAATAAAATGACAGTAATGGTAATCGCACTGTAATTTTCTTCAATAAACGGTAAGAGGTGTACAATAATTGTTCAATATAATGGTGGTTCTAAAATTGTTTGCATAACTCAAAAAATTGAGTTGAAACCTGATCAACTTATTAAACTAAGTTAAAGTAACAAAAAAACATTTGTAACCAGAACTTTTCGGCTTTTTTATTTTTACAGTGTAGACATATATTATTAAGCATTTGTGTATATATAATTTTTTACTAAATGTATTTATACCACTGTTTTTCATATAAATAAAATGTAAAATTCTAAATTAGGCAACACAAACCTGTTTATTGATTTGAAACAATGTCACTCAAAATATGCAGAAACTAATAAATTATTTTTTTTTCTATATATATATATATATATATATATATATATATATTTTTTTTTTTTTTTTTTTTTTTTTAATGATACATGAATGTGTAAATTTTTCAAAAACATTCAATAACCATGAAGAGTATTAAAACCACAATTAACAGTCTGAAACCTTCCAATTAGGAGAAAATAATCTGCCTTTAAACTTGAAAAATATAAAGATTAGCAATTTATTGTGATAATGATATTTATTGTAATAATAATAATAATATATATATATATATATATATATATATATATATATATATATATATATATATATATATATATATATATATATACATACACATACACACACATATATATATATATATACACACATATACACACACACACACACACACACACACACACACATATATATATATATATATATATATATATATATATATATATATATATATATATATATATATATAATTATTATTATTACAATTAAAAAAAATTGTGATATTTTGTGATATTGATATTTTTGATATTGATATTTGTGAAAGTGATATTTTGTGGCCATATCATGCAGCCCTGAAGTAACGTCACGCTGTGCTATATCAACTTGCAAAGGGCGAAGAGAATTAGGCTACAATTATACTTGAAAACATTAACCAAAACAAAAGTACAACACATAAGGTTTTTCGTTCATTGATTCATTCGTTCATTCAGTCATGGATATCAGTGGAAAAAAAATCATTGATATCAGTGTCTGCCACCCCAAGGGTGACCCCCTGCGGCCATCCAATACTTTAAGTTGAAGTGGAGTACACCCCACATATAAGACAGAATTTCTGGTAATATTACATATTCTAACTATTCTTAATTGAAGCTTGATACACTGCTACTTTTGAATGTTCAGCAGTTTCTTATGACATTATCAACCTCAAAAGGAAATTTGCAGACTTTCTCAAAATTTCTCCCATCGTGTAGTAATTATATGAAATTATAGTCAGAAGTGTATTATATACAACAACAATTATTTATTTATAGATCAACCTTATTGTACAATGCATAAATAGTGGAATACGCAAAGAAAAACAATTCACACAAGCATGCATTTTCACACATGCATGCATTTGAAAAGATCCAGTTTGGTCTGAAAATAGCACCCGACGACATCTGCGTACATAATTAAACACTACAAATACAAAACAATGCATCGTCGTGTGATAATTACGTATATACATGCAGTTGTGCCATTTATGCATGCCTGTTGGACTTCTGAAAAGAGCTCTTTAATAACCAGGGGGCAAAATTGGACAAACAATTTTTCAGTTTCTTCCTCAAAGCTCTTCTCGTAAGACAATATATAAAAGGATTTAAGCAGCTGTTAGTATGAGCCAAACAAACAGTCACGGGGAACACATAAGTATGGACAACATAATAAGCCTCATCCCAGCGAATCGCGTTCAATTTGACCAGAACACCCCAAAATGTAATCGCGTGGTTCGGCATCCAGCAAAGGAAGAACGAGAGAATGACCACCGTGATGGATTTGGTGACCTGGATCCTGCGCCTCGAGTGAATGTTTTTCATATTGCGCTTTCTCACAAATCTCAGAAGCAACAAATAGGATATGGAAAGGATCAACATGGGCAGAACGAAAGCGACCATGATTTTTTGCAAATGATAAAAAGCTAGCCAGTATTGTCCCGCAGGAAACTTCAGCAAACAGAGCTTCTCTCCGACCACATTGGTGACCGTGGAGAAAATAGACGTTGGCGCGGTGGCGACGGTAGCGAGCACCCACAAAAACGCGCAAACCCATTTGACAGAGCCTGATGCTGGTGGTCGGATCCTGTTCTTGCTGGCCGAAGCCACGGATAAATATCGAGTGATGCCCATTGCGGTGAGAAAGAAAACGCTGGCGTACATGTTCATCACAGTCACGGACAGTATGATCTTGCACATGGCGTCTCCAAACGGCCAGCTGAAATCCAGCGCGGTGTCCACAGCCCAAAAAGGCAGTGTCAGGACGAACTGGATGTCTGTGACGGCTAAGTTAAGAACAAAAATATTAATGGTGGTGCTCTGCCTGCAGTGTTTCACTCTCATGATGAGGAGCACCAGCGAATTTCCGATTAATCCTATTGCGCACACGAGGATATACACTACGGAGATCATGATCCTCAAGACCGGGCTCCTGTCCGCGGTCACGTCGATGTCCTCCAGATTTCCAAATGTGACTTGACTTACGGTTCGGTTGAATGTCCTGGTGCTGTTGCTGAAATAGTCAGCCATGGTTAAGTGCGTTCCTTTTGCGACCCCGAGCGCGCGCTGCGCAAAGCCCGTGTTGAGGCGTTGAAGGGGATCGATCTTTCACTCTTTCTCCCTCTCTCTGTCTCTGTCAGGCGTTTGCTCACCAGTCGTACTAATTAACCCAGAGGTACAAGACATACACGCGCCTTCATAACTCGCCCATATAGCAAAGATTGGCAAGACTAGACTTGATAAGGAGGGTCAGTTATATTAACCTATAGAGTTATGGCAGTTTGAACCCCTGGTAAAGGGGTGTTTAAGCATCATAATAAGACATTTGAAATCTGTATGGTATTTTCGGAATTTTGTACCTTATAGATAGATTTAAAAAACAAATTTAATACAAAAATGAATGAAAAAAAGAAAAATGATTGGGTAAGTCGATGTTTTACCCAAATTTGACCGAGCGTTCATAATACATGCATTTATAAATGTGACTCTCGACCTCAAAACCTAAAAATATGTTGGTCTGTGTGTCAACATTATTATTGTTTCTTTTATCCCAAAAATCATTAGAATGTTAAAAGGATGGTTCACCCTAAAATGAAAATTCTGTTATCATTTACTCGCCCTTTACTTGTTACAAACCGGTTTGAGTTTCTTTCCTCTGTTAAACTTAAAATATATTTTGATAAAAGCTTAGAGCCTATAAAAATTGACTTCCATATTAGAAACAAAAATACTATGGGGGTCAATTGGTATAGGGGTTTTCATCTTCCTTCAAAATATATTTTTAGGGTTTAACAAAATAAAGAAACTCATATGGGGTATACATTTATATTATATATTTCATGAAGATATTTCGTAAACATCCACCCAAGTCTTTTTTTTTTTATTAATGTGCATTGCATGGCAAATTTAAAGCTGATTAAAGCTGAGAAGAGTTCTCAAATAGTTGTAACTCAGTTAAACATTGTCATATCCTAACATGCATCAATGGAAAGCTTATTTATTTGGCTTACACGTGATTTATAAGACAATAAAAAAGACACTTATCACTGGTTTTGTGGTCCACAGTCACAAATATAGGCCTATAAGTGACAAAGAATAGAATTAATTTAGATGCGTTACTCAATTGCTCAAGACAGTCCAAATATTTAAAATGTATATCAAGATATCTAATTTGTTTTCAAACAAAATTACTTAATTTAGCTTGCTTCCATACATTTCCAGCAAAAAAGCTAATTCGCGTTTGTCAGGCATAAAGCTTCATTTTTGTCAACAAAATGTATTCCAAAACTTTTTGATGTTCATTTAAAAACTTTTGCTGATTTGTTCAAACTACTTATTTAAAATGAACTGAATCAACACAATTCTTGAGGGTTTTTTTTTCGGGACAACTTAATTGTTTCATGCTTAATCCACTTAAAAGTTGCAAAAACAATAAAGTTTTACTTAATCAATTATTAACTCTTGTGTAAGCTAAATTGTCTGTAGTGCACGTGTGTATGTCCTGGTCCTCCAAGCTGGGGGTTAAGTGTTGGCCTAACAACCCATCTTGCAAAAATTAGAGACTACGAAACGCCAATATGGTGCAGCTAAATATCAACTTCGATATAAACGGCCCTGAATGGGTAAGTAAGGTATTGGTTTTTGTTTACTTAAATGTTTTAGTTCCTCTTAAGGCAATCGGTTTGCTAATTTTTTCATAGTAATGTGAAGACTAATAAAAAATTAACATAACAAATTATTTTGAGTCAACGGTACTCAAGTTTAATTTATTAAGTTGTAAATGCAAACTGTTTTAAGTTATGCTCACTTAAAACTAATACACTACTTAGAATTGAGGAAACTGATTGGCTTAAAATTCTGTGAACTTTTTACATTTTACAGCGTAACTAGACTATGACTAGAATTATTACAAGCTATCTCTCTCTCTCTCTCTCTCTGTCAAGTGAAAGCAGACCCAGAATGCTATGCAAGTGTCAAATATGCTAAATTTTCTTGCTTTTAATAAAAAATAAATAAAATCAAGATTTTTTTTTTTAAAGTGACAATCAAACCTTATAATCTTTGGCACACTAGTGCCTCAGGGTATTTGCCATTTCAGATTAGTTTAGAAATGATCCGAAACTAAGGCTGCGTCTTAAATTGCCTACTCAGTAGGAACTCCATTTGAATTTAAACGTACTACTCAACCATTAGAAAAGTACATTATATACTGTATGAACGCGAGTAGTATGAATGGAACTCGCATGTACTACATCCACCATTTTGGCATCATCACGTGACCTACTCGCATCAGTTTCGTCGCTTCACTTCCATCCATGAATTCGATGCATCATGGGATGTAAGAGGTCATCCGGGTACTTCTCGCATACTGTTTTTCAAATTCTAGGTGCACACCAAATCGCATACTTATGCACTATTCTACGCCGTTTCGTTGTATAAATAGTGTAAGTAGTGCATTCACACTAAAACCTCTGAACAGAATAAGTGCACTTTAATTACCCGGATGATGCACTTATTCAACCGTCAAAAAGAAGTGTGGGTTGTTGGACACTTCACGCACTCAACAGCAGCTGCTTTGCTCATGTAGCGGAAGGGACGGAGCTTTCAGGCACTGATGTTGGATAACTTTATTTATTTTGGGTTGTGAAAGTAAAATTCTGCTACAAGAGCAATTGTACCGCCTCCCATACTAATGACAGGTAATATTTGGTAGTTTGGTCATTTATTTTACTAATTTGGCAACTGTCAAACATCATCGGGGAAACGCTTTGAATTTACGCGTAGTGAAAAAACTTTAGTGTTCCATTTGGTACGACACTACATTCATATACCCGCTGTTGTGTAAGTGCAAAAGTACATAGTGTGCCATTTGTGACGTAGCATATGAATTCAGACGCACTACTTAGCTTGCATACTGTTTTGACCATACTATAGTATGGAAGTATGCGATTTCGGACGCAGCTTAAGCCCTAAATTAATATTAACTTGGCTATAAAAACGTGCTCTTATGCCAATAGCCATATCACAAGCAGAAAACTTTTTATTTGACTCAATTATTTGACTCTTATTTTGTACTCAATGATAATAAAGTACTTGTCATAACATCAAATAAATCAAGAAAATCTGCTCTCAAATTATTGGCATTTCGATGGTCATGATTGTGAATTGGACTCAGCACTTAAAACTCATTTAAAAGGGATTCAATTACTCACCCTCCATTTGGTCCAAACACTGAGTTTCTTTCTTCTGGTGAACACAAAAGGAGATATTTTTTGAAGAATGATGATAGGTATGGGTAGCCATGGACGTCCATATGTATACAGCAACATCAGTGTCTACTGGTTTCCAACATCAATCAACCAAAGAGGCCAAAATACAGATAAGACAGAGATAGAAAATATTTAATGTATTTGTTTTATTACAGCTAAACCGCTCTCTACATAAACAAGTAACATTCATTAAGTAAACAATGTATCCCAATTCAAATAATAAATAATTCATATAATATTTTGTACAAACTGGTATTGATTTCCTGTACATAATGGTTTCTCTCATAGCGTACCATACAGTAAGAGAAGAACTTAAGGCAGAGAGTTCACACTTGCCAGTTACTGGTACAGCTATAACAGACTGACTGTCTAGTGGTTTACTTCAAGGACGTGAGCACATGAAACGCGTGATTTCAGTGCAATGTCGAAATGGGAGATTTGTGGAGAATGACGGCGGTCTCGATTTTGTGTGCTGTTATGTAACTCAGTGCAAAAGTAAAAATATAGATATATATGTATATAAATTAAACAAGCATGGGTTCGATAATCCAATTGTTAATTTCCAACACTGAAGACATAAATCACTCTTTTAGAAAGGTTAGTGGACTCTTTGTGCACTAGCTGTCACCAAGCGAATACAAATATGTGCTAACGTTCATCATGTTCCACAACCCTTTCTGTTTTTAATGCAAAATAATCAATGACAAATCGAAAACATCCGTCAGATCGCGATGAAGCCAGAAGATGTGGCTTTTATCCTTTAAATGGTTTCATTCCAATCGAACACCGCAAGTACGACTGTGGAATTAATGCCTCAGATGTCTCATATAGTACAAATATGAGGGGAGGACGACACATAATTAGCTACTTGTACGATGCAAAGCAAATGTTAAGAGCTCTTGAAATAATAAACGCATGGAAGTAATGCATGATCAAAGAAATAGTAAAAATATAATATATAGATTAAAATAAATAAATTAAATTTTATACAGACAAAAAAAAAAAAAAAACAGACAGCACGGATTGTTGCAATAAGGTCACCTTCCAAACACACTTCGAAAACCTAGAAAAGTTAAAGTAGATGGCGTTGCATTTACGAATCTCAATAGTAGCCCAAAGCCACGCAGACCTCAAGAACATTTGTACATGACGTAAAGTGGTTAGTTCACTCAAAAATTTCTAATTTATTAATTACTCCACCTCACGTCATTATATAATCGCTGAGACTTATGATATTTTGGAGGAAATCTGAGAGCATCCTCATCCTCCGTAGACAGCAATGGTCCTGACTCATTTAAAGTCCAGAAAGGCAGCAAAAAGATGTCTATAATTCTGTAGTGTAGGGGTGCCCAATCCTGTTCCTGGAGATCTAGCTTCCTGCAGAGTTCAGCTGCAACCTTAATCAAACACACCTGTCTTTAATTACCAAACACTCCTTCAGATCTGACTTAATTGGTTTAGTTGTTTGATCAGGGTTGGAGTTGAAATCTGCAGGAAGGCAGATCTCAAGGAACAGGATTGGCCATCCCTGCTCTAATAATTCATTCAGAAAATTTTGAAGCTATGAGAATACTTTTGTGCACAAAAAAATAAATAAATAAATAAATAATATCTTCATTCAATAGTTTCTTTTATTAAGTGTCAGTATACTAGGCTGTGCGTTCATAAGAGCACCGAGTTGTTTCTGCGCTACTGACATATACCTCAGATTTGTTTCAAATACAGAGTCGCACACTGACAACGGGAGTCAGTGCACAGTGCTCATGAATGTGCACCCTATACTGACACTGAGGAGAAGAAGCTGTTGATAAAGTCGCCATTTTTGTTTTAGGTGAGCAAAAGTATTCTTGCAGTTTCAAAATATTCCTATTGCTGTTTATGGAAGATGAGAGAGCTCTCGGATTCATCCAAAATATCTTAGTTTGTGTTCCGAAGATGAAGAATGAAGGTTTCGGGGTTTTGGAATGACATGAGGGTGAGCAATTAATTACAGAACATTAATTTTTAGGGGAACAAACCCTTTAATACAGGCCACATAAAGAGACCAAGTGTGCACAAAGCTGAATCTGAAGCTCTGCTGGCATTGGACATTACACCAATCATGAGGAAATAACTGCAACACCATTGTTCTGTCATATTAGCAAGAAACTAAATGAGGTATGCTATAATGTCTGAAACCCTTAGCGCTGTTTTTGCAAACCTCACCTTATCTTTTGAGGATCGGTGCAGACAACAACATCAAAGGATATGAGATCATAAAAAAAGTACAAGAGTTTACCTCAGGTACTTACCAGCAAATCCGGGCACTGACGTCCTACATACTTAATGTGGTAATGGATGAGAAAGAATGTGCAACTGGAATAAGACGTGACCTCTGTCGACTTTTCAAGCATGTCGTGGCTAGATTCTGTATTGGCATTAGGGAATGCTTCTGTACAGCATACATCCTACATAACTTAAAAGCAATTATAAATTACCTGCACAGGATAAATGGCATTAAATAAAGTGATGATCCCTCACTGATCGGAAAAAAAAAAAAAAAAAACGAACAAACCATGGCTGAGGGACAGAGTCTCCGGAATTAAAAACGATAAAAGATGACTGCCATTCTATTACCGCGACTGAAATCATGTTCTGAAGTCAAATAAAATAGCAAAAAAGGTATAAAAAGGTAGAGAATAAGATAATCAAGGAACGACACACAGAGCAGTGAAAAACATCTTCAGTATCCATGGAGAAAAGACCAACTGAAGTCACTCACTGGGTAGGCAGCGTCCTATTGTTTATATACAAAAGTAAAACTGAAAATAGATTTTTCTTCTCTGTACACAGCAATTTTATTCTTCTCTTTACAAAAGTCTTTGTTCTCCATTTTTTTCCCTCTTCCTCCAATCCTTCGATCCCATTTTAATCACGAGTGCACGAAGCTCCTTCTCCGTCCTCCTGCTGTCTGTGGTAAAAGCCTGTCTTTTTTGGCGAGCCAGCCAGGAGCAGTCAGTCCAGTGAAATGACGTCAGGGATGGAGCCGTATATTACTGATGCGGCGGCGTCAGATCGCGAGCGGGACGTGTTGGTGTGCGGATGACTGTCTCTCAGGCTGCTGGAGGACACCAGGCTGCTGCTGCTTCCGCTACTGCTGCCTCCGCTGCCGTTAGCAGGCACTAGCGAGCTGCTCGCCGGCGTCCCTGACTGCTCCAGAAAGAGCTGAGAGGAACCGTAGGGCATGAAGCGGTTCAGGAGCAGCTCGTGGTCTTCGGATGCTGATGCGGAGGCCGATGCGGCGGCTGCAGCTGCCATGACCATGTTGTAATGCTGCATAAAAGAGGATAAAAGAGCAACAGCTTTATGCTAATGTTTCATTTAAATGGGGTTGTAGTGTATTATAATTCTCTCTAAGGCAGATTTTGGCTACATCCAGGCCGTGATAATAACCAGATGTGTTTTATCATAGACTTTTGTTTAAGCTCAACGCTGCCCTCTAGCAGTGAAGTGTTGCCATCTCAGAGAGTGAACCCACCTGGTGATTGTCCCCTTGTAAAAATGAAAAGAAGTTCAGATCTGTAGAATAAGAAAACAAAAACAGTTGGTTTGGCATAAATTGTGCTCATATCTAATTCAAGGATTTTTAATACATTATTTTGAAATCAATGCACCTACTTTATCAATCAAAAGTTAAGGGTCAATTTAGATTTTTATTTTAAGAAAATCAATACGTTTATTCATCAAGAATATATTTAAAAGTGATACTAGAAATATTAATACTTATATTTTCATTACAATTTGCACTGAACTACGTACTGAAATACTTTGTCAATTAAATATTGCATAATGGTTAAGTGGATAACAATTTTATTTTCAAATATATATAAAAAATTGACTATTGTAGTTTGATAATCATGTTTTACCCGTTCACCAAAACAATTGTAAAATTTCTAATATTAAATGCAGTCATTCCAAATTTCACTAATGTTTTCTGTTAAAGCAGTGGTTCTCAATTCCAGGCCTCAGGCCCCACCTGCCCTGCACATTTTGTATGTCTCTTTTATTTGACACACAAGGATCAGTTTAAGGATCTCTCCGTTAAGAAGCTGATGATCTGAATCAGGCGTGTTAGGCTAGGAAGACATATAAAATGTGCATTGTAGGGGCCCCAAGGGAATTGAGAACTACTGTGTTAAAGCCACAGAAATAAGATTTTGTATTGTGGCACAGACGTTGAATTGTATATTCATTATGCAATCACAAATGAAGCTTAAATATTATAGTCTTATAATAATAATAATGTAAATTGGACTAATTACAGACTGTATTATTGATTAGATTAGATAAATATTAATAAATACAATACTAAGCTAAACTCACTTAAGCTGCCAATCTCAAGCATCAAAGCTGTAAATACTAGTAAATATGTAAATACTAGTATTAAATAATCTATAATACCTTGTCATCTCCTGATTGTTTTTTTTTTTTTTTTTTAAATTTTGGTTACTTTTTATTAAACCTTCATTTGTGTCTTATTTTTTCCATCAATAACATTGAATGCTGATAGACACAATTTTCACTTAATGTAGTCGCATCGATTTTATTTTAGTCATGGACAAAATGTAATCATATAGATTTTGTCAACAAAATGAACACTAGTCAAATATAATCAGACCTGTTTATAAGCACTAAAATAAACATATTAGAGAGATATCTGATTTATGCCATAATAGACACTGGATAGACTACCGGTGAATTTTTAAAAAAAATGTTTTTAAATGTTTTTTAAATGTTTTAAAATAAGCTTATCCTGCTCACCAAGACTGCATTTATTTAATCAAAAATATAGTAAAAATTGTAAAATTGTGAAATGTTATTGCACTGTAACTATTAACTGTTCAAAAGTGGTTTATAATTTAATTTAATAATTTATTCGAGTGATTTTAAAGATGAATTTTCAGCTTCATTACTTCAGTCTTCAGAGTCACATGATCCTTCAGAAATCACTTTAATAATTATTATTATTGTATTATTATTACTATTATTATTATTATTATTATTATTAATGATAATAGTAATGAAAGCAATAATGACTGGAGTAATAATTTCCTTTGAAACTAAATACAATAAGAAAGCAGTTATTTAAAATTATAATAAATATTTAACAATTACATTTTTTTTTTACATTTAATCAATGCCTTGATAAACAGAACAACTTTCTTTAAATAACAAAAACAAAATTCTGACAGGTAGTGTATATTGCATACTACTACTACTACTACTACAAATATACTGTAATTACTTGACTGACAAGAACAATGCAGTCTTGACAGCACAAGAAATGTGAGACGTTAAATCAGTGCAATGCTGTAGTACCTGAGAGGTCACTGGGTGTGTGGTAGTAGTGACGGTAGTCCTGGATGAGAGGAGGAGGTGGAGGGATGTAGTTTGTCTCCATTGCTGGCATGCTGGGAGCTCGAGCCAGTGGGGACGCCTGATGATGCAGATTTAACACTCTGCAGGAAAACATACACTGGATTAATAAGGAAAGCCAGTGTGATATTAAAACAGTATTTAAATAATATACAGTTGCTCCAAATGTATTACTTGGGTTATTGACTCGTTTCAAAAAAGATTTTAAAGGTGCTCATTGATTATGATTACTCTTTAATAAGCGTTTAATCAGGGTTTCTACAGGTTTCATCAAATTTAAGTTCAAATTTAAGACTTTTTAAGATCATTATGAATACAATTTCAGACTTATACAGAGCTAAACGCTAATGATTTTTTTTTATGAAAACGATTTTTACTTGCTCCATTAAAAAATTCACATGTAGTTATTTCTTATAAAAATGTTCACATATTTTAAATAAATAAATAATAAATATATATATAAAAAAAAATAATATAAATAAATTTTTCTTAAAAACTACAGGAAACTAAATGTATGTACAATCCTTACCAGGTAGCTATAAATCATAAACTTTTAAACAAATGTTATTGCGAGGAAGATACCATATTGGTAAATACTAAATTGGTGATTGGATGGGTGTTGGCTCGATTGAATAGCTTTACATTGACATAGAAAAATGAAGACCTGTTTAAAACAAGACCTACAACCCAATTTTTCAGACAATTTAAGACTTTTTTAATGTTTAAGCAAAAACATCTGCAAAGTTGCTCAAAATTTAATGTAAAGTGAGATATTATCAGAATTATCTTTCAAGGAATTCGCTTTTTAAGACCTAGGACAGTTAATGATATTCAACAATTACATCCTGGGTTTACGATATCACAAATTGTTCAAATTTACATGATCTCCGGCCCTGGACATGTAGATTCTGGATTACGTGCACTATGGTCACTGAATCATAACACCGTGGGCCAGCTAACCAATCAAAGTCCATTACATATTTCTGAGTAATGGGCTTTTTAGAACCAGAAAGTCAACAGACCATTTTTACAAGAACTGAATAGGAGTGCAGAACAACCTTAACAAATGTGGTGGAAAAACAACAACAAGAAAGAATGAGCATGCTACAGTGCACCCTGAACACAATCAAGCTTTTGAAAATACATGATCACAACTTCAAAACATTTCATAAAAGGTTTGCTGGGTATAAAATGATTAATTGTTAAGATAAAAAAAAAGAAAAACGATCAAATAAACAAGTGAAATACTCACCCCTTGTTGATTGGTGGGGAGGTTGGTGACAGAGATGGACAAGCTCTTTTAGGTGGAGGTTCATCACTATCATCTTCATCTGATGAACTGTCCAACGTCAAGTCAATCACCTCCACTTTCTTACTGCTACTGCTGTGGGACGAACTGTTTCTGTGGTCTGACAAAACTGACCGACACGAGTCTAAAAAAAACAAAAAAAAAAAATCATTGAAATCAAATGTAAGTTGATTACCTTGCTTTAGTTTGCTTTACCATACATTTCTTACTACAGGACCGAGAGATGTCCATTTCCATAAATGTAACCGTTTTTGTGGAAATACCTTCAATGCCGTTTGATGAGGCTGACACTTCCTGTACCACTTTCTTGGATCTCATAGGAGCCCAGTTGCCATCTTCTTTAAACTGGATCTCATCACAGTCCACACAACTGCTCAGGATCTCCATAAACAATCTGTACAAAAAAAAACTAGTAGTAAACAACAAACAAACACCTTTCACAAAACTCGCATATGTTTAAGAGTTTGGGGTAAAAAAAAATTATTTATTTTTAAAAAATTCGTATTTTATTCATTAATTCATTAATATAATTGATATATATGACCAGTAAGGAAATGTATTTTATTGCTAAAGTTTTATATTCGAGTTAAGATTCTACTTGTCAAAATAATCTGAAAACAAATTATTTTATTTTTGAAAATCAGATCAGTATGATTTCTGAAGAATCATTGTGACAGACCTGGAGAATTTTTTATATAAACATAGATACTCACATTTAAAATTATAGTTTTATTTTACAAAATTAAAGCTTTTATTGTAATTTTGATTAAGAAAAAAATAAAAAATTAGTAAGAATAAGATACTTTTAAAAAATCTTATCAATCCCAACCTTTCAATGGTAGTACAAAAATAAAGAAACCTAAAGCAATTACTGGTACATTAAAGCAAAACTAGTCAGTTTTCAGCAGATTTCAGCTGGCCTACAGAAACAGGTGTAAGAAGTGAGAGCAGCACTGACCCGTCAATAATAAGGTGTTCATAGGGGGCTTTCTTGTCGCAGACCGGACACACCCAGGTGGGTTTCTTCTCATTCATTTGAATGTAGAGTGTGGCATCAAAGCACTGCAGGTGTGAGCAGGTCAACGCTCGACACGGAATCATCAACCGCATCTTTCCCAGCTGTTTGTTTACACACAGGTGTGTTAGTTAGCATATATTATATGGTGACGCATTGCTTTCAAACTTTTTAAAAAATGAATGATGATTATGCAGTAGTATCTAATCATTAAACTGCTGACTTGAGGTTTCTTAATCACTCAAACAGGGCTTCTGTACATTTTTAAAAATCAAAAACAAAATTTTAAACACCCTGAAAAAAGAAAAATGAATACTGTATAGTATAGTTGAGCACGATGGAAGAAAATAAAAATATTTTGCTGAGAATGTTTCTGAATTAATTTAAACGGCATTTACAATTTTATAAATAATGCATTAAAATGCACACTAAATAGACTCTAGGTGGCGACCAGCACCTGTTTTAATTTAAGTGAGTCATTCATTAAACCAGTAATTTAATTGTGCAAACATTTGTTCTAATAAACAGAGTAAAGACTACAAGCACAATAAGATGTTTACATGGCAAGATGGAACTTCTTTTTTCATTTTTACATTAAATTGAGAATATTTTTATTATTCGTTGAGATGATGTTTTTATTTTTACACAAACTGTCCAAACTGTTTTCAATCTACTTATATCAAATGCAAAATACAATTCAATTTCAAGGTTGTTCAATGCCATAATGAACATTGTTCCTAGGTTTGCCTTCACTGTATCACTTTCTTAGATGAAAATGGGAAGAGTTTTGCAAGTATTAGGTTTATATTAAGTTTAATCACAATATTGCCAAAATTCCACTATAATTACATTTTAAAGTGCATTTAAATAATAGTCAGTGTTTACAACCTCTTATTTAATTTATTGTTGTATAAAAATCAATATAACACAAATGCAATTGGCCTGATTTTTGCTTGTGTGATACATTTCAGGATGATAAACACAAGGCAAAAACTAATATGTGTATCTTGGATTTTTGGCCGTATAACAAAATGCATCCAACAGTACAAGCATGACCTCTCAAACCATATCTTGACATTTAATTAATTGTGAGAACCCAGTCACAAAGTTTCAATTCACAATGAACACACTTTGGGAATTCAGAGAATCTTAAGCATAGCTTTGGTGGCCTCAGTGAAAAAGAGTACAATTTTTCTGACAAATGACTCATGCAGTTGTGCCCAAAGGAATGTTACAAGATTTAACACAATCGCTGGAAGAGAATACACTCTTTATTCAGGGTCTGTTACATACCGGACAGAGCAAGGAGACTCGCAGGCTGGTGGTGGCGATCTCACTGTCAGGGTCAGCAGTGAGCTTTTCTTTGACTGAGGAGAAAGCACAGAATACAAACCCAATCACCTCACTAGTTTTGAGTTATATTCTAAAGCTTTTTTACAGCAACATTTTCTCAAAGAGACTATCTTCCACATGAAGAAAACAGACAGCTCAAATAAAACTTGGTTTTGGAAAAGCATTGATCAATACTTAAACAATTAGTACCACAACTTCTGCTTAAATTGATAATCACAATTATTTTGCTTCAAATTTATAATTGTTACTTTCGTATGTATTGTTTGTATATTGTATATGTTATTGTTAATTGTTGTGTAAATGTTTGTTAGACCAAAGTTGTAAGTCATTGTGTTTAAAAAACAATAAAGAAACTTATAACAGTGATTCTTTCTCTTTTACATAAGCAATATTCAACATAAACCTATGTGGTTTACTTTACCTCCTGATTGATTATGTTTGGCTTACCATAAGCAGTGTGTTACATTAAACCTTTGGAAACCCGTTCACAGATTCTACAAGAGGTTCCAAAATATTTGCACAACACTATAAATAAACAAGGTCTACATTATGAAAACAGGTAAAACAAGCTGGACCTGTCAAATTCCAAATATTATTACATCATTATTATTCATCATATGCTGTAGTAATTACATCTAACTATCCCCAAGTAAATGCTGTTATTTAGTACAACTCCGTAATTAACTGAATTGAACTGGCAAGAACACCTTAAAACAACAAAAACATATTTGCTTTGTGACAGAAGTTTTAGAATTTCCTCTATTCAGTAGCTGCAATTGCAAACATTACAGCGATAATTGATGAAATATTTATTTCAGTTCAAAGCTTAGAAAGTTTAAAATCAGATATAGTGGTTTTAATCAGAAAAAAATCTGGCAATCCAACACGAGCACTCGTAGAGACTTGCTTCCAATGCCACAATGTGGGCAAATACTGCAGAAAATCATGCTTAATGTTTAACTATAGGCAATAAATGTCCAAAAAAAAAAAGAATCAGAGAATTGTTCAATGCAAGACATTCCATATCTGTTGTAATGTAGTTGACTGTGTGTTTCTGAAATGCTTTCAGTCCAGAAGTTTACTTCAGGTCAACCAGAGAAAGGTTTATGATTCAAAAATTAAATGATTGAAATTCCCCCAAAAATATCAATGCATTCTAGAGTTGCAATTCTCTAGAACGCAAATGCGATAACTTGCCATTGTGATGAACACAACAGGTATACAACATGTACAATGTTTAGAGAGGAAAGTATATGCTTTTTTTCTCAATTCTATTTATCTTGATTTCTAACAACTTGTGTACTTTTTCTGGGCAAGACGATGTGAACTAGCATACTAACAGTTTCATGAACACTAACAAGTTTTATTTAAGTTATTTATTTAAGTACTATATTATTAGTTGTTATTTTATTTATGTATTTTTAACTATTATCTATATTTCAAGCAAAAGATGCTCAAATTTTTAATGGGAAAAAGGGCAGAAAGGAATTTCTTGTGGGTAATATTCAACTATGTAATGGTTTAATTTGTTTTTGAGTAAACTTACTGAGTGCTCTTGAATGGTCCGGGTTTCTAATGCCTTTTGACCGTAGTCTCTGTAGCAAAACTGAGGATGACTGCTGTCGGACCAGATATACTGCCATCGAGTAACTCTGTGTAGACAAAGCAGCATTTAGAAACACATTTTGAGCCACATGATTGGTAGATCTTCAAACAGATTTCATATTCATTACCCTTCCGATTTCTGATGTCCACGACACAACAATGGTGTTGGGAACTGTTGTAGACAACCTAACCAAGGAGGTAATGTTGATGGGTCTGCTCGGTCGCTTTGGCTCCACTCCATTTTTGGTTGGAGGAAGATATCCCTGAAGACAGAACAGCTCTGAGTTCATGTACGCAAACTTGTGTAGAACTCGTAACTTCAACATATTAACGTGGACATTCTGTTTTTATCGATATAACTTAAAAATCAATTGAGACCATTTAAGTTTTGAAAAAGTTTGGAGGTGCTCTTTACACAAGTGTATTTATGTTTTAAAACGTATATGCTTGTTAATATGCTTTGTTATGGTTATGACTGGCATCCACACTACTTCAGCATCTTCAGACCACAAAAACCCCATTTTAGTTTGGAAATGCTGGTGTTCCTTTTCAGTAAAGATGGACTGAAATGTTGACAGTTGAAAAGGGATGTGTGGCTATCCACAATCACTCTTTGACTAGTCTGCTGCCTGTGTTTCATTCCCTGATTTGTCAATCCACTCTCATATGACCATTACGCAATCAGTTGGCAGCGTACATGATGGTAAAATATGTGATGAGAATCATTTTCATTCTAAAATTTCAAAATGAAAATGTCTGAATGTCTTTTTATAAGCCTTGAAAATGCATACCTTCTACCAAACTTTAACTAGTTTACTGCTGTGTTTTGTGCAAGTTTAAAAACAAGTGGAAAAAAATGACAGTACTATGATTATCATAGTGGGCAAACTGCCAAATTGTTTTACTGTTAATTAATTTGCTGATTGTTTTTTTTTAGCGATTCACCTCTCTTTACTGGCCAAGAAAAACATAAACAGCTCAGTGTAAAATGCCACACAGTCATCTCAAAATCCATTGAACACAGCTTCGGACAGTCAGCATATAAAGCAATGAACTACACAGATATACACTCACCGGGCACTTTATTAAGTACACCTGTCCAACTGCTTTTAACGCAAATTTCTAATCAGCCAATCACATGGCAGCAACTCAATGCATTAAGGAATGTAGACATGGTCAAGACGATCTGTTGCAGTTCAAACCGAGCATCAGAATGGGGAAGAAAGGTGATTTAAGTGTCTTTGAATGTGGCATTGTTGTTGGTGCCAGACGGGCTGGTCTAAGCATTTCAGAAACTGCTATTCTACAACGCCACAGCCTACCCGAGTATTGTTGCTGACCATGTCCATCCCTTTATGACCACAGTGTATAATCTTCCAGCAGGATAATGTGCCATGCCATAAAGCGCCAATCATCTCAGACTGGTTTCTTGAACATGACAATGAGTTCACTGTACTCAAATGGCTTCCACAGTCACCAGATCTCAATCCAATAGAGCATCTTAGGGATGTCGTAGAACGGGAGATTCGCGTCATGGATGTGTAGCCGACAAATCTGCTGCAACTGTGTGATGCGATCATATCAATGTGGACCAAAATCTCTGAGTAATATTTCCAGTAGCTTGTTGAATCTATGCCATGAAGGATTAAGGCAATTCTGAAAAAAAGTACTAGTAAGGTGTACCTAATAAAGTGGCCAGTGATCGTAGACTAACTATATTTGAAACACAAATTCATTGAAAGAGTCAAAGATGCTGAAATGATATATTTAAGACAAAAAATGTTTAAGATTTCAAAAAGTAAGTTCAAGTCCCAGATTCTTAAGAACAAAAACCCTCTGTTTGTTTAATTTAATAATGCCAAAAATGGTGAAAGAAATAAGACATTATCCTGAAATCATAAATATACTTAAGTACACCATGCTCATTCTTTTGAATTATTTATCCGTCATTGGCAGATGAACTAAAAGAGTCTTCCTGATTTGTGACCAAAAACAAAGCCAGACTTACAGGGAGGTTACAGGGTTTTCCATTCACTTTCACACAAAGGTTGGGTGGGAAATGATCTTCCTGAGGACAACTTGTCTCCGATAAGCAAAACCTGAAAAATAAGCGTTGAGATTCCTTCAGGAATGTGTGGGAAAGATTTCAGAAACCCAAACAAAAGAAAGCTCTAAAGATGGGGGCATGTTTTCCTCAACACAGACAATCACAAAGTAGACGGAGCATTCACTGACACAACGCTGAGCATTTGCCATTTTAAAAGTTAGATACAAGATTTAACATTATGAAGATTTACTCTAATAAACAATGATATCAAGTAAAATGACATTCAGCGGTCATTTAGCTAAATGCTTCCAGTTGTCAAAAAGGTTCTGGCTGAGTTTTATACATGTTTTTTCGAAACGGCGATCTTATCATACCTTAGCTGTACTTGCACGGTGAAGTCACATTTGGTCCCAGAGATGTCCCTGTGGAGACAGCAGGGTGGGAGTGAAGGAATGTGTGATGCAGCGTAGGAGAGAAAAGCATGCCAAACATTCTAGAGAGGACCGCTCGCTTGGGCAAGTTTGATAAGCACTAGAGCCTGCTGTGTAACTACATGGAGATCATATCTAACAAGACAAGATAAACCGACTAACAGCTGTTTTCAATTTGACAGGTTTTCAGTTCTGGCTGAGTAACTTTTCTAGTTCAAATTTATTAGAAGCTCAAACTAAGAAGGGGCATTTCAATCACTTGAACCATGTTTTCTTGTCCAATGATGTAATTTAATATCCCATAAACACACTTACATTGAACTGCTGATCTGTTGGACTTGCTGTGGCGTTAGTGCAAACGCAAAACACGTTTCCTGAAACCTCTGACTGTTGTCTGAGGCTGTAAAACAAAAAGAGGAGATGATCATTGAAGATGGAGAATTCATCACATCACACCTCTGAAAATGTCACTGTTAGCTACATTAAGTGTAAAAACAACAACAACAAAAAAAGACAATAAATAAAGTACTAAATGAACAGTGTATTCTGTTATGGTCACTTCATAATGATGCGTTTTGCTATATATATATATATATATATATATATATTATAATATATAGTGTTATTAATATTATTATAAAAATTGCATTTTATTCACTGAATAAAGGGTGTTAAGTGTATTAATTGTATATGACAAGTGACTACTTACGAAATAATTCAATTATCACAATAATTTGTGATAGTTACTTTGTATTTTTTAAAGTATCAAAAAATGCACAACAATTTGTTTAAGTCACAATTTCTAAAACAAACATTTAATCACTAAAGCTCTAATTAAACATATTATCAGGCAACTAATCATCATAACAGTTAGGGTTGTACCATATTGGAAAAATCTAACATTGCAATATTTTTTTATTCTGCGATATATATTGCGATATGAATACAATTTCACTAAATAATTTGAATAACTTTTTGGAAAGAATTGATCATTTAAGGTTGATTTGGATGATTCTGTGGTGGGAATGCATCTGATTTATACATCATAAAGTATAATAAACAATCTAGAAGCGTAAACTCAATAAAGAAAATGAAGTAAATTAACAGCGTTTTATTGTTTTCCGAGGAGTCTAACTATATTCAGAAAAATAATACTGCATAGCTAATAAAAGTAACTGGTATTAATTTTTCAAAAGTTACAAATGGTACAATTTTGTATGCCTCAATGCTTTTAAAATGTTCACACAGTCACAGGCCTCAAAAAACACTTGCAAAATGATCATTTATAATCCAGACTTAACATTGCATGTTCTGCGATGGGACTTGCGAATGATCTCATTGCAATATCGATGCTAAAACGATATATTGTGCAGCCCTAATAACAATAAATATTTATTTGCTAACTTGCTAACCAAATTGTGACGGCCCAACACACATGGTGACAACTTTGCTTATTTACCAATTATTTGGTTATTATCTATCCCATACTGTGTATTTTACAGAATCAATAAGATTTTATTAATAGGTTCCAAGAAAAACAGAAAACTTCCCAAATTGGTGGAGGTTTTTTCCAAACACAAAAAATATTTCCAGAACAAAACAGTACATTACAATACAGAACACCCTCTATTGGTTATTTTTAGATTATTATTTTGCAACCATAAAAAAAAAAAAAAAAAAAAAAAAAAAGAAAAAAAAAATTCTCAGAAGGTTATTTTGGGGTTTATTTTTACAACCTTTTTGACAACTTAAAGGGAACTTTTAAAAACTTAAAGGAAACCACACAGAAAATTCACTGCAGATTATATTTAGACCCATTTCATTTTAACAAACAAAATTAAGCTATATTTTGTGGAATTACATTAATGAAATGCGTAATACAGCATTTAATAACACTTTAGAAGCACAGAGTGAAAAGCAAGCAAATCATGATCCTATTCCTTTGTTATGCATACCTTTGATCTACGTGTAAAAGAGAGATGCAAACATTCTATCAATTGCTCAGCAAGCTCTTCATTTTATAATTCCTTATAATGAAAATAAATATGATATGACAGTAGGCATGGGCCGGTAAAAGATTCTGATGGTATGATAACCTCGGATAAAAATTATCACGGTTTCACGGTATCATGGTATTGTGATTACTGCTCTAAAATATATTCTTTTTAAATGTCTGGGTAAAAAACTAAAAGTTTTTTCCCCTTTAAACACAATATATTTTATTTTGAGAAGCATTTATAATATTTTGGAGCAGTAAACGTGCCAGGCTAAATAATGAAAATGAATCATTGACTTGTGCTGTCTTCATTAGTTTCAAAAACACAGATTTATTTACAATTTAAAATGGCATCTTTGGATATCTTTTCTGCTGGAGATGCTGTTAAAAAAAAATGTAAATAAAAAAAAATCTTACACATACCTTAGGAACGGTATTAGAGAAAATTTTGGCGGTATGATATGATTTCCAAACCGCGGTATACCTTGAAAACGGTTATCGTCCCATGCCTATATGACAGTAAGTGTATTGCATTTTTATTCTTACTTTAAAGTGATTTTATTTTATCTAAATTTCAGGTTTAATAAAATCATTTCCTTTTTAATAACATCATTTTAATTCAGTAATTGCACTATAATAATCCTACTTCCACATGCTGCACACAAAAGATATTTCAGAGAACTGCACTTCTCCAACTTTCCAAGTTTAGAGAGGAAGTTTTCTGTTCCATAAAGTCCATAAACAATGTTTCAGTAAGTCGGGCATGTTTTCTGAAAGGGAAACTGCTAGGAAGAACCAACTTCCTTGTAATGTAAATGCTTTTTGCTGGTTCACGTAATATATATTTGCATATTTCGTGACAACATCATTGATCGAACAGTGAAAAGGACAATCTTTTTTTTTCAAATTGATCTTTAGTTTGCAGGATTACAGATAAAATAATATTGATTGGAAATAATTCTGTGAGCATTTAGTCACTACCCACTTGATCCAAAGCCATTTCAGTTCCTTTAGTTGAACACAAATGAAATTTTGAAAAGTGTAAAACAGTAGCCAATGACCTACACAGAATTTTTTTCCTACTATGGATGTCAATAGCCCCTTTCACACAGTGATACCGGTAAACATCTGGAAAATGTCCAAAATGACCTTTTCTTTTACTGGTAAATTCAAAAATGCGCTGTTCACACAGGCAAGGACTATTCACACATCTAGGGCTGGGCAATTAATGAAAAAGTAAAACAGAAAACATTCAGGGCCTATAATCTATCTAATTTTTCCAGGTAAATTTTTTCAATTACTTTCCCTACTGCGTGTGAAGTCACGTGACCCGCTCTGTTAAGGCTGATTTATACTTCTGCGTCGAACTCACGGGTGCAGCCTTCGTGAGCTCGTACACGTGTGCACCTCTTAAAAAATGTAACTACACATCTCACGTTTGCACTACATTGACGATGATTGGAAGCTGAGCCAGAGATGCCTTGAGACGGCATATTTTCTATTATGATGTTCAATAAATAATCACAGATAGTAGATAGTGTGCGTTTCCTTCAATTATTTTAAAATCAAGTAATGCAACCTTCATTCAAAAATCTCTCACTTGTAATATGTGAACATATTTACTGTACAAAACTTGTCAGTGAACTATGAGGCAAAAAAATTAAATAAATAAATAAAATAATCGTTTATTAATCGTAATAGAGGTTAATTGAGATTTTGATTTTAGGCCAAATCGCCCAGCCCTACACACATCCATTTCAAAATACCAGTAAATTCTGACATCATAAACCAGAAATGGCCTCTAAACAGCTGCCCTTGTATTTGTAAACATAACAGGGGTTAGGCTTTTGTTATTGGTTTCACTTTTATTTAAAGCTATAGCATTCATGCAGCTGCTTTCGTCAGCAGAAGCTACAGCAGCAAACCGCAGTTAAATGTGTACACATTTGACTACATTACAAATTCTGTGGATGGATAAGTATTGAGAACAACTTTGATGTAAACATATGGAGGAACACTTTTGCATGTTGAGATGTACATTTGTTTGTGTGCTAGCACTCAACGGAGCACTCCATGTGCACGAGCGCTTCGCAGCTGAACGCAGGGCTTGCAGGAAAACTCACAACGGTTTATCATAAGCATTTTTAATCGATAACATTTTATTTAAATTTTTTTACAGTTATAAATTCAACCAAGGCGGCAACACCAAAGCTCCAAAAATACAAATTTATTAAATTAAAAAGGCTGACACAAAGCGTGTGTCAGCCTTTTTAATTTAATAAATTTGATTTTTTGGAGCTTTGGTGTTGCTGCCTTGGTTGAATTTATAATTTTGCACCTGTTGCGTTTTTGGCTGAGCACCCAGTTAAGAGGGATGTGCGTGCTTTTGTACTGTTTTTCATTATTTTTTTTACAATTGCCATTAATAATGAACATAGAAATGTTATCTGACCAACAACTAGCTGCTAAATATGTCTGGAAAAGTATTCAAAGGCTTTTATTTTCATAAACAGCACGGATGTAAATGCGCCTGAATGTTCTGATTGGCCAAAGTAGAAGTCTCACGTCAGCGTGTTTTAAGCGTGAACGCGTTCTTTCCAGCAATTTTCCTTCTGCGTTCACACAGCGCAGCATTCTGGCAAATTACCGATAATGTTACAACTTCTCTTTCCAGAAAAGTTGCCAGAACGGATTTATCAGTATTTTTAAAAAGTTTCACACAAGATTCCTGAAAAGTCTGCATGTGTGAAGGGGACTATAGTCATTCTTCAAAATATATTGTGGTCAATAGAAAAAAACTTTCCCTTTAATCATCTCAAAACTACAGCAAAGCAGCATCTCAGTTACAGACACAAGGTTGCTGGTCCTTTGCCGTGGAACCACTTCAAATGCTTGTGCAGTTTATTTCAAAGCCAAACTCTACAACAGAGCCAAAAATAACCTCAGGTTACATAACCCAATCTCCTTAAACGAAGCAAAAGGTTTCAGGAGCGCGAGAGATAAGAGGAAGCTCTATCTGCACTTCTACAGGCCTGAACCCAATGAAAGAGAAACAAGAGGTTCGTTTTCTGCACACTGACCACTTGAGTAGTCATGTGAAGAGGAAAATCTATTCCACTTGAAGCGGAGAGAGTTTAACAGTAAGATGCTGGCAGATGATTAATCTGTACACATGAGGAAGGAGAGCCAATTCTCTAGTGCGCAGAAGATCCATCAACATTGGTTGCTCTCTCAGCTCAAACAACTCAAAATTCACCAATCGTTTTCATCGCACTGACCTAGAAAGAAGCGCTCGGTCTGAGGGACTTCAACTCAATATGGAAGGAGGACCCCGTTGTTTTCTTGAGAAGCAATTTAATGTTGCAGGGTCCTTTGCAATGCACAGCGGAAAACAGTTTAGCAATTTGCACTCAACTGAACTCTTTAAGAGCTCTTGCAAGAAAATGAAACTTCAAATAAGGTAACTTGCTTCCACACTCCAAAATGAGCTAAGCATCGGTTAAGAACTGATATTTGATTCAAAGTGCCAACATACAGAATTATCTTTGGATGGAGTTTGGTCCGTCTGGCCCGATGCATTACTTCTAAACACCCACTTTGGCAGTCATTTCCTTTTGAAAAATAAAACGACTTGATCCTGAATAATTGTGTCGGTCCTGAAGTGAGAACACTATCGCCAGTGATTCTGCCATGCATCTTAAAGATTCTAACTGCTGAAGAGAAAATGATCACAGCAGAAATGCCCAGCCTACATGCTTAATGACACATCCTTTCCATTGATATGGGCCTTTTATTCTTAGCATGAGCTGGATGACTAAATATAGCGCACATGGCCCTTATTCAATCTGATAAGCTATAAATCACTTGAAGAGCACCTTTATGTTTGTATGGGTGGGGGGAGGGGAATCCTCAAGAGAGGTCGTGAAGGGATGTCCAAAGTGATAGAATTTGAAAATCGACCAGATGGTGTGTTATCTGAAGGGTTGCATCATAATTAAAAGATTTGAGAGCGCCTTTGTTATCTTGTAGATGGTTCTTTTTTTACTGAAATTCACAGAGTGAACATCACAAAACTGCTTATAATATGCACAGACAATACTGATGCTTCAAACGTACATGCATTTAAAATTTAAAAGTCTTACAAATTATGTTACTGGGCTTGAAATCCTTTGACAATGACATCTCTTAATTCCAGAGAAAAGAACTACAATTTAAACGTTAAAAGTTTTAAAAGGTCTTGAAACCCTAAAACACATTTTTATGTCATGTTAACAGATAATAATTTATTTCATTTTAGATTGGGTCGGGCCGGGCTCAGGCTTGCGCGGTAAATGAACAGTCATGTGGTGCATTTCAATTAGCGCGAGAAAGTAATCAAATCATTTGTTACAACATTAAAACCAATCCCTGCAAATGTAAAACAAATGATGACGGAGAAGTCAAAAAGAGCGAATTTTGCGGAGTGTGACAGGGAAAATTACGAGGTCACTCGCTACATTGAAACCGCTGTCATGGAAAATGAAATAGATGTTTTTGGCGGATGGAAGATGAACAAACAATCCTACCCAAAACTTGCAAGATTTGGCAGATCAGTAGTACTATGCATTTCAGCCAGTAGCAGCAGCAGTTAAGGGGTGTTCAGTGCTGCTGGACGCACCATCAGTGAGCACATGACCGCGCTAAAGCCATCTACAGGGGATTCAATAATGTTCCTCTACAAAAACACATTTACAAAGCCTAATCTAGGGGAGTAAAGGATTTTCAAATTATAACTAAATATTAATTAACTCAAAAATGCATAATCTAGACAGAGTATATAGGCTAATGTTGGCATTATTCTTTTAATATTCAGCTTTACCGTTGCCTTAAGGCCGGATTGTGAAGAGAAGTGGCGAAAAAAATCCCGCAAAGCCTTTATCTTAATTTTGTTTCGTTATTGCCAAATACCAGTCATAATTTATAATTAATTTTAGTTTGATTGTTAGGAAAGACTTTACTTTATTGGTGTGTTGGTATATTTAGAATGCTGAGGTGTTATGATATTACAGGGGACTTATTTTATTTCTTTGTTGCAACTTCTAAGTGGCTTATATGTTTGTTATGAATTTTTTTGTTAAAACGCATATAAACAACTCATTCTTGAAAAAAGGCAAGAGCTGTGTGCATGTGCACATTTGAATAATGTCGGGCTGTAAACGGGTTCAGGCTTTTAAAAAAGCTGTCAATCAAAATGTACTTGTTGGGCTTGGGCCCTATCTGGCCTAATTTTTATGGCCCGATTACAACTCTAATACACATATACATAATCTCATTCAGAGCCTATCTAAACATTTATTCATGAGAATGGACTTATTCAATCCAATCCCACACACCATTGTAAATGAGCCATAATAATTGTATTATTATGCATGAGAAAGTATCTCCTCTGATTCTTCGGTCTTCCCTCAATGTCATAATTTTTAGATATGTTGTGAGTGCTCCTGTTCTATATGCACCTGCCCAAATGTATTGTTTACATTTTCTATGACATGCCTAGAGCTGAAGTCTAGGTGTAGGTAAACGATAACTGGCTTACTGTGGTTTGGGAAAGGTTTTAAAATCGCCACTAATTTCTGTTTAACTGTTCCTACGGTGGCAACGCAGTGGTGCAGTAGGTAGTGCTGTCGCCTCACAGCAAGAAGGTCGCTGGTTCAAGCCTCGGCTGGGTCGGCTGGCATTTCTGTGTGGAGCTTGCATGTTCTCCCAGCGTTCGCGTGGGTTTCCTCCGGGTGCTCCGGTTTCCCCCACAGTCCAAAGACATGCGGTACAGGTGAATTGGGTTGGCTAAATTGTCCGTAGTACAAGTATAAGAGTGTGAATGAGTGTGTATGGATGTTTCCCAGAGATGGGTTACAGCTGGAAGGCCATCCGCTGAGTAAAACACGTGCTGGATAAATTGGCGGTTCATTCAGCTGTGGTGACCCCGGATTAATAAAGGGACTAAACCGAAAAGAAAATGAATGAATGAATGTTCCTACGGTATATGTAAGGTTTTTTTTCTTTTCTTTTTTTACATGTGTTTTTATTTAGTTTTTAGGGCAACAGTATCTCCAGCAGAAAAGGACCATCCACATCGAAAGCTATTAGTCAGCCCACAATTCATGAAACATCTGAAAAACAAATTGCTTATACAGCAACAAGCAACATACAAGCATGCTTTATACCTGAACATTGCCGTGGCTTACTGTACAGTGCATCCAGAAAGTATTCATAGTGCTTCACTTTTTCCACATTTGTTTATGTTACAGCCTTATTTCAAAATGGATTAAATTCATTTATTTCCTCAAAATTCTACACACAATACCCCATAATGACAATGTGAAAAAAAATTTTAATTGTTGCAAATTTATTAAAATTATAGCTCAGCCTTTGCCGTGAAGCTCTAAATTGAGCTCAGGTACATTCTGTTTCCACTGATCATTTTTGAGATGTTTCAGCAGCTTAATTGGAGTTCACCTGTGGTAAATTCAGTTGATTGGACATGATTTGAAATGGCACACACCTGTCTATATAAGGTCTCAGGGTTGACAGTGCATGTCAAAGCACAAACCAAGCATGAAGACAAAGGAATTGTCTGTAGACCTCCGAGACAGGATTGTCTTGAGGCACAAGGCTGGGAAAGGTTACAGAAAAATTTCTGCTGCTCTGAAAGTTCCAATGAGCTTAGTGGCCTCCATCATTCATAAGTGGAAGATGTTTGGAACCACCAGGTCTCTTCCTAGAGCTGGTTGACCATCTAAGCTGAGTGATCGGGGGAGAAGGGCCTTAGTCAGGGAGTTAATCAATAACCCGATGGTCACTCTGTCTGAGCTGCAGCGTTCTTCTGTGGAGAAAGGAGAACCTTACAGAAGGTCAACCATCTGTGCAGCAATCCACCAATCAGGCCTGTATGGTAGAGTGGTCAGGCGGAAGCCACTCCCCACCCAGAATTTGCCAAAAGGCATCTGAAGGACTCTTAGACCATAAGAAACAAATTTCTCTGGTCTGACGAGACTAAAATTGAACTCTTTGGAGTGAATGCCAGGCGTTACGTTTGGAGAAAACTAGGCACCACTCATTAGCAGGCTAATACCATCCCTACAGTGAAGCATAGTGGTGGCAGCATCATGCTGTGGGGATGTTTTTCAGATTAAGATAAGACTAGTCAGGATAGAATGAAAGATGAATGCAGCAATGTACAGGGACATCCTGAATGAAAACCTGCTTCAGAGTGCTCTTGAGCTCAGACTGGGGCGTCGGTTCATCTTCCAGCAGGACAATGACCCAAAGCACACCGGCAAAATAACAATGGAGTGGCTTTTCAACAACTCGGTGAATGTCCTTGAGTAGCCCAGCCAGAGCCCAGACCTAAATCCTATTGAACATCTCTGGAGAGATCTGAAAATGGCTGTACACCGTCGCTTCCCATCCAACCCGATAGAGCTTGAGAGGTACTGCAAAGAGGAATGGGCAAACATTCCCAAAGGCAGGTGTGCCAAGATTGTGGCATCATATATTTAAAAAGACTTGAGGCTGTAATTGCTGCCAAAGGTGCATCAACAAAGTATTGAGCAAAGGCTGTGAACACTTATGAACATGTGATTTTTCAGCTTTTTTATTTTTAATAAATTTGCAACAATTTCAAAAAATCTTTTTTTCACATTGTCATTTTGGGGTATTGTGTGTAGAATTTTGAGGAAATAAATTTAATCCATTTTGAAATAAGGCTGTAACATAAACAAATGTGGAAAAAGTGAAGTGCTATGAATACTTTCTTATACTGTATATCCAAAAACAAGAAAGATTTCCAAAGATACCTTTTCATGCTGTAAATAAATCTGTGTTTGTGAAACTAATGAACATAGCAGAAGTCAATGATTTATTTAAATTATTAAGCCAGAAATTAGCCTGTTTTTAGCCCAGACATAAAAAAGAACATATTTTAGAGCAGTAATCAGCCGTAATATCATGAAACTGTGATAATTTAATCCAATGTTATCATACCATCAGAATCTTATACTGGCCCATGCGTATAGGTGGTGGTTTGCTGTGGCAGACTAGCACAAACACATGTTTGTAAAGAATGGGAGTTTAGATGATTTGGACTAGTTGAATCTGGATTTCTCATAGTCTTCTTTCAGCTCTCAGTACCACTGTAAACTACTGCTTTTGAGATCTTTCATTGATGATGTGCAAATTAGCTGTCTTTTTACATTGGAACTCCTCTTTTAATGAAATCCCTTCCCTTTTTCCACACTCTACCCTCGTTCCTGATCACAGCTAAAGCAACACACATTTTTGAAACCATTTTCAAGTCATTCTGACTCACCTAAACTGGTGGGTTTGATAAGCTCATCAAGCACATCGTAGAAGGGCAGCCTCTGGAGCTTGACGTCTGGATGGACTGGGTGAAGGGCGGAGGGCAGGTGGGGCAGGCCCAGCTCATGTTTTGGCCCAAGCAGTGCGACAGGTAGTAGAGACGGTGAGCCGTGCCCATCATACCCCAGCTGCGTGAGGCTTGCTGGCAGGCCTGCAGAAGCCCCTCCAGAGCTGGAGTGTATGCCGGGGAGAGAAAGGTCTGTCGGGGACACCATTTTTGTGGGGAAGCGTCGGCGGTAGAGCTCCTTGATCTTCATTTGCACGGCAGGACTGCAGCCGGTTTTCAACAAATGTAGCGCTTTGGTCAAGAGTTCGTGCTTCCTTCCATGTTTGTTGCGGCCTGCATATCCCAAAAGAACCTGAAGCTCTGAGACACGGAGGCTCATCACCATTTGCTGTGTTAAAAAGAGAGGAAACAGGAGAAAATTATGCAATTTACAAAACAAGGACTTAGGAGAGCATCCATTTAGATAAATATAGTTCTAAATATGCACATAAAATTAGGGCTGTGCGTTATGGGCAAACAAAACCTATTATGATTTTCTTGAACAATATTGTGATTTCGATTTTAATCACGATTTTGACACACAGACGTTTTAAAGTAGGAATCTAAAAACATATTTCTCAAGGAAAACTATAAGATCTTTATCAAATACCTGTAACAAATCTCTAAAACAGACATAAGGCAAAAAATAAATAATAATCACCTTGTAAATGAGTAACAAATTGTCTCTATAACAGACCTTTATAAAAAGAATTAATAAATAAAATTAAATGTATATTAGTGGTGTAACGGATCACAAATCTCACGATTTTTGAGTCACAAACCGAACCATTTGTCAGATCAGCAAAAAAAGGGAGACAAATGTCATTTGCTTTCCATTTATACAAAAATATCACTGCAAAAACCATTCGTTAAAAAAAAAAAAAAAAAACTGAATTTAGAACCTGTAATTTTAACAAAAATAAAAATCAAGAAAGAACCAAGTGAAAAAAGAAAATATTCAATACGGAAAATGATCTTTGCTACTGCTGCTGATAATGCTAAATATAGAAATCTAACATTTTGTACAATATATTATATTTATTTTCAATTAATGATTCAACAATTCACACACAAAAGTTCATGTTTCATTATAGGTGCATCATTTTTTAAAACCTATTTAGTGACATAATTTTGATGGTTGTTTGTACCTATTAGTGACAGGATGTAATTGCTACAACATTCACCAGCATAATGTTCCATAAAACTATAAATTGTTATCCCAGTACTTCTGTGTTATTTAATTGTTTGTAACAAACTGAAAAAAGTGTAAAAATTAAATCTCTCTCAATCAAACGCAGATTTGAATGCAGTGATTCGAAGAATTAATAAACATATGCAAATTATTATAATTTATCTCATGAGCTCACGATCTTTTAATGATTAATTGTGCAGCTTTACACAGAATGCGTTAATGCAGACTAAACAAACAGTGACAGAAAACACCTTTAATTAATAACCTAAGGAAGCATTTCCTAGGTCCCACCACAACTTTTTCCGTCATCATTATATTTTACAGGGAAGCCAAAATGCTTTCATACACGTGATTTTAATAACGCGGAAGGCGATCTCTCTGCAACTGTTATAAATGAAAAAAAAAAGAAGTTATAGATCCACGGGTCACGTGCATTCTGAATTGTGGGTTGTGATCTGTTACAACCCTAATATATATTGTATTCAAATCGCAATAGATATTGCAGAATAAAAAAAATAATTTTTCCAATATCGTGCAACACTAGTTTGAAACATCTCAACTGATGGACAGTAAACAAGCTGAAACAACAAAGCCATTGGTTATTTTCTATTAGTCAACAAAACTTATGCAAACTAGTGTTTAGGCGCCTCACATTTAATGAATGTGATTTAAATCAAGGTTATCTACTCTGCTCCATATGAACGATGATTTAGAAGCCTTACAGACACAATGTAGGCCAGCTAGGACTAAATTAGCTTTAGGCTCAGTCTTGGACAAGCTTTCATTATAAGCCATAAGCCATGCACAGTCAATCTGCCCAAAAGACACGTCAGTAAGGTTCAGTTTACCACATGCAAATCACGTCAGAAACTTATAATCTTCTAATATCTGTATCGTGTTGTTTAGATGGCAGTGCAGACCTGAAATTGTGATGACCCTCATGAATTCGATCACATGTGTGAACATTAACACCTACGTGTGTGTGTGTGTGTGTGTGTGTGTGTGTGTGTGTGTGTGTGTGTGTGTGTGTGTGTGTGTGTGTGTGTGTGTGTGTGTGTGTGGGATCAAAACCACTTTTGATGTGCAGAACAGCAAACTTTGCCTCCCTGGTTGTTTCTGGATATTCTGAGAGACTATAAAAGGCTGTGTTGGTGGTATACCAGCATTTGGATTGTATTAAATCTATGGGCAAGCAGAGAGGTGAAGAGGGTGAGCGAGTGGGGGAAGGGAAGATCAAGGCTGAGTCTGGGCCAGTGAGCTTTCATAACAAAAGCAGTGAAGCACAGCTCCAGGGAAAACAAGAGAACCGCAGACCAGCAGTGGCTCAGATTTCTCCACCTCTGAGAGACCAGAGTCTCCTCCCCAGTTTACAACCAAGTGCCAACTGGACTGTTCACACAAATACTGACACAAACACCCTTTATTAATTTCCACCCAACACAAATAAACAAGCTTCACTGGTGATGAGGCTCTTGCTCTCATCGGCCCCCAGTGTAAACCTAGAAGAGATGTCCAAAACATACAAAGTTTGGCAAATCCTGAAGAACTCATAGAACAAACTGAGAGGCCTGAGGTCTAGTTTAATTATTTATTTAGTTTAAATGAACTAAAGAAGGTGGGTTAGTTATGAACTGATTTCACTGTCATGATGATTAACTTTTCATGGCTAACCTGCTCCAGGGATGGTTTTACTCTGAGCAAATCAATACCTGAGCTGTGAGTAAAGGGACATATTTTCTGCAATAAAGTCACATCCCTAGGTGTTCCACTACCAAACTAAATGCTTTTACATAAAACTGCCCTGTATTTCGGCTGGGTCAGTTGGCGTTTCTGTGTGGAGTTTGCATGTTCTCCCCGTGTTCGTGTGGGTTTCCTCCGGGTGCTCCGGTTTCCCCCACAGTCCAAAGACAGGAGAATTGGGAAGGCTAAATTGTCCGTAGTGTATGAGTGTGTATGGATGTTTCCCAGAGATGGGTTGCAGCTAGGGATGCTCAAAATAACCGTTAACCGAAAGGGTGCATTTGTAACCGATTAATGGTATCAGTTAAACGATTAAAAAATATTATTTTATATATTTTTAAAATGTGGCTGCATAAGGGACCGATCACCGAAAGCGCTTTTTGCAAGGCGCATATTTTGAATGGTTTTAAGCGCTGTGTATGCATCCTGCGTGCCTCACATTATGCCATTGCGCGCTGTGTGCTCCCAGTTCAAATAAAATTCAACTGAGCCAAAAAAGCGTTTTACGTCAGTCGTCTGTTTCATTCTTCAATTATGTTATGCTGCTCTCTTATATGTGCTAAATGTAGCTACAAGTCACAGCACCAGTATTTATTTAGTAGTGATTTGGAGGGAAAATGACCAAAATGTAACGTGATGATTGAAAATGACTGGCGGGAAAATAAATAATATATTTCAAATCTCTGTACATAACAGAAAAATAAACAATGACAATGCACCAAAAATAGTGCATTTTTATTATAGTGGCAGAACTTGTCAATTTGTATATTTGCATTCACTTTTAAAAATATATTTATTATCTGTTTTTTAGTCCTGTCTGTAATTCTGTTGCACTGTAGAAGCTCTGTCACGAAAACAAATTCCTCGTATGTGTGAACATACCTGGCAATAAAGCTCTTTCTGATTCTGAAGTATATTTTTGGACAGCCCTTGTCAAAAGTCAGCGGGCACTTTCACTTATAAAAAATATAGCACTTAAATTATTTCATTTTTAACATTAAATGAAATTACACAGTGGTTTTATATCAAAAGCTGATAATGATATAAAACATACTACACGTTGATGGTAAAATATAAGCTTTTAAGCGATGGCTTTTATTTGCTTCAGTATTCAAACATTAAATATTGAATGCATCAAGGTAAATAAAAAAGGAACATGAAACAACACATAGCAGGATATAAAGCACATAAAGGACTATTATATTTAGTAAAATGCTGCTCTTTTTATCTTTGTATTTTTATCATTTTATTTCTGTTATTTTAATAATTTTTTTTCTCTTCATAATTAACTAACGAGCTATAGACACATTCCCACTTGACGTTTTAGAAAATATTTTGCGCAGCTGCCCAGTATATATTAAAGATAACCGAGAAAAAAAAACAGAGAAACATGTTACATGTCCCCAAATGTCCAACTTATTTAACTGAATTGTATAATGGCCTATAGCTGAAATGTTGAAAATTGCTCATTTTATTTTTATAAAACATTTGTCAAGACATATTGATATTTTTTGAGTAAAAACAATACCGGCATTTAACAATCCATATTTATTTTATTATTCATTCATTTGACTTGTTTATTGGTGCATTTATAGGCTATAATTTAAATCCAACACAATAATGAGCACCCCGGACAGTGCCACTCTGTAAAGCTTTCATGCAAAGTCTAAAAAACCCATCATTTATTTGTGCAAATTATATTGTTTTACACAAACACGCATTTAAAATAAAATCCAATATTAGTTATGGTAAAAACATGCACTCGTTTTCCATATTAATTAAAATATATGTAAATAGCACATATAGGGCTTGTGTTTGCTTTACTAATATTATTGAGAAGTTGAACATTACATATTCTATTCTATAACATAAAATCACTTACAAAAGCTAACACTATTCTTATATCATATATAAATAAATAAATAAATAATGAGGCCATTTATTATAAATATATTTACTTTAATAGTAATATTAATGATGATGATTATTATTATTTAGGATATTGTTTATTTATTTTGAAAAAATTACAATTTGACACATGCAAACCACAGCAGAAAGTTCTAACCAACAGGCCCATGTCATATACAGTAGAGATACTTAATAAATAACCCACTAAAATAAAAGAATTAACGTATGCTATGTTTTTTATTTTCACAAGCTTTGGAGACGTAACATAATTTTCGCTTTTAAATATACCTACAGCTTTCGTCATGAGGCTGTGTTCAAAATGATATCAATGTTTTCAAAGTGCACTGCGAAGGGAACACAATTGTAAACATGAAGATCGCTAAAACTGAACTGTAAAAATACTTTGAAAGCTTATTACACCTAAAAGAGATTAACTTAATGCTTTTTTATTTTTAATAATTCCAACTTTGAATGTTAGAATGTTCTAAATGAATAGGGCATAGGGGGCATAAGTAGGAAAAGAACACAGACCGGAACTATGCTTCTAACTACAGCTCCAGAGGTGTCGTTTCAAGTGCTCAAGACTTGCGATGCAGTTAGCGAATGTTCGTTGGAACGATGGATTTGGGAAACAGCAAATCAAAGAACTATGTTTGTAACGAAGGAACTTGCGACCTTAGTTAACTAACGATGGTTTTGGGAAACGCACCCCAGCACGGTTGTCTAACCCTGCCGAGAACGGTTTGTAATCGTGCCGCGCCGTTTCAGGCTCAGTGGAGAAACAACCCTAAACGTACCAAAGTGTTCTTAGAACGATTTGCCACGATAGTGGAAAAGCGGCTATTGTCTTTCATCACATGCATCGCGTGCACATGAACGGTGAGTGAGAAGAGTGAGATGGAGGAAATAAGTCATTATGACATAATAGAAGTCATTAGCCTAAAGATTAAAAATGTTAAAAGGGTTTTTGTAATATAATAATAACAGCGGAGAATTAATTAAATGTATATTTTCCGTGGAGAGATCGATTTGAGGTAGCCTGATATTTTTTTTTGACGGAAAAAAAAAAAAAACATGATTAGACAAACAGCCGCCAGTTCTTAAAAAGGGTTCAGTCAGTGTTTTCGTTTTGTAATTTAAATGTGTCATTTAAGTGAAACATGTCTAGGGCAAGACTATTTATTTTATTCTTTTTATTTAGTTTATTCTTTTTTTCTATGCTGTTGGAAACATACAGGTGCGTAAAGATGCTCTGTTATGTATGCTGCTGTTTGCATGTTAAAATAAATCAGTATTTTAAAATGCAATATGTAATGTTTCACACAAAATAGACACGTCAATTTTTTTTTTTCAAATAAATATTTTTTTAATATTAATCTGATAACAGTTAACGGTTAATGAGCAGCAGTTGTCGGTTAGTAAAATTAACCGAAATGAGCATCCCTAGTTGCAGCTGGAAGGGCATCCGCTGCGTAAAACATGTGCTGGATAAGTTGGCGGTTTATTCCGCTGTGGCGACCCCAGATTAATAAAGGGACTAAGCCGAAAAGAAAATGTATGAATGAAATTATAATTTTATATTATCTATATATATATTTTACACATAATTAATTGATAAGACACTATTACACTTTTCATGTAAAACTACATAAACATTTTAAAATAATAATAAATGTACAAATAAAAATACAATTGTGCATTTTTTCTTTTCCTTTAAGCCTTTTTCTGAAATATGAATTAATTTGGAACACTGTGAAAAAAAATATCTGTTGCCATAGTTTGCGATTCATGGGTTGTAAGGTTACTCCACTGGCAGATAATTTCCTTAAAACTCTTAATTTTCAATTAGTTCTTCTGAAAGTGAAAACTATACAATATTTTTACTTCAAGACAAAACAAAGAAAAGCATTTTTTTTGCATTGTGATTATTAAATTTCTGTACCTAAATAATGTTAGACTCTCCAGAAAACTATCAAATAGAGCTATTCAAACCATCTTCTGAATCTGTATTCATATCGCAATATTTATCACATAAAAATAAAATATTGCTACGCTATATCAATTTTTTCCAATATCGTGCAGCCCTTATGCAAAGTATTATAATTACTCAAATCTGACTATTTTAGATTTATTTAAAAGTTTTTTCAAATGTATATTGTTTAAATCAATAGGTTAACTGCTAATAATAAAAAGATGAACAAATTGCATCATTTCCCTGGTTTACGTCAGCAAAAATGTAAAATAAAAGCCAGTCTAAGGTAAAAATATATTCAGTGGGTTCAGCAGCTCTGCTAGATGGCACCACTCACTCGTGTAGAGCTTTAACTCGCATGTGAGGATAATTTTTTTAAAGTTGGATTTAACATTATTTTGTAAAACCCTTCATTACTGCATGACTTCTAAAACCTGAGTTAGTCTATACAGCAAGTAACCCAATATCTGCCGAGGGAGGGTGTCATTGACAAATATCTTTATGACAACACAATGTTGTCAATGTACATTAAAATGAAACCAAAAGCCAGTGATTTCAACAAGTTACATATTAAACATATCAACGATAATACACTCTCAGCTTCAATATAAATAATCTTTAAAGGCCTACATAAATGTGAGCCCTTGCAATCACCACAAAGCTAGCAGCTATCTTGCTGTATGTGTGAACATATTTTAGAAATATTGGCTTGTGTCTTAGGACTTATAAGAGTAGTACAAATTAGTCTTTAGCGCCCACACAGAATCTTATCTAAATGTTGCTTGAATTACAATGAATGAGAATAAAAGAGAGGCACAGCTGAAACAGTAATATGCCTTATTTTTTTATCCCAAGCAGAGAACATCTCGTGAAGAGACAACCCACGCAACTGTATTTGAAATGTACCCAATATTAATCCTTAAATATATTAAAAGAGAATAAAAATAATTGTTAACTTCTCCAAAACTTTGTGGGTTTATTCGTTTTTCCAAAACCTTTCCAAAAATGCCATGTCAAAAATCAACTTTACTAGGCTTTCAATGGCCGTATAAACCCTGATGAATTGTGTTTTGAATTTACAAATTGGATTCAAAGCAATTTTATTTTGTAAAGGCATTATTTTTGAAACTGATCTGTCTCCATATAATACATCTAGTAAACAGAATAGGGTTGTGGAACTAGGACTAGGCTCTATTTTTTCATTGTTGAATCACAGTTTCAAATAAAAGATTAGAAGTTAGAAATGTTCACAACATGACGATAAGCAAATGACCAAACCATGACACACCTAATTACATGCTCTATCTAGAGCTGTAAAAACAACAACAACAACATATCACTGGTCCTAAAAGGCTTTTTTTACACAGCACGCGTTGAAAAACATGAGAAGCAGGAAGTAGAATAGGGGAAAAAAATAAATTACCGGACGTAAATTCTACCATAAACATTACATTAAAGCATGCCGTTTCATACACAAGACACTGCTCAAACAAATCAGTCTGCAGGTGCAAGTTTACAGAGAAAAACAGTAGAAGATAAACACAGTGGAATGCAAAAGCTTGTAAGGAACTACTTCTGTATGTTAAATATTTCATGTATGCATGCTGACAGACTAAATAGACCTTTTCTTTGCTTTCACTAAACATTTAGGCCCAGTTTCACAAACAGGGTTTAGCTTAAGCCAGGACTAGACCTTAGTTAAATTAGGCTATTTAAGCCACATTTATAAAAACAGCCTTAGAAAAATACATTATAGTGTGCACCTGTAAACAAAAAATGACACTGACATATTTTAAGACATCTCACTGCAAGTTATTTTCAGTTGAGACAGCTCAAACATGCAATTTAATCCAAGACTAGCCTTAAACCTTGTTTGTGAAACTGGGGGTTAGTGTTATTAACAGCGGCCTAACTGTGCTGTATTTCTGAGCTAAAACTGAATGCCAACATGTTATATTACTTCACAATATACAGAATATGCAGGGGTCAAATTTCATGCATATCTTCAGCAAAGATATATAATTTGTTTAGACCACCGACCACTTCATGTGTGTACATTTACATTTGGAATACTAACGTCTTTAATTTTTTTTTTTTTAATGAAAGAAAGTGTTATTTGATTCACGGTGTAGTTATGTTTTGATAACATTTGAACAGATATTAGGATGACCTCATCCCCATCATGAGGGCTTTATAACCCCCGATCTGTGTAGAAAGAAACCTCTTCAGTGAGCAAGCAAGCAGGTATCTTCAAGTGATCCTAAGAAATCCTATGTGTCTGCAGCTACAAGGTATACACCTACACTACTGGTCAAAAGACTGGAGCTGTTCAGATTGAAAATAACTGTTTTCTGCTTGAATATATAATTTAATAATGGCAATTATTGCCGCACGATACTGGAAAAATCTGACATTGCGATATTTAATTTTTCTGCAATATATATTGCGATATACTGAATCTACAATTTCATCAAATGATCAAGTGGAAAGAATTTATAGTCTTCTTTATTAAACTTCCAATTGGCAAAGGGTCTTTTGCCTGAATACCTTAATCTTCCTCAGGCTGTAAAAACATGCATACTATAAAAACTCACTCCGTTGTGGTTAAACAGTGACTCCATAAAATCTTGTGTTCTGAACTGACTTTTTGTGACTATTGTGGATGCATACATTGCAATATCAATGCTGAAACGACATATTGTGCAGCTCTAATGGTTATTATTCCTTTGATGAATGTTTAAAAGTCTAACAATGAAGAAATGACCAGTGAGAAAGTATGTTAATGAGCTAATTTGTTACTCAAGGAAAAACGTTTCCTAATATTAATGACAATAACATGTTTGTGGAAATTGTTACATCGTTTCAGGATTTCTTGATGCATAGATTAGTTAATAGAACAACATTTATTTGATTTGAATTTCATATTAATTTTTTTTACTGTCACTTGTCAAAAATATTAACCTAAAACATTCGAATTGCAATGGATAACACATAATTTTAAAGAGGATCCACACTCTAACGGCATCTCTCTCAGTGATACTGATACCCAATGGGAAATGGGCTCTTGTGTCTGTAAACAACACGTCTAAATATACCTCTGCAAACAGCAGGATGTTGCACACAGGTTTTCTACACAAGCTAAACCAGGAGCTACAAATAAGCACTACAGGTCCTGAGAAAGCCTTCCTAAAAAGCTGCAGTGCAGATTTCATAGTCATTATATTAGAAAATTCTTCATTTACAATATGCTTGTAATCTTTTTTTTACTAACACTACAGTACTAAAGTTGATGATGCTATTATACTATTTATTTACACTATTTACTACAGTTAAGTATGTTTTCATTACTGATGACAGAAAATCTACGATTTACGATTTATAGTAATAATGAGATTATTCTATTTTTGCTGCTTTTTTGATATTATTTTTTATAACTCACTGTTTTTTTATTATTGTGCTGTTTATTACAGTTAAACTGCTTTAAAATCCATCAAATTATTAAAGAACTCCATAAATAGTGTTTGTGACAAAGAATGTAGCTTTACATTTTTATTACTTTTTCAAGCATAGAAATCACAATGTTAAACTGTCCTAAATGACAGAGAGAACCCTGCAGGTTACCTTCAAAATAGTTTGTGCTCCATCAGAAAAGAACTTATATTTTCTGCCCTTTTTGTGTTTTTTTTGTTTCCATGTGAATTTTAAATGCAAGATCCACTGTTTAGGAGCCAAGACAAAATATTATTTATTCAAAATATTAAGTGACAGTTCAAGGTTTTATTTATTTATTTATTCATTATTATTCATTAAATGATTAATTTTTCTTCGGCTTAGCCTTAGTCCCTTATTTATCAGGGGTTGTCACAGCAGAATGAACCGCTAACTACTCCAGCAATTGTTTTATGCAGTGGATGCATAACCCAGTACTGGGAAAACACCCATACAATCTCGCACTCATACACTGTAGCCAATTTAGCTTATTCGATTCACTTATACCGCATGTCACCCAGAGGAAACCCACGTGAAAACGAGGAGAACATGCAAAATCCACACAGAAATGCCAACTGGCCCAGCCGGGACTCGAACCAGCAACCTTCTTGCTGTGAAGCTACCGTGCCACCTTATTTATTATTATTTTATTTTTTACTTTTTTCTGCATTTATGTGACTGTTTGCGAGACAATAAGCAATAAGATTGTGGTGATCTGAAACGAAAAAGATGCTAGATTCATGCTTGTGTCTGATTCTGCTGGAGCCCATCACACTTGATGCGTTCGCCATTGTACCATTATTAGTAACAACAGGGAGCGAGTAACTCATGACAAAACAGCGGTGAAGATGTCAGCAAGAAGAGTTACTAAATGAGTCAATTTGATTATATATAAAATGAATTGGGTGTGGATAAATTTACTCATCGAAATGCTTTTAGTAGATTTGTGTGAGTAATTTAGGCATATCTAAGCTAACTGTGTGCTTAAAGCAAACATTATTTGCAGTCAAATAATAAAGCCCTGGACATCCTGTGCACAAAATATATCATTTGTTTTATTCCTCAAAACTGTCAAAAAAAATAAAAAATAAATAAATGGATTGGATTTGTAAAAATTTGGCACACATATTCATCCAGCTTGGCCAGATTTAACTGTAAGTTGTGCATTTTCAAATCTTGATTCACACATGAAGCTATAAAAACGATGTGTCGCTGAGAAAATTATATCATATGCACTCAAGGTCAACATCCGCTCAAAGTGATTCTGATTACAGAAATATACAAATTTATACTTATGCTTTTATATTGTGTTTGTACTAGAATAGTTTACGTATTTGTTACATTTAGTTTTGAATGTTTTGCCATCCCATATTTTTGCTCAATTTAGATTGAGTATTGTACACACTGAAGATCTTAGGTTTGTTTTTATTCTTTGTTTTGTTGTACAGTTTAGGAGTCAGACTTGAGGATTGTTTTTTAATATATATTTGGATTTGCCAGAATTTATTGATTTTTTATTCGTAAAATACAATTGTAAATATATTTGTTCTTAATATTGTTAATTTTCTTGAACTAATATTAATTTGGAGTAAAGCGTCTTTACAAAATAAAAATAATAATGAATAATGATGATGACCATATTGATTTTGTTAGCTCACACTGCTAGTTTTGATTCATCAGAGCATGTCATTAAGATTGCACTTGCAATCTGCTATTGAAGTCTGAAAACGCACTCTTTTCATGCAGACTTTAACATCTAAATTTGTAACAATAAACATTTTAAAATGAATTTTTAATAAAAAAAAAAACTGTTTGATTAACTACCAGAAAGAGGTGTAAGCTTTGAGAGTTTTGTTTTGACTGAAACAAACAATATAATACTCCTCTGCAATGCAACTATAAGCAATTGTATTGTTTTTCGGTGTGTAATTAATAATATATTTTAAAATGTTAAGCAAGCTAACAGACCCTCAATCAGAAAATAAAGTTGAACTAAACAGGTGTTCATTTTATCAAGTCATCAAACACCTCAAATTGTCACACAATTGTGTATTAAAAGTTTTGACATTAAATGCATTAAGCAAATGAAGCACATTCTGAATTTCAATTAGTGATGATAAATTCAAAAGTTGAAAAAACACAACATATAACATAACACTCTGTGTCTGAATGGTGAAAAATAAAAGACCGCCCAAGTTTTGCTACTAAATTCACATTCAAACTATTTACGTTCAGACCATTTCAAATGTCAATACAGTCTGTGAGGGTTAAATATTTATATCTGCAGCAAATTCCCTTTTCCTATGTAGCGAGATTGTACCCAAGCAAAGTTTCTGGCTCTGTGTTTGTTGGCAAAAACAACAGGAAATGCCTCCTCTATACTGCCACACTGAAAATGCACAGCTTACGTTTTCATAATCAAAACACAAAATAAACACAGCTCACTGTTTAATGGCAGTGTGAGACAGTTATACATGGGCACTGGTCCATCCAATCAAATGAGACACAAAATAGTTTATTCCAGGAAAAAAAGATATACTGTGTAGTTATCATTTAAAGATAAATTATTAATAATAAGATTCTGCTAAATGAGTGCTAAACATCCGGTTGTCTGTGGTGACTGATAAATGTTAAATCTGCCAGTTTGAGTGATCCATCCAATTCAAGTGTGTTGCTGCTGTAAAACTGTCCCCAATCAGTCTTTACTCACATTACCCACTCTCCAAATTCAAGATTGTATAGGCAGAATTTCCCAATGTTTTAAATGACTTTATAAAACTCTGCAATGTTATCATGACCCGATCAGAACCCAGATGCCAAACGTTTTGTTGTATTTTGTTGTTGTGTTGGGTCTTGTTTGAATTGAGAACCCAGGTTTGAAATAAATATATGTGATCTATATATGGTTTGTGGTAAAATTGTGGCAAGTATAATTTTTTTGTAAACATGTACTTGATATTGGTGAAGTACTGTCGTATGCTTGCTATAGTCTGATAATTTGACTAGATTATGTTTAGTACTAACCATCTTTATTATCACATTATTACTCAAGAATTTTTTATCATTGATGTTAGAAATTGCATTCAGATTGTTTATCTTCACCCTGCAATGCTGTTTGCAATATCTACAGTATATCTATCTATCTATCTATCTATCTATCTATCTATCTATCTATCTATCTATCTATCTAAATATAAACATACTGTACAGATACTGACAGTATGGTCTAACGATGCATTGAGATATTGCAATACAAATATGCCACAAATACATATAACTGCCTGCACTTATTATAATGCGAGAGTACTGCTTTAGAAAAAAAAAATTAAAGAGTTTTAGTGTTTAATAAAGCCATCGGAATAATCCCAAATGTCTAATTTAAGCAACAAAAACAGCCTCTTTATAAAGTTGGTGACAGCATTCAAATCATAATTAATAAATCAGCTTCAAAATCATGAATATTTGTATTCTGGTGTGATCCCTGCCCTGTGCTCTGAAGACCAGGACAAAGTTAAAATCTATTTAAATTAGGGATGTCATTTCCAAAAATTCACATGACTGATCATTTTTTAAATAATGACCGTTGTTTAATCACTATGTGCCTAATGATACAAGATGCGTCTACTTCAAATGACATTCAAAACACAGGCATCAGCCTCAAGGAAAATGATTTTACTACAAGTAAAAGGTTAGCAAAAATAATTAATGTTTAAAAATTGTATAGAACCATTTAATCATTAACATAATGATTAAATGTAATGATTAATATACAACGTATCAGTTGTTCCATCTCAAATGTACACAATAGCAACTAGTGCATGCATTTATGTGAGAAAATAGATTAAGTTACTGTATATTCTTCCAAAATCTGCATAGGTTAAGCTGCATAATAAAGAACATTTAAAGAATGTGAAAATGAAACCAACTAGTGATTAAATCCACCACCCCAAGTCCATACAAAATTTTGCATTTTAATCAGCAGTCCATTATATTTAACCACGTCTAACTAGGGCTGGGCGATTTGGCCTAAAAATCAAAATCTCGATTAATTGAACATTTTAACTTGATTACAATTAATGAACAATTATTTTATTTATTTATTTAATTTTTTTGCCCTCATGGTTCACTGACGAGTTTTATATGCCATCTAAAGGCATCTCTGGCGCATCTTCCAATCATCGTCAATGTAGTGCAAAGTAAGGCTCAAGAATGAGTCCATCATCCTACTTGACCAGAGATCAGATGTGGCTTCAAAGTGGCCACAGAAGTAGAAATCAGCCACAGCCTTTAACAGAACGGGGTCACATAACACGTAGGGAAAGTAATTGAAAAAATCGTCCTGGAAAAATTTGATCAATTATAGCTTCGATTAATCGCCAAGCCCTACAACAAACAAATTTTTATTTGGGCTTAAAATAATTTTGCATTATGAATTCAGTATTGTTACATGTATTGAATTGTGATACCCCTAATAATACTACAATAGTATGTAGATTATAATATGTTATTACAATAAAAAGCCTTTGGGATGAGGAAAAAAAAAACTTTACATCTATTACATCAATAACAAACAATAAATCTAAGTTTTCAGGACTCGTCTTTTTTTCTATCTGGATATTTTTTAATTAACCTCAAAGAATCACAGCTAGTTCAAGTCTTTATGTTCATCTCCCTAAGTAACACTTTATTACAACAACAACAAAAACAACAAACACCAAACAAGTGCAGATTATTATCACTAGCAATTAATATAACCATACCAAGAAAACATAGGTGGGGCACTAAAAATGCTCATAACAAAATAAACAACAAGAGAAAGCACAATTAAAAGATTTTCGTGCCTGGTCTCAGTGCAGGTCAAACAATCTCACAACACAACGTTTCCCAATAAAAACCCCATGTAAACACCAGCTAAACAAACACCAACTTAAAACTAAAACACACAGAAACTAAAAGTAACAGGCCGTGGTGGATGGTTGTTGATCTGTAAACACAAGACAGCTTCTGACCATCACAAACACACACAATTCAAAGGTTCAAACATGTCCGTGACCACCAAAATTCAATTTTTAAAGCCAACTATTTAGGTTACGCGACTGACTAGTTGTGTGTTTGTATATACATGCACAAATGTAGCAAGTTACCAGAAGTCCAAACTGTCAAAGTAGCGAATCTCCAGCCTGTTAGCAGCCTACGCACCACCCACATGCTGCTTCTCACTTACGACTGACTCTTCTCACGCTCCATAAATCATTTGACGAACTCATTTAAACGTTAAAAGAAGGATACATGGCACTGATCTCTTAATTCAGGTGGAGGGGGGTTAATTTCCCAGCAGCAGGCAGACAGCTGTGCGGTTTAGCGGGCAGCTAGCTGGATCCATCACAACAATAACACTGTTCCTTTAACCGGCTTCTAAACAGCACATCGAGCGCTCTAAAATCTAATACGCAGCGTCGCCTCGGATAAATGTCAATCACGGGGACAGGCCGGGCGAAAAGCATCGCTAAACAGGTGTTGTATATAGGCTGTATCGAAAGTAATTTGCGGGTAACACTTTACCTTCAATTCCGCACTCTCCGCCATCTTGTTTCTCTGGCGCAAGCGTGATCGGAGCCCTGGCACGTGACCAGGCAGGGACGTGCGTTTGTTCAAACGTTCAGGAATCCCTCTAGTTCAAAAATTAGCGCGCGGATTACGCGATTTCACACTGTTTGAAATGAGTGCATGATGGCATCATACATCAGCGACTAGATCTGCAGCAATAGAACGACGCGAATTGATAGATTTTTCGGTTTATATGTTGTAAGTGTGTATAATGATTGAGCAAAATGGTAACGGTGGATGTTTTCTTCAGAATATCAACACATTTGGATTCAGTTTCGTGGGCTAATGAGTGACACGCCCGACTCTGAATCATTTTCACGAATCGGTTCTTTCGAACAGTTTCTTTTAAAGAGTAGTGATAATAACAACAACTACATCGCTTATGTGATTTTGTACATATGTTATCTGCATAATTTGTTATTTGCACTCTGGAATTTCACCACGTCATACTGCATGCTTGTTTTCTTTAGGGTGTCGTTGTAATTTCATTTGTCATTTGTTTCAGGCTGAAACTTTTAAGCCATGATTAATCTCAAAGTCCAGCCCTGCCCGAATAGCCAAACTCATTAAAGCATTTTTTTTTAGCTATTATTAATGGAAAAACAATACAAATGAAAACTGTTATTATCTGAAGAAAACGAAAATGTCAATTGATTGATTGAATATTATTTTACATCACAAGACATGAAACTTGAAATCAAGAGAGGAAACTTCCACTAAAAGAGGAAACACAAGGATCTAAACAGACAAACAAGTCGCAAATAAATACACCAACAAAGATCACTATATATTTTGAAAGATAACCAGAGTTAAAATAATATTTGAATCTCTGAAATATTTTAAGTCCACAATTAAAAGCAAGGAAAAATAGTCTCTATTTTAACTGCTGATCTATCAAACCAAATTGTAGAACTAACCTCACTGTAAAAGAAAAGATGATCTGTTTAAAAATAAAATCTGGAACCTTATCTGTATCAAATCACTAACTGGGTAAATGCATTTGTATTATTTTGTTATACTTTTTTTTTTTTAACTCTCCTTAAACGTCTGAGCTACTGGGTATGCAAAAAACAAGCAAACAAAAACTTTTCCCTTACTGAAATACTGAAATTTCTGCATAAAAAACACTTTATCACCAGTGGTTATATATTTATAATCTTTTTTTTACTAAAACTATAAATGCATAAAATATCCATTATCATAGTTAATAAGTCATGAAATAATCCATCAAATTCAAAAAGCTTTTTGCTACATCTATCCCCTTACGGACAGAGACTTTTAGTTAATATTTACAGAACCAAGGAGTGGAGTTATGTGTAAAAAACAAAAGAAAATAAAAAGATCAATTAAATTTAGTTTAGGAATTTAATATGCTCAAAATCACACGTTGAAACAAATTCAAGGCTGGATTTTGTATGATTTATTCTTCAATTGGACCGTGTCAAAGTGAACAATTGTATTACAGTATTTCTCAATTGTTTTGGCTCAACTCTCGATTTATAATAAATGTTTAATTTTCAAAACAAGTTGAGATCGTTGAATAATTAGCTTGTTCACATCAGATTGTCATTTCTTATTGATTTAAGTAAATTGCAAATGCTTTTGGCACATTTGTGAAAGCAGACAATGCAGTAGTTTGGACAATTGCATATGGCTTGTTGATCTAAACTGATAAGTCAATTCTCATTTAAACTGTCAAACTCTTCACAACTTCTAACTAATTTTTCATTGTGTAAGCCATCACGCTCAACAGTTTATTCAATTATCAAACATTTGTATATGCACATGTTTACACTATAAATATCTGATATTGTGGTATTGTATGGTCTGACATTGTTTGTAATGTCTGCTAAATTGGCAAATGACCTCTAATTGCTGTACAGTTTGTGTCATCTATTTAACCAATTAAGTTTGGGAGCATATGTAGATTGCCCACAGCACAATCACTTCCTTTTTTTTTTTGGAGAATGGAGAACTTTTACAATCCTGAACTGCAGCAACATGCTCGTGGAAGAGCAACTTCAAGAAGAATTGTAAGGCCAATGGATGTTCACCAAGAATAATTTTTTTCATGGATGATATTTTGTAGTATTTTTTGTTTATGTGTGGTAACATACATAGGAAATGTTAAATACAGTAATTGAACAAGCAAGATTGCACTTTACATGTAATACATTGATACAAAAATAAATGTACTGCTTAAATACAAATGTTCATCACACTTCTCAACAAATATCAGATTTTAAAAAAAGCTTAATTTCCATAGTTGACAACAACTGATCATTTTGAGCAAAAAAAAAAGTTTTTGTGACCTTGGCCAAATTACTGACATGACAACTAGTTTTTGACACAGTAATTAAATGTTTTGGGTAAGTAACTACATTTTGCAGACATGTTCCAGCAAACAGTTTTGACATTTGTTAAGACAATGTAAATGTAACTGTACTTTGAGAATGTACTCATATGATAAGCTTGTAGGCTTATGTTTATGTGACAGCTACAGGAAGACTCAATAAAACAGGTAACAGCTCATTGTGTAAGGTGAGTCAAATGCTTTATTTTGTTTTCCTTCTATTTATTTTTGAAAAGATTGTCAAATTAATTTCTTTGTTTCACAGTGTTATAACATGAACTAAATGATTTTGAATCACATTTCAAGATTATCACTACAGTTTATCTCAATCGCTTATAGGCACATTTTTCAAAACAGACTTAACATTCTCTAAACTGTAAACTTTACTTCATGTCTGCAAAATGTAGTTACTCACCCAAAACATTTCATTCATGCTTCAAAACTAGTTATTGTGTGATTAATTTGGTCAAGGCCACCAAAAAAATAAAGTCTATTTGTCTAATCAGTATTTTGCTCAAAATAATTAGTTGTTTTTTCACCATCACAGTCTAAATTAAGAATGGAAATTAAGATTTAAACAAATCTGTCAATAGGACATAGAAAAAAATGAACATTTGTATTTATTCAGTACATTTATTTGTGTACAAATGTATTACATGCAAAGTGCAATCTTGTTTGTCCAACTACTGTATTGTATATTTCTTATAATACCACAAATACACACACAAGAAAAAACTTATAACTTATACTTATTAAAATATCATCCTTGAAAAAAAAATCTTGGTGGACATCTGTCGCTCTTGTTGGCCTTGCCAGAGATTACAAGTCTTCCAATTGCTCTTCCACAAGCATGTTACTGCAGTTCATATACAGTATACTGTATGCTACCAAACCTGACTGATAAATAGATAATGCAAATTGTTACATTCAATATCAAATATTTATGGTGTAAACGTGTGCATAAAAAATGTTTGATAATTGAATAGATTGTTTTGAGTGTGATGGCTTACACAATAAAAAATGATTGAGAGGTTGTGAAGAATTTGACAGTTTAAATGAGAATGGTCTCATCAGTTTTAATCAACAAGCCATATGCAATTAGTTTGACCAAACAGACAATACTTACTGCATTCACTACTACATTCACACATTTTGCTTAAATCAATAATAAATGCCACTCTGGAGTTATTAATAAGCTAGTTGTTTATAGATCTAAACTTAATGTTTTGAAAAATAAGAAATCAATCGAGAATTGAGCCAAAGCACTTGAGAAAACTGCAGTTTGAGAATGTGCTTATATGATAAACTTGAAAGGCTTATGTTTATGTGACAGAAGACTCGTCGTGTAAGGTGAGTCACATGCTTTATTTTGTTTTCAATCTATTTATTTTTAAAAAGATTCTCGAATGAATTAATGATTTTGAATCACATTTCAGGTTTAATACTACAGTATACACACAATTACTTGTACTTCAGACACAATGACTACAACATGTAACTGATGCACCAATACCCTGAACCAATTCTGCTAAACTACAAGCACAATTCCTGCTTTTCACTCAAATTGCAGGTTTAAAACACACTTTTTACAAAACACTACACACAATTCTCTGCATTTGGCACAATTTTCATGCAGAAAATCTCGTTTTCACAAGGAACACACTGTCATTTAGAATTGTAAAGTCAGTTGCATTACTTTGCATACTAGCACATAGGTAAACACCTATCAGACATAATTGCAATTTAGAAATCAGAACTCATCTGGTTCATAACTGGTTTACTGCCCACCCATGATTTTTAGTTGTTTATCTTCCTCCATATTCTCCATTTCTCAATATTATTGAGGAATTTTTTTTCTGCCTGGGGATGGAAAGTGTATGACCAAAATCCACACTTTTTTTTTTTACTGTAACTATTCTGTAAATACTTCTGTTGATGGTATATGTAGACCACGTTATGTGCAACTTTGTGTTGGTTGGGATGAACACTGTGTACACTGTTTTTGTGGGAAAAATACAGTTACTGTAAAAATATTTGGTACTGTGTATTTGTGTGTTTTGTATAAAAATAATATTCTGAAATATTTTACAATGCACTTATGTAGGCCTATGTACTGTCTGTAGTAAGTGTAACACTGAACAAAAAAGGCTTACAGTAAGTCATTATGATAAATGGAGAAGAAGTGGTCATAGTGTTTTACATTAAGCACATCAGTGTTCAACTGGTTCTTATAAATGTCTATTCATGTGATGGTTTGTGTGTGTCATTTGAAAACAAAATACCATTTTGAGAAGAAATCACATTGTTTTGAACTTAAAGTGTCATTTTGCAAGAGAATTGCAGGGTTTTGCAATCCCTGCAGTGTGATTGTATGTTTTTTGATTTGTGTTTAGAGTTTTAACTATATGAGACATGCTTTCAGAAAATATGTGTAAACAATTGGGAAAAACTGTAATACGCGATTAAACAGATGTCCACTAGATGTCACTCTCGCACCTCTTATCGACGCTTCTTTGTCAGTAATGAATGTCAATGATGTGTTAGTTTTACGTGGTTTGTTTTCAGATGTTTTACTATTATTAAATAATTTTACGATTAATTTTAACTATCTCAAAATAAAAGCATATTTATGGTGATTAGTCTGCACATAATAACCCTGATGATATCTAGATATTCTTTTTTCCCTTTATTTATTTATAATTTTACAGTATAACAAACAGCACAATTAACAAAACGAATATTCAGCATTAAGTAGCATCAGAGTATACACATAAGAACATGTACATCATCAAATCCAGTTTATGTTACTAGATTAAACAGAAATCAAATAACAGCATATGAATGGTCAGTTTGATAACAATGCACAGGTCAAAGGGCTCCAAAAATATTCCAGGTTTCTAAAAATATGTGTGTTTTGTTTTTTAAGCTATATGTTAAATATTCCAAAAGCAGTGTGTCATTTATGATATTTGAAAATAATTCAAATGTTGGAGGGAGTTCTTGTTTCCAGTTTAACAGAATACATTTCCTAGATACATAAGAAATCAGATCTACACATTTGGTAAAAATAACCCAACCCCCCCATAAAAAACGATATATTAAAGAAGTCTTGTGATATTTCTTTCCCAGGACTATCACAGAAAACTCATGTACAGTATCCCAAAAGTCATTTAGTTTTTTACAGTTCTAAAAAAATATGCATAATGGTGCCCTTATGTTTCTTATATCTGTTACATAAAGGCGATGCACCGGGATATTTCCTACTGAGGCGAACTGGGGTCAAATATATTCTTTGTGTAAATTTGTTCAATTGTTTTGTTACTAGAAAGGAAAAAGATACACATTTGTATACAACACCCCACTGATCATCATCTAAATTACAACCAAGGTCTTTTTCCCATACGTTTTTTAATGAGATTAAAGAAGAATCGGCTTGGTTAACTAGATATTCTAGATAAAAGAACTGAACTTGGAGATGGTAATATGAAGTAGTCTAGATATTTATACATATAATAACATATATTTATTTATTCATTTAAAGAAACACAGCTTCCTAACAGACAGGTGGCCTGTGGAAATATGTTATATGCTTTAAAATATGTTAATATTTTTTATAATAATAATATTAATAAATAAATAAATCACAAGTTATGAATTATATTTAGAAAATTATAAAACACTTAATTAAACACTGAGGTAGATAAAACATGAGTATAAAATAATCAAAGTATAAATAAATAAAAATCGGATAATAATTATAATTAAACAAAAAGCATGATAAAATAAGATTTAATTAGTCGATAAAAAGTAGCTAAATAAAACCGAGATTAAAACTTATTAATATAAATATAGGTAAAATATTATTAAATATTAATAAAAAGGAATAATTAAATTTTGATTAAAATATAATTTCATCATAATTAAAAACTGGCTCTGGGGAAGTTGATGTGCAAAGTGGAAGAACAAACGCACTGTCTTCTCATCTTCAAGGTTGAATGAGCCAGCAGAAACAAAACGCGATGATAGAAACTAATGGAGCTTTAACATCGACCTCTACAAATGCTAAGAATTCATATGTGTAAATAGATACATGCAGTGTGCCATTGACCCTCATGACAGGGTGCCCACGCTTCTTGACAGTACTTGAAACACGTATAGGCCTACTTGAATTTCAGACACATCTATTCAAGGACTTGAAAGTACGTGAAAAACAAACATGGGTCCTTGAAAGTGCTTGTATTAAACTTGAACTAAAATTTGTTAAGCGGCGATTAAAGCTACTGCGTTGAAAGGCTCAATGCGTGTGTGCTCTGGTTTCTTTTTACAACGTGATATCGCAGTGTTGAGTGTCGTAGCCAATCACAGGCATATCTGTTAGACGCAATGACCAATCAGAGGCGTTTGCTGAGATTGAGTTCGTCAGAATATGCTTAGTATCCACCAAAACGAGTTTAAACAAGCTCGCAAACCGTATTATGTTTAATCAAAGTGTGACAGACGATTTAAATAAGTTATTCATTCTGCAATGTGAAAAGTCAGATTGGCTAGTGAACTAAAGTTTTCGGTTGAATAAGCTCAATCGCGCCATAACCTAAAGGAGGCGCTCTTTGTTCTCTTTCTGTAGGTTAATTCACAAATTTTTATGTATTATTTGTGATATATATGACTGTTAACATCTCAAAAAGTGTGTTTTGGTGTTTCGTTACCCTTTAAGACGACGTACTACCATATACATCTATAGACTAAAATGTCAACATCAACTGCAAGAATTCGTGAGAAGGTCTAAGGTCGTCTTTGTCAAGAACACGAAAAACCAGGTAGGCCTAACGTTATATTTACTTTTTCTATGCTGCCTAGTTTACGTTTTTAATTGTTAGCACCAGCAGTAATAGCCTTATCATTTTGTATTTAAAAAAAAGAGCTAAAAGTGTGCTGAGGTCTGGGCTTAAACTTGTTGAAAAATTCATTTGGGCCACATAAAAAAATGCTATCGTAATTTATAGTAAATACTAAAGTGTTTTGAACCATACTATAGTAAAATGTATTATACTGTACATATTATACACTTTTTATTTGAATGCTTTCTGGAGAAAGTCTTATTTGTTTTATTTCGGCCAGAATAAAATCAGTTTTTAATTTTTTCAAAAACCATTTTAAGGTCAAAATTAGCTCCTTTAAGCAATTTTTTTGATAGTCTACAGAACAACATATCATTATACAATAACTTGCCTAATTACCCTAACCTGCCTATTGAACCTAATTAACCTAGTTAAGCCTTTAAATGTCACTTTAAGCTGTATATGAGTGTCTTGAAAAATATCTAGTAAAATATTATTTACTGTCATCATGGCAAAGATAAATTAAATCAATTATTAGAAATGACATGAGTTATCAAAACTATTATGTTTAGAAATGTGTTGAAAAAAAATCTCTCCGTTAAACAGAAATTGGGGAAAAAAATAAACAGGGGGGCTAATAATTTAGGGGAGCTAATAATTCTGACTTTAACTGTATATTATTTTAAGCATCATGAAACTAAGATGATTGATGATAACACTGGAAAAAAAACATTTCCTACAGGTAATTAACATACAATTTGTGTTAAAATACAAAAATGTTATTGGCTGACAATTAATTAATCTGTAACATTTTTGTATAACATTTTGTATTATATTATATTATATTATATTATATTATATTATATTATATTATATTATATTATATTATATTATATTATATTATATTTCAATGTTTTAATAAAGTAATGATTTTGGGGAAATTAAACCAACCAAACATACATATAAAACTGCTTCTGCCACCTTCTTACATTCAATTCAATTCATTTTAATTCAATTTATGTTTATTTATATAACCCTTTTACAATGTAGATTGCGTCAAAACAGCTTAACATAGACGTTCTAGTAAATTAAAAATGTGTCAGTCCAGTTTTTAGAGTTAAAGTTCAGTTTAGTTCAGTTCAGTGTGGTTCAAATCATCAGTCATATTCCTTTTTGATTTAGTTGTCAGTAAACACCATACATTTTTACGCAGTAACTGAAACAGATTACAGATTGGAATTTGGTAGTTAGATTTTTTAAAACAAAGTGTTTAAAATAGTCAAAAAACAGACAAACTGTGGACTATCTAACAACCGTCAATGCATTAAACTTATCATTTAAAGCAATCAAAGATCTATAAATCTATACATTTAGTATGTAGCCATAAATTACAGTAGAAATTTTGAAACACATACACATGACAAAGTTACTGATTGCATTGATATCCTCAGCACCATGAATTTCTGAATATTTAGAAAATTATTAAGAAACCTAAACTAAGATCTTGACGTCAACGTCTTCACGACTGCAAAGCCTCAAAAATTGTTCAGTGTTATGGAAATAGATGAAATAAAGACAGACTCTCAAACAAGATCATTTAATCCACATTTCAGTAGTTAGGGCTGCCAATTTAAAGTGCTTTACATCAATAATATACAAATATGCAGATGGGAATAAACAACCAACATGGTCATGAAATAAATAAAATATACAAAAAACATTAATTCGTTGCATCTAATGTCCTAAACTATCACTAACAAACAAACAAAAAAAAAAAGTATCACAGGATACATAACAAATATATGCATTGCACATAGCCACTTAATACCAGTGATTTTTACAACATATTTAAGTGGGACGTCATTTTTTTTAATAATGCAATTTTCTAGAACTTTATATAAATTATACAATACATACAGTGACTCTGAAAACACTCCTTTGCGAATGAAAATGACTTCATTACAGTGTAAGAGCTAAAATACTACAGTACACACTTGCTTATTCCAGGTCTAAAGGTTGACAGTGTTTTGCAGAGGGGGAAAGAAAGTTTTGTTTTTTTGACACAGCAGTATTTCTATAGAACGCGCATGTCTTGAATGGGTGACAATCAAGGCGGTAGAAGGGGGGGTTTGAAGGTGCAGGTCCCGGTGCAGTGACGGGGAGTCAGCATCTTACACGAAAAATGGTGTAGTGCGTCGTGAGCTTCTGGGAAAAAAGTGAATGAATCGTTTAAAAAGTATATTTGGATATATGTGTGTGTGTGTGTGTGTGTGTGTAAAACATAATGAGAGAGGGAGAAAAAGATGTGTCAGAAGACAATAGTTGTAGCTCAAAAATAGCTTTTTAAATAATATATAAAGACCCGATTACCCCAAAATATTCTGAATATAATAATACCGTGCCTTTGCAACAAAACAACAACTTTTTAATTACTGATAAACTCTCTGGTTCAACTCAGTCAACTTAATAACTAAGTGTCTGCGCAGTACAGGTCAAGTACAGTGGGGAAAATAAGTATTGAACACGTCATCATTTTTCTCAGAAAACATATTTCTAAAGGTGCCTGGTGCCATTTTCAACAGATGTTGATAACACCCAAAGAAATTCATATATGCAAAGAAAAAAAATAAATTGGTTTCCTAAATGTAAACTAATTAGTTTAAAAATTAAGTTATGCATAATAAAATGAAATGACGCAAGGAAAAAGTATTGAACACATGAAGAAAGGGAGGTGTAGAAAGGCAGTGAAAGCCCAGACAGCAGCTGAAATCTCTCAGTAGTTCTTCAGCAACCCTCTGCCTTTCGTCAGTGTAAATGATGAATATTAGCTTCTTCAGCCCAACATCTATATTAGATTTGATAGACGAGACCCACAGAACCATCAAGGCTTTTCTGTTGAAATCTGTGAAAAACTCACACCTGAGCAATGCATGTGTACTTTCTCCTTGTGTCATTTCATTGTTATTACACAGAACTAATTTTTCAGATATTTTTTTTTTTTAAGTTTGTATTGTTTGGGTTTTTACCAAAGTCTGGTTCAATTCCATGTCAACAGCTCCTTTAGAAATATTATTCCCAGGAAAAACATAACATGTTCAATACTTATTTTCCCCGCTGTATAATTTTTGCTAATAACAGGTTTATTTTGGGATTTTCTGTAATCCAAGTGTTTGCATATCAGAAGCTGAGTATGCAACTTTCTTAAAAACCAATATAGAATGCATCAACTCCTTGTTTAATAGCATACTATTAAGTATTTAGCAAACTATTAACATTTCGTCTAAAACTAAAAGACTCTTCTGAACTACAGTGATCATTGTATTGTTTTATTAAATACAATAAAAACTCTGTCGTGTGAAGTCGAACGCTTACCTCGAACAATCTGGAGCTGCTGCACCATTTCCTCTCTGTATGAAAGCTCCCTTTTCATTTGGTCTTGAAAACTGTCTGGGATAAACATGTGAAGTAAATTAAATATCAAAGAACATTTATTATTATATACAAATGATGTCGTGTTTTGACAAAAATTATTCAGATGCTTAATTCGTTTTTATTTGACTCATTTATTAAATGTGCAGTTTAGGTTAAAGAGCTGAAACGTTGAGCTGAAGCTTGAGAGTTTTAATAGTGTGTATTGTAATGATAACTGTTGTTGTAACGTTTCTTATAAAGGGGTTGTTTCTTCAACCTTTCCGATATTTATTTTATTTTCTTTGTGTTTGAAATCATTGCGATGCTAAACTTTATCATGAGCTTCAGAATTGCTTCAGCTGAAGTACTTCAGAGTTTTCTTTACAGTCTGCTGATTAATTTTTTTTAAATGATGCTCAGTCCAGAACACAGCATGATATGTTCTCAACATAAATTAAAAAAAATATGTTTGATGAGTTTTTTTAGGGAAACACTTATTTGTTTTTGTTCAATCAGTTTATATTTGTAAAAACTAATGAGTTAATTTAATTTCTTCATGTTGTCCCAACACAAATCGATTGTGTGGAACCCAGCATTTTTACAGTGTACACTTAAAAATGACTTTTGCTGTTTGTTTAAACTACCTATTTAAAATGAGTTGAAACAACACAATTCTTTTTTTTACTTTTTTTTTTTTTTTACGTTCAATCCACTTACATTTGTAAAAACGATTAAGTTAACTTAATTAATTTGTGTTCGGACAACATGAAGGAATTGTGTGGAACCCAGCATTTCTTATACAGTGTACCATAGGAATCATAACGTTCAACTAAACAATCGCAAAAAAAAAAAAATTTCATGAACTCTTTCTAATCTATTTTCAACTACTCCTGAAACACTACCTCTTGTTTAAATGTGAGGTTTATATAGATCTTATATATAGAATTTATATAGATCTGGTTATTTAATAAGAAAATAACATGAATCAGCATTATAAACTGCAATGCATTTGCATTCATATTAAAAAACAAATTACATAGAAAGCACTTTTTACATTTTTTTTTTTTGCCAGGTTTCATTTTTAATAAAAATATCACGTTTTCTTCCTCAGGATGTCTAAAATTATAGATAATGTATGCTGATTTAAATAAAACAACACAAAAAACATCCCATTTTTTAGGACATTAATGTACAAAAACATCAGACAATTACTTGATATTTAAGTGGTATATGGAAAATACCACAAGAAACCACAAAGAACACATTAGAGAGAGAAAAAATGAACCTACCTTTTAGATTCTGGAACTCCCGCTCCAACTTTTTTCTAAGTTCAACTTGTTCCACTAGTTGTTTCTGCAGTTCCTCTGTTCAAATAAATAAAAGCAGCAGCTTATGTTACAATTATCAACAGCTTTATAACCACAATCAGCAAAACTGTTATGCGTTCAAAAACAACTATTCTACGATGTATCATTTTCTATGCCCTAAATGTGTGGCTTAGTCATAATGTCAATTATTCTAGCGCATAATGTTTAGTTACCTTTGGCCATGCTCTCTATGTTTTTCTCAATCAAGGCGCCCCTGCTGCCAGTGTCCTTGCGGATTGCTTCCTCATCTGCACACACACAGACACACATACAGCATGAAGAAAACCAACAGACTGGTGTTGAATACCGTGAGGTCAGTAAACTGTACATACCATCATTTTGTTCCTTCAGGCGCTCCTCACTGATGTTATTTTCATCCTGGTGATTTTTGGGTTCCATCTCTTCTACTGTTGAAGAAGGCTCTTCTTCATGCACATCTTTTACTATAAGCATAAACACATATTTAAATTACAAACACGGTATAATTTATAATAACTTCTTGTTTACATAATCATATATATACATATATGAAAAAGCACATATGTGAAAATAGGCCTACCACTCGTTTCGCGCTGGTAAGTGGTCGCAGAACCAAAATAAGACGTGCTCATTTGATGCACGTGCTCGTCTCTTTCACGCGCATAGACCTGTAAATTGAGCAGACAATTAGCCGCAATTATCCACCTTTACATTTTCTATTTGGATGTGATTAGTAGAAACATAATGGAACCTTCGTTCATTTGAATCTATTTAGACATTTTCAATGAACTAACATAATGAAGAGCCATAGCTTATCCACTGACAACAAATTCTCTGAAACCTTTAAGATGAGACAACGCGACAATTTCCTGCGTTTACTTTATTTATTCGTTTCAAAACTCTAAGAATAATTAGCCGAAAAGGTTTTTATTAAATTAAAAATAAATCGAAAATATTTACTTGGCTATATTACAGAAGAGAAATAAAATAAAAATGCTTATAATTCTGGACCTATAACTGTTTATAAATATGTAGATATATGCATATTAGGCCAACACTTTTTATATTTTAAAATAACCAAAAATAACGTTTACAATAAATACAGTACAATAATATTAATCAATAATTATGTACAAAGAAACTAATATCGCCTAATAAGAGTAACAAAAATTACGCGTGCTCCTGTATTTATTCACTCACTTCAAAGCGCGTCGTGTGTTTATTGCCGTGGCTCTCCATGTCAGACGGCCGCGTTTCGCTTGAATTCGTCGTGTGTAGGTCGTTCAAGGTGTGCATCTGGGTATTTTCTTGGTCTTGCCCTTTAACCCCTTCATTCTGCGCTAGGGTCAAACTGTGCGGACTCCGTCGGTCATCCACCGACAGCTGCAGACACTCCTCATCCTCATGCGCTTTATGAGACTCCACATCCACATCCGGATCATCCACACTGTCCACGTCCGGAGATACTGACCTATAACTAGAACTTTCACTCAGGAAATCTGGTGACATGTAACCAGACCGAGGGCCAGAATACGGCCCCCTGTTGCCGTATAATTTCGCGATGCTCTCGACATCTTTAACAACCGGCCTGAATGCAGAAATGTAGCTTATTTTTCTCGTGGTGGGTGGAATTCCCTCTATCGACCTGCTCTCGTCCCCAGATTTATCCTCCTCGTTGCGGGTCGACTGAGTGCTCGAGCACCGTTCATTATCTAGTAAATTGTCTTTAGGGGTGCTTGTACTTCGGTCACTTTGCTCTGAGACGTCAAGCTCATTATGTCTGGCGCATAACACGTCAGATGGAGGTTTAGGTTGGGCGTGGTGGTACGTTGGCATGGCCAAGCTGCCTGTCGTGGGCCAAAACATGGGAAAAGAAGTATAGGCACTGTCCTTAGGGCTCGGCCAAAACACACCTGACAGGTTTGTTTTGTTTGGCTCTCCCATCACCTCACCGTCATCCTTCTTTTGACACAATCCAAACGCCGGGAAACCGTATGGATGTGGAAATAGCGGTGGTGGTATTTTCTGTAACATTCCAAAACTCTTACTGGGCACTGGGATAACTGGGTAACTGCGGATGCTACTCGGCATGGTCACGTTCACCCTGTCATCCTCACAGCGGAGAGTTTTGTGTGGCACATCGGACGGTTCCCCTTGGGCCTGACCTCTGGGTGGTTGCGAAGGCGTACTTTCAGACCGACCGATTGGCAGCGTCCTCTTGCGGCTGCCACCGTTAAACATGGCCTTGACATCTTCCCAGGCGTGGATCACGTCGTCCGATGAGTTTTTATCGCTGAGTTTTAAGTGTCTTCTCCAAGAATTGAAGTTTGCCGCGTCGGGCTGTGTGTATTTGGATTCCGGCGTGCGGTGAGAGTGGAATATGAACTTATTTGGAGAAAAATACATGTTGCAGAATGAACACTTAATGCACTTGGCTCTTGAGCTGTTGTACCTGGCAGGGATGAAATTGCCCCGGCTGCCCCACGCGCATTCGTGCGACACGTCAAAAGCGAAATTTTCTGGTAATTTCGGCGGGCTGTGGGCGCCCAGGAACGATTTGCAGAGCCTCTCGGCCTCTCGCTTTGTAATCATCCCGCAGCGTCTCGATGAAATGGGCATAGCCCCCGCGCGCCTGAGGATCTCCAGCTGGACCGGGGTGCACTGCACACAGGTGATGCCCAGGGCCACGCGTCGGTTGTGAATTTCGTTATAGCTATAGTTCTTCAACAAAGTGTTGGATATTTGGGCTAGGCAAAGTCTTTCTTGACCGTCTATGACTAATGAAACGATCGGTATTCCGTATAAAGACGTCTCACTGACTTGGTTCGGCTTGAGTGTTGGGCCAGAGTAAGACTGCAAGTCTTTAGAGTTCGGCGAACAGCTGGAGTCTCTTCCAGCCGGCAGCTGATTTGGGATAGATTCCATTCCTGGAAATCTGCAAAGAGTGATATAAAGAAGTTTTAGGTAATATATTGTGTACACCAATTTAAAAAGAGAAAAAAAACATTTTTTCATGTCATAGAATGCGATTAAATGTAATAATAATAATGTTAATAATAATAATATTAATAATACATAGCCAATAATAATAAGAAAAATATATTAAACGGTGAAAAATCTAATATATGATGCTCGATACTCGCCATGCAGGTTTAATTAATTCATATAAAAAAGATTTGTCTACAAATCTCTGTATTATACAAAGATATATTAATAAATATATATGTAAAGTTGGAGGTCGTAATTCCATCTTTTTGTGTCATCGAAATTTGGGACATGTTTTTTTATTCGTTTGATTACAATACAAGTTTACTTTTTTGCGTGCTGAACATATAACTGTTTTTAAAAGGCAAACAGTGTTGTGTCAACAGCAGGGATTATCGAGGAAAGAGCAGAAGGAAATTATTCCTTGAGCCTTACCAAAGAGCTTAATAATGGTGTAAGACGCTTTAAGCCGCTTTAATTGTAATTACTAGAGGTGAGCTTTGCGTTTTTGATCTGTTGATAAAGCCAAATGAACTATAATTAAGATACAATGTGTTTACATTATAGTCCCGTTTCCTATTTTAGTTTCATTTAGCTAAACTTAAAAAGGTATTTTGTTTGACAGATTCGATACAAATTTAAACATCGTTTACACATGTATAGCCTATATTTTGGATGACGCATTTATCTGATTAATAAATGTTAAGTATGCTTTTGGATAAATTGTGTATAAAGACGCAGTGTTTGATTTGTTTATCATACACGCAGCTCTTTAAGATTTTCCCCCCACCATATAAACTGTTAAAAGTGAACACAGCAAACATGAAAAATCTCACCTTTTTTGAGAAGACGCCTTTTGTGTCTTTAATCTGTGGAGCAAAACGCGTCTTCGAAACCTTCGAGTCCTTCGGATAAACGCGCTCTTTCTGTCCTCTGTTAGAGCCTTCTAGTAATCAGACGCATTGGAATCCCGCCGATCTGATATAAAATGTCCACAAGCGCTAGTTTAGCGGTTTTCTCTCCGGCCTGTTATCAGTGCGCGTGGACTTGCATCGTTCTCGGCTCTCCCGCGACTAGTGTTGAGGCGCGCGCGGAGGCTTGACCACATGCTAGTGCAGACCTCAACGACACAACCACTGAAGACATTCGACAGCGCTCAAGTGACAGCTAAACTAATGGCGAGGCACTCCCACTTAGCGCCAGCATATTTACATTAACTATTTGCCTTCGGGACCAATGGGGACGACAGTCAGTGCTGTCATTGAGGCCTGGAGACGTTTAAAGTTCACCACGTGATCTTTTAACACACGAAAGTGATTGCTTGTCTGCCAGTGTGTGCGGGGGCGTGCGTGGCATTTAGGAACACTTTAGATTAGTCGACCTAGTAGACTAGCCTACTTGTAAAAGGTCTGTTTAATGTGAAACAACAGTTTTAATACTAAGAGAGCTACTGCATGCGCTCTGATAAAAATGGGTATGTTTTGTAAGCTTTTAATATGCTCACATAAAATATTTTCTCAAATGTCTGTAGCATAAAGGTGAGTATTTTTTATGGGTGCATGATGTTTTCTTTAATCTAAAATCTTTCTTAAATCTAAAGAAATGCAATTGTCACTTGAATTAATCTAATGTTTACAAAAGCTTCTCTACATTTTGTCATGTGTTCACAAGCCTGCTGTTCATGTGTGTCATTTCTGACTGGACAATTGTCATATAAATTATATATGTCTACTATTTGTTTAACTCAAACCAAGAAAAAAAGGTCCTAGATGAATAAATGAATAACATTGCGCATAATTCACCCTTTACAACATTTTATGGGAATCAAAAGAAACGCGTAAAATAAAAGAAGCGCATAAACAGAAAAAGGAAACAGCCTCGAGCATTTTCATCTATATTCAGTGTCTGTTTAAAAATAAACTATACTCTTATTGAAATTGCATGGTGCCGGGGGACTTATAGGCTAAGCAATGATTGTCTCCGGGGGCTATTTGGATCGGTGTGGGTTAGGGGTGTGCTGTTGCCCGCATGTGTTTAAGTTCCCACGAGTTAGTTTAACTTTTAGAAGCAATCATTCTTATGGAGAGTACGCGTAATTCAGGACGTTACGCTTTAAATGCCGTTTAAAAGCCGTGTCTGCATTGACAGTTTCAGACACAACGCAATATCAAATCTATTCTGTTTTGGGTAAAATGGAATGCAGAAGCGATAGTGAATAAAAACATAAAATTGATACACATAAGTTATGGCTATAAAATAAAATATGGAGTTACTTTAGAAATGCATAATATATATGGCATGTAATTATACAGATTGTAGAAAATCAAATAAAACAAACAAACTTTTAAAGCGATATTAGGTACCCTGATTAAACTTAAAAGAGAACTTTATCGACGTTTTCTTATTTTTAGCCTTACTAAGATTAAACTGCTCATGATAGTCTCTAGAATGCTTTGCGAGGTGAAAACGAGCGCGCTCTGCAATATTGATAGCGGAGGGAGGACCTAGGGAGGGAGTTTGGAGTAATGCGACCCAGCCCAGCGCTATTGACTTTCACAGGCAAGAGACTTTCTTTCTCGCCAACAATAATTACCATTTTGGACTGTAATTATTCACTTCTTTTAAATTATTTAGGGAGCGAGCTGAATGGCATATTGTTATCTATTATTTCTTTTACTTACCCATCATGGTTAGATTCGGAGCAGATACGGGAATCCGACACCTCACACGATATTTAATTTAGCCCTTTTGTTGATCCTTAAGAAATTAGAGAGCTCGTTTTAGAACAAAGAACATCCAACAATATATCAGTAGATCTTGATGATAAAATAACAGAGAATAAGTATATTCTAAGCTGCAGTTAATACAAAAAAATAAATAAAATAAAATAACAATGACAATATTTATAATAATAATAATAACTATTATTATTATTATAAAAGTATTGTTGTTGGATTAAATCTGCATCATTATAATTATTATATTATAATAAATAAAATAATGAGAATAATAATTATAGTTTTTTTCTTTTGAGATAATAACAATAATAATTATTTTTATTATTGTAATTATTATAAATAATAATTATAATAATGCAGATTTGTGTATACAGGAGAAGTGTATATTATTAAATGTCATGATATTGAATGCATGTAAAGCAGATACTTTATAATAGTTACTTTATTCATTTATAAAAACTGAACGCAGTTTGAATATTATAGAAAAGCAGGCATAGCTATACTTTACATACTTTTGTCGACATGTCTAGGGCCATTTTACAGTAAAATAATTCTTTCGGTTGCTCCAAAGGCTGTATTAATATGTAACAAAATAGCCTATTAAGCTGTATTATATTAACATCAATGATAGATAATAATAATAATAATAATAATAATAATAATAATAATAATAATAACAATAATATGAATTTATGAACATGAACATATGAATTATGAATAATATAAATATGAATTGTTTAAAAAGCCATTAAATCTCAGAGATTGTAATTCATCATGGTTGCAGCTGGAAGGGGATCCGCGGCGTAAAACATATGCTGAATAAGTTGGCGGTTCATTCCGCCGTGGCGACCCCAGATTAATAAAGGGACTAAGCCGGAAAGAAAATAAATGAATGAATGAATGTAGGTCTAATTCGTCACTGCAGGCATTTTTGCATTTCAGATGACAAAACGTAAGCCATTAATAAACGATTAACGTGATCAAAGCGTTTATTAACATTTTGGTTAGCATAAATATGCAGCAAAATGAGTACACATATAAAGCAAAATGAAATATAGGCCATTGTGTTTTGAGAAATTAATACCCTATACGTTCTAATTAATTATTTCATTTTTTATCTTACTCATTATCATCAAAATATCTGAGTAGTATTGCCATGTTGAAAAAGTAACCGTCCAAACGCTGTATTTCAAGCTTAATTGCTATTGGATTGCACGTGCTGGCATATCGACAGCTTTAAACAAGAACACTGGAGGAGCCGTGTTGTGTTGTTGTAAAGCGTCAGGGAGGTTCCACTGACCCCTATTCATTCCTGTTATACACCTCGCTTGGACAAGTTAATGATCTTTAAAGTAAAAGTAGACGAAATGTTTAACTTTCTTTAAAAGTTACAAGCCAAAACACATAAATATGAACGTTAAATAAAATTCGCCTCCGAAGAGAGCTTGGGAATAAACGCTCTGTTTCTACGAGGTATCAGCATAAAACCATGACCCCAATAAATTTAATTTTAGGGACAAATCAATCCTCTTCTCCTTTATCGATCGCCGCTTGCTCGCCACACTTGGGCCGCGTTTCAACGCCTTTTTTGTTTCACTTCGAAATAGCATTTCGATTAGATCCTTTATTAAGAGCGGATTGCTCTAAAAGGATCGGTGCGGCCAGAAAATTAAATGGTGACATTTTAATTACTGGACATTGATAAAGGCGTCCCGGTAATAGTTGTGTATGAGGACTGGCACACTGTGTCAACCCAGGTGGACTGAAAAGTGAAGGCTGTACAGCACAGACTGCACAATACAAACTAAAAGAAAAAAGGCAGAACAGCTGCACTACAAATGAGCGAATAAAAAGGCGGCGTGGCTGTGAATGGCAAGCAGTCAGCGAATCACATAGGGTTCATTTATGTACAATCTTTTGAAGTTAGGTGTATTATAAATACATTTATTGTACTAATGTTTCCAATTATAGCCTATACACAGTGCTAACCAAATTACAAAAAATAGATACAAACTCATACAAAAAAAAAATCCAACTAGTTTTAGATTACTTTTGCTTGATCTTATCACATAGATTTGAATTGATTATATTCTATACCAGGCCTGTCGCCAGCCTGATGAAGGGCTGGTTCTTTTTTCTCAAAAAGTGGACCTTTTTGCAGGAATTCACCTCATTTTCTAATTTCTGAGGTTTAAATACTTAATTTCAGTGACATGTTAAGCACTATTTTTTTAGCTGGATTAGCTTGTCGTATGGTCATCATAACCACAATTTTTGATGTACCAAAACATTTCCTAAATATTTAGAATAAAGTAATATGAAAATAATACTTAATTTTAAAATACAAATTTATTATTATATCATTAGAAAAATAGGAATCTGTTAAAGTTTTTAATTAAAAAATATAGCCTATTGTCATTTATCAGTCAAATAACAAACGAGCCAGCACGTTCAACTTTGCTCGGTCAGAATTTGGGATGCCCGAGTTTGGTATTTTGGTGTTCCAAATTCTGTTCCAACAGCCAACACAGGATTCCACTATGGTCTTAAAGCCATTTTAAATGGCCTATTTTCACAATTTATTATAGAATAGCAATTAAAATAAGACAAATGAGCTCATGTATGGGACAAATTCTGGACCTTTGTCAGTGAGGAGTGGGTCTTTCAAACCACCCGAACCCACCCTGGCTACAAGCCTCTATACTGATATGAAAATAAAAGGAAAACACTCCAAAGGTTCCAAAATATTATCTTTTTTATTGTATGATTTCATACAGAGGAACCATTTTTGAATAATCAAAGAACCTTTTGGTTGAGGGTTCTCAAAAGAACCACATCTTAGATCACTTTAAAATACAAAGAACATTTTGTCCACTATAATGAATGTTTTGTGAAATTAAAAGGTTATTTTCATGTTAATTCCACAAAAGGTGCAGGTTATGCTATTAAATTGTTCTTTGAATAATTTTTTCCCTTCATGAACTGTTTACTGAAAGGAATATAAAGGAACCCTAAATGGTTATATGGCTTGGAAAAATCTATTTTGGAACGGATAAATAAATTGATATACTTTTTAATAATATGCAATATAACTGATAAAAATAACTGAGATTAAAGATAATTATAAACATGATATAGAGTACTTTATTAAAAAAAAATCTGATTATGTAATCCAGATTACATGTAATTAGTTACTACAAAGCAATGTATGTTATTTAACATTTTAGTAACCAAAAAAAAACAGTTTTTGCATTTTTTACCAAAGCACTAATTGCTCTTCTTATTGTGAAAGATAAAATATAAGTGGGCTATCAGAGAAAGGATAATTGGATAAATAACAGAAATACTTAACATAATAATAAAAGAACTGAAATAATGTCAATTTCCACAAAAATAAATAAATAACAAAAATAAAATAATAATAAAAAATCCTCAGTGAATAAATCTCACAATCTACACAGAAGCTCAAAAAAACAATGGAACATTAGAGTCAAATGAAAGTTGCACTGCATTACATCAGATTGAGAAACATATAATGAGTAAGATGAGCTCCAAAAAATTGCAATGACCCTATTCTGGACACTCTAGTCGCAGGCTCCAGTATTATTGATATAAATGCACAAATAAGTATGTTTGCTGCGCTGTCCTCCACCGAGTCTATAAGGGTCAGAGTTGGGTCATCTGATGATGTAGTGAGGCTACCAATTTGTGACTGGCAGCTTCGGTAATTTTACTTGTCAACTCAGAAAATTAGGTACAAAACAAACAAGGCTTTTAAAACGAACTTGTCACTCTTGGTTCCCTTGACATGGGGTCACTGTGCTTAGACTCCACTAGAGGATTTAAAACCGCAGAGACTAAGCAAAACAAAAATACCCGGTTCTCTAATAAGGTTAGTTAATCCTTGACTTTATCAAAACTGAAATAAAAAGAAAACAAAGAATGGAGCGAGGTCATTCATAAAGTTAAGACAAATCGATATCACAGAACAGGTTGTTTATGAATTTTTGCAGCACTTTAAATGTTTTAAAGAGAGCTACGCCAGCTCAAAAAGCCAGCCGTTATTATCACACAGTGACAGCAAGAGAAAGAGAAAGTTATTAAGAGATGAATCAAGAGGGTCATTATGTGGATCATGCTTACCTTTACCAGACTGAAGGAAAGAAAAACTCATTTAAGTGTTCCTACATTAATCACAGCCTGCACATCAAACTGTGATAATCACCTGAACACTCCATTAAAATAAAACTGCCAGCCCTAGGGAAATCTCACCTTACTCTTTAATTGTTTTGAGGCTTTGATCGGCTTTTTAATCCAAGATTAATTTATGCATTTTTAAATAACTCTACATATGATTAATAAGCTTGAAAATTAAAAGGAGTCTAAAGCAATTATAACAAGTGGTTGGTCATCACCTCATTAGATGGTGTTGGGAGATGCAGTGTGTCTGCGCGTGTTTGTGTGTGCGCGCCTGAAAGCACATTTACATACCACTCATACATTACCAACAGGAAGAATAGCTATGCAGCTGTTTATGTGCATTGCATAATGCATAACCGGGCTGTATGAGTTATGATATGACATGCACTCGATGAGAGGCACGAGTGGTGCTAAGTGGGGAAATAGGAGAGACTAGATTGGCAGAATGAGAGTGGTAGCTAAAAGGGTCAGTATAATAATGGGGACTTTACAGATTTACATACTAATAGTTTTATTCCCATGAAAGTAAAACGCAGCTCAGAGCTCCCAGACTGCCGGCCATGGCCAATTTCAGTTCCACAGCACTGGCTCTATTATTTTGGGAATAATGTCTCTTTTTAACTAATTGTGCCGTGGAGTAGATTCACTAAGTGTAGATTCTCACCAGCCCTTCAAAAGCCATACAGTCTGTCAAGGTCAAACGGGAGACCAGCGGAGCTCCGGCCATGTGTATGTGTGTGTATACAGCAGTGTCACGCTTGAGAGAAACAGCAGCAGACAGGGATGTTGGGGAAATCTCTGGAGTGCGATGGAGGGAGTGGAAAAGCTGAGGTTTCTTCAACCTGCTAATGTGTAAACAAGACATCACTCAACTGCTAGTCTGATGCTCATCTTCCTCCTTCCTTAAAGGGATAGTTCACCCAAAAATGAAAATCATCATTTATTCTCCTTGATCTGGTTGTAAACCTTTTTAGAGTTTTTTTTATCATCTGTTAAATACAAAAGAAGATATTTCAAAGAATGCTGGTTGCTGGCACTAATTGACTTCTATGTAGAAAAAAAGGACTATGGAGGTCGATGGGTGCCAACTAACAGCGTTCTTCAAAATCGGATTTGGACAGGTGTGTGAAAACGATGGCAGAATTTTCATTTTCTGTAAGAACTATCCCTTTAAGGACACATTTAAACACATATACAAACACACCTGCTGCTAAACACACTGCTTTTTGCTAAAAAGCACTTGCTGTGCATTAGAAACAGGCCTACATCATGTTGTTTGTAGCACACATTCATCTAGTCGAATTTGAATCGATTTTTTAATTTATAACTAGTGCAGAATTGTAAGGCATTATAGAGGTTATCTGTGATGTGCGTATGCGTGTCTGAGTCTGTTCGCGACAGCCAAGAGCACAAGAACCCTTTTGTCACAAACGGAGCCTCATCTGTCACTGCAGAGACCTGCTCTCAGGAGAGAAGATGGGAACAAAGGTGCTAAAAGGCAGTGTGACAGTGAGGGCATCCTGAGGAAAGGGGAACCCTTTCACACACAACCACAGCTGTCAATCATTCTTCAATCACAAACACGCGTGCGGAACGCTCTCACCACACACACGCTAACGTATAGAGTCCAGATTGACTGACAAAGCTCTTTTATAACTAGAAGACGCATTTTACAACAGTTCCGAAAAGGTTTTTTTCACAGCGATGCCATTTAAATAGAATTTCTGGTTCTAAGAACCTTTCAGTGAGCAGTTCTTAAAACCAAATATTATCATGGAATGGAAAGTTTCCATGGATTTTACAGACTATTTATAGAACCATTAATGTTAATTGTATAGAAAAAACATTTTGGTTTATAGAACCATTTATTGAGCAGTTTTTCTTAGTGTTAAGAATATTTAAGGAAAGTTAAGAACATTTCCACTGCACAATAATCTACAGTTTTACATCTTTAGACTATAGCAAAGCTTTTGTAGCGTTAAAATGATTCCATGGATATTAAAGGTTCGTTATGGAACCATCAATTACAGTAAAAAAAAAAGTGTACAAGAAAATCTTTTGTTCTCTAAAGACATTTTTAGAGAACAGTTCTTTAAAACAAATCTTTTTAAAGTGTGTAGAATCATTTAATACCAAAAAAAAAAAAAAGATAAAAAGCCTTTTTTATTTAAATAGATAGATTTTATGGATGTCATATGTTCATTTTGGAACTATCGATGCCAGTAAAACAAAGTATTTATAAGTGTCTAAAACAGAGGTGCCCAAACCTTTTTTTATAAGGGCCAAAAAACAAACTTGATTGAGGCTAGTGGGCTGAAGATAAATACAGTTGCCATGGGTCATTTCCTAATTTATTTAATAAAATTTAAAAAAGCCTAGAAAACATTGCTTTATATTAACTAATACAGCATATATTACATTTTCTTTTGAACTTATTACAGTAAAAACAATAACAATCTCATTTATAACAGAATTACACTAGTTTTTGCCTTGATTTGCTCACTGATGTCTTCTGCATTGTCCTCTATTCGTCGAGTGACAATATTTACTGTACATTTAAAAAAATCAGATTCATTTACAACATTTATTGAAACAAATTTCAGTTAGCTTTTTTTTATAGCTCAACAATAAAACAAACAAACAAAAAAACGTTTCGTCAAACTAGAAATTACATTCGCCCCAACCCTCTCCATCATTCTCACTGTCTTCTCAGATGGGATGGTGGGCCAAATCAAAGGTTACAATGGGCCAACTTTAGGCATCTCTGGTCTAGAAGAAAATGATAAATATTCAGAGACCTACAAAAAAAGGACCTGAACTATTCCATGGATGTTAAAGGTTCTTAATGCAATCATCAGTGACAAAAAAGAACCTTTATTGTTAAGAATGTAGAAACATTTAGATTTGCTTCAAAGATAAAGAGGTGAGAAAGAACCGCTTGACCTCATTTCGACCGATTTTTGCAGGCTGCAGAAAATGCATATTATCCCAGAAAAAGAGCATCACCTCAGAAAGGCAGCTCCATCACCTCAGCATGTCAGCCAATAGTGCCAATCACAGAACGAGCCTCAGCCCGTGATAATGGGAATTATAGTAATGAAATCTGGCGCCTGGGCCCGTGTGCTGCCCGAGGCGCTGCTATACTATAGCAGGGCATTAACATAAAGATGCGACTTGCTTGTTTTGCAAGGTCTATCAGAGGGGTAGTCCACAGAGATAATAACTATTAGTAAAAGGACAGTGCTTTGCTGGATTCCAGCTGTGGAGGCTACATTTCCATACAGATGGAAAGGCTCTAGAGGGGTTATATGTATGCAGAAAGGAGCAAGTGTGTGGGGTGACGCCATCGGCTATCTTCACAGAGAGCCCTGATCTGATCTTCGTCCTTCTCATCGTCTTTCCCTATAGGAGCAGCAGTGAATTAACTCCTGCTATTAGAAGAGTAAAAGTTCTGGGCTGACAGAGGTGGGATTGAAGATGTGTTTTAATCTGGGGCTCTTTATGGGGGCCAGTGTCCAGTTCAGTACTCTCAGAGGTAACAGGTGTAAACAGCTTGAGCGCTCTAGGTGTGAATCTCTGCTAGACATCTCTAACGGGTTGGAAAATGTGAGAAAGAGTGCACATTTTTGGGGCGAAGTCAACAACCAAGTTTTCTTGTATTAAAGGGATAGTTTACCCAACAGCCGACAAATAAATATTCTGTAAATATTCGCTTACCCCTTATGTTGTTCCAAACTCCATCATCGTCTTTCTATTGAAAAATATTTTAATATTAATAGTTAATGAGACAAAAAATAATACGTATTTTAGGTTTTACTATTTCCTCTTTTCACAAATGGCTTGATATAAATATATGAACTAAAATACAGATTTCTTAAAGAATGCAGATGAAGACAATGTAATTTGTTACCTAACCTATTAAATTATTAGTTTACCCACACTAAAAATTTTTTTTACTTTTTGGTGTAGTAAAATGTAATAAAGTGAATAAAATAAAGTAATAAAGTAAAGTAAATATTTATTATTTACACATTTATTTGATGTAATAAATAAAATGAGTGGAAAGAGTTAAATATTAATATTAATTCAATTTGTAATCACTAAAAATATTAAGTACATTTTATTAATGTTGTAATGAATGTTAGTTCCTAGCATGCTTTGCATGGGATTGAGTTAAGAGAATATTTTGAAATGGTTGTTATTTTGCATGCATGCTTACACTGAAAGAAATGACTTTTTGGTGTAGTAAAATCTAATAAATTTACTCTCATATTTTTAAAATTGTAATATTGTCAAGGTAAGCTAGAATTTAAATATAGTAGTAAATATTTAATATTTACACATTTACTTGATGCAATAAATAAAATAAGTGGAAAGAGTCCACTTAACAGAGGTTAAAAGAGTTTTCCAATAATTTCTAGTAAAATTAAGTACATTTTAATAATGGACATGTCATAATAGATGTGTAGTCCCAGCATGCTTTGCATGGGATTGAATTAAGAGGAGAAAAATTTTAAAAAATGAAAGCAATCTTGGCTGTTTAAATTTGAGAGAAAGAGTTGTTAGAGTTTAATCTTCAATAGTTTGAAGATTAAGAAGAGTTTTGAGTAAGCTTTTTAGTTTTGAGGTTACCACCTTGTAGAAAAGTAGCACTAATGCTTTGGGTCTTGGCATTTTTAATATTAGTATTACTGTTTGACGTTTCACTCAGAGAGCCATAGCTGCGCTAACACTAGCTCTGAGATCAGAGAACATTTTTAAAGTAATCTCGCTCTTGGGTTCATTTTGCTTAAAATTATGTGAAAGGGAGTCTTTTCACAAGACTGTTAATTGAACGGTCATCATAATCTTAAATCCTTAAGTTTTTAATGTTTAAATTTAAAAAAAAAAGAACATTTATATGCATTTCTAAATGTATTATATAATCTTTGCGCCAAATTATAAAAAACGAATTACTGCTTATATGTGAGGTGTTTCTAATGCAGCGTCTATGGGCCTGAGAGTAAATTTGATGTTATTCTCCCCTCTCGCAGCCATTATCAGTTTCACACAATTTTTTCCTTTATCTGAAAGTCTTGATAACACCATTGAGGTATTTTTCTTTTATTATTTCAGCAAATAGGCTTGTAAAAATTTTTTTTGTTGTACTCTCCTATTCACTGTGCTCTACGTTTACCCAACCATGATGCCTTCCATTCCAGAGAAGCCCAGAAATGTGAAAAGGGTCAATAACATATTTCAAGTCAGTGGAAATATGCATCTTAATTAAAATAAGTTACACTAAATGCACTAATTTTTAACTAATAAGATTTATTTAAATTGATAAAAGCTATGTTCCTTCTGCTAAAACAAGAACTTGACATTGCTGGATTCATTTAAATAAATATAGACTCAAAATGAAAGATAATCAATTAACTTTTACTTAATTTAGGATTGTTAGGTTCATGTAAGTAAATTTTACATGATATTGACAAGTTTATTGTACCTCATATAAGACAGTAAAACTAACTTAATATTTGTTTGTGCAAATTGTTACAAGGATTTTTATAAGTAAATGATAATAGTTATTTTTTCAGTGTACAGTCTGAACAAGTAATAATCTTTTCACAAATGTAAAATTTTGAAGTTTACACATTAAATTAAGTTTATTGTTTTTGAAAACATGCCCTCTGAAAGTTGCTTTTAAACGTTTGAATTTTCAGGCCCCCAAAATGTCATTATCAACTCTGTAAGCAGGCAGAATGCATACAAAATAATCCTACAACTTTTCTATAAACACCACCTTTCTGTATTCAGCTCAAAAATGTTCATACTAGTTGTTTAATAAATGTAAAACACTGATTTGTAGCATGAATGGATTGAAATGGATGAATAAATTTTTTTAACCAGCAGCATATAAAGTGATTGTGCTGATATGAGGAAGAAGAGTGAGGATGAGTTTTTAGGGTATAGCCTGTTAGCACTTGATTAATTATGCATGTAAGGGCTACACTATAAATAGCAATGGAGAGATGGGTATTGGTCCTCTAATGACCAGGCCAATGTCATGCTTAAGGCAACCAGTTTGTGTAAATAAGGCCAGCGGTCTACAAACAGCAGCTGTTACACACACATACACACACACACACACACACACAATGTGACCTTCTTTGGTTGCTCACTGTCCCTTGATGTCTGAGCTCATAAAAATAAATAAATGATATAAAACGCTGATTAAAACACACTGATATTTGAATAAATCCAGGTCAATGCGCCAGCCTTTTTAAAATCCCGCTTTCAGTCTTGATTCTCTTCTCAATATATTCACTAGAGCAACATTCATCTCTTAACAGGTGGGTAACAGAAACCAACAATGGCAGTATTTAGATTTGCCCTTGATTAAGAGCTTAGAGTTAGTCAGAAACCATTATGTCCCTTCTGAGTTATAATCACAGTCTACATAGTGTTTTTCCCCCCTCAGCACCTGAACCCCTTTTGTTACCTGCAGACAATAGATGTAAAGTGTGCTACAGTAGAGAACAGAAGAGAGCCAGACTGACTCCATCAGGAATATTCTGCGTTTAAGAGATTTGTCCTGACTAATTAAGCAGTATTTCATGAGTAAGAAGTGAAAACCAGCTTGCTTGTGGCATGTTTAGTTATAGCTCAAGTATGTGATTGATTTGCTGTTAATTTATTCACCTTCAGGCCATCCAAGATGTTGCTGACGTTTTATTTCAGTTGATCATTCAATTGTTTTTTACCAAACCATGGGGTTTTGTGATTCATAAAATGCAAGTCAATGGCTACCAGCGTTCTGAGAGTCAAAAAATAGATATAAACAGGCAGAATAAAATTAAAACTGTGACTCCTGTTGGCACCAATAACCTAGTGATACTGTGTGCCAACATATATATACAGAAGTGCTCACAGCGACCCAAGTTCGATTCCTGACTCAAGGTCCTTTGCCGATCTTCCTCCTCTCTCAGCTCCCAATACTTTCTTGTCTAAAATTTCCACTGTCCTATATTATAATAAATGTGAAAACCCCTAAATAAACTGTGACTTCTGAAAACATGATGTCTTATTAAGTAAAACAACCAGTCTGTGCAAGAAATAAAGGGATAGTTCACCCAAAAATTTATATTTTCTCACCATTTACTCACACTCAAGTGGTTCTAGATTTTTTTTAGGTATACTGAGACACGTTTTTCATTTCTGATACTAATTCTGATTCCTTGGGCTCGGCCGATACGGAGTCTGATACCTGGGTGTGTATTTTTACAGTATATACAGCTACTGTACTAACCATGCATGAATTAATCTAATTATTTTATGGTGTGCTTCAGACATATCCCTAAATGAAACTTCAAAAAATACATTTAGTGAACTATAGTATATTACAGTCTATCTGTACATTTCAACAAATAAGTTAGGGCTGGGCCCATAAATGATATTAAATTGAATCTCAATAAAATTTATGTCAATAACAATGATAAGCTCTGGATTTTTTTACTCTATATTGATCTAAGAGCCAATCACACAACAGAAAATGCAACAATGGGAATCTGAAAGTGTGTTTATATTACAGATGTACTGAATTTCGGCTACCAAAAATCTATCATCTAAAAATATGTTATGCCATTTAATGGACCCTCTAATTTTTGTGGCTTCAGTCATTGTTGGAGTACTCTTTTAAATATAGACCCTGCAGGCACAGGACGTCAACATGATGTCATATTGCTGTTGTATCCCAACATTGTGAGGACGTTGGATTTTATTTGGAAATGAAAATCGGCTTGACGTCAGAACCCAACGTCAGGCTGACGTCAATGTACAATGTTCAACCTAAAATCAACCAAATATCAACGTCTAATCATGTTACACCTTGACGTTGTGTGGACATTACCACTATGACATCTATCAGATGTTGGATTTTGGTCACTTTCCAACACAACCTAAAATCTACCAAATATCAATGTAAGTTGACGTCGTTATTGGACATCAAAATAACGTTGTCCTTAGACACTGGCTAGACATTGAATTTTGGTCACCTGATGTCATGACCTAAATGTAACATATTTTTAATGTCTTATGATGTTGTGTCCATGCTGGGGAAGCATTACCAAAATATATATAGCTATCGTTCAGTATGTAAAATAATTATCGAGATTGCATTTTCGCCATATTGCCCTGCCCTAAAATAAGTATAGAAGTGTGTATAGTACGAACAACAAAATATATCCTTTAAAGTATCTCTTTACACCTTAAAGACCAGAAACAATTTATTAGACAACAGAGATTTCAGGTTTTAAATACAAAAGTGTAACAGCAACTTATGCTCAATGCTCCACATGTTCTTAATAAAGCTGATTGTTTGCACATCTTTTGGTTTACATGAAATGTGTTCATGCACTGTCTCAGACAGCTAATGGAGCACTTTTCAGAGATGTAATTGTGACCATGCACTGTACTGGGGGCAAATGTACAATGTTTAATTTCCTGTGTTTGCATTCTGAGTGGCAAATAACTTAGTCCCTTTATTCATCAGGGGTCGCCACAGCGGAATGAAGCGCCAATTTATCCAGCATATGTTTTATACAGTGGATGCCCTTCCAGCCGCAACCCAGTACTGGGAAACACCCATACACTCACGCATTCACATACACACCCATACACTACGGCTAATGTTGCTTATTCAATTCACCTGTACCGCATATCGTTGGACTGTGGGGGAAACCAGAGCACCCACCTGGGCTTGAACCAGCAACCTTCTTGCTGTGAGGCAACAGAGCTAACCACCAAGCCATCGTGCCACCCTTGAAACCAAAATTGGCTTACAATTCTTTTGAAAAACACATTCCAGACAGGCACCATTTCCAAAGTTGCCTGGGCAACAATGCCCTAAAAGTTGCCCCTTATTATAAGCTTTAGTTTTCCTTTAACCCTACTGTATATTGGATGAGGAACTATATTTGGCACTTTCAATGACACTGATAACAATATAATTTAGAATTTTAGTAATAAAAGTCTTTTTTAAAACTCTAGTTTTTTTCCCGAAGAGTGTTCCAGTGAGTGCCCTATAATAGGGTTAAAGTCATTTCCATCAACAGTCTAATAATGACAGCTAAAACTATAACGTAAAAGTGAACACATGGAAAAAACGATTCAATGGATTTGCTAAAAATTTTTAGGGTAAGGGGTTGCAAACAATTTATACGTATGGGCTGAATTTAAACAAACAAATTAAATTTAGTAATGTTCAACTTCATTTGTTTAAATTCAGCCCATATAAATAGTTTGCAACCACTTATCTTAACCCTTTAACTTTAAAAACAAATTTTTGGATTGCATTTCTTAACCCCTAATGTCGCTAATTAACACACTCAATGCATCAATGCAAAACACATCCCATAATTTTTTTAAATATAAACCTCTACCAAATGGTAAATATGTCGGTTTATGGTAAAACTATACCGGAATTATACATATACTATGCAAAATCAGAAAATATGAAGTGTAAGACCAATTTATTTAAAAATATATTAAAAATAAAACATTTTTGAATACTAAATCATGTTTATTTTTTGAAGTGTGCCATACAAATACTTCAGATTCTCATGTTTTCTTGTCTTTTGTTTTTTACAATAAAAGCAAAATCAAGTATAGCAGTGCAACAGGATTGTTTGTTTTGATAAACCAACAATGCAGTGTGTAAACCATTATTTAAAACAGTCAAAATATTGTCAACGATTTAGTAGTGCAGGCAGTTAAAAGGATAAAAAAATGTGTCAATCCAATTAATAATTTTTTTAATTGCACTAAAAACTGCAATAAATTAAGTTGAAAAAACTTAATTCTTTTAGGCGAAACAAAATGTAATTTTTGTACATTTGTACTTTTTCCAGTGTACTTTTTTGCAGTGCAGGCTGCCATAAACATGTAGCTTAGTAATTAAAAGAAAAGCTCTGATCTGAGGTCGCCAAGAGTGAACAACACCAGACCTTCCAATTCAAAGCAAATTACAAATCACGCTGTTCAACTCTGCTGCGGCGAATACTGAGCCAACTCAGCCATGACATCAATCTCATTCATGTTACATACCAAAACAGTGGCAACAATCACAACAACACAAGCGAAACACGGGGGCAATAAGCGCAAGCTATCAACCCTCACACGCGCGATCTAATTGAAGCTCACAGAAACACCTCTTGGCTGCTTTGCCTCAGCCCCAGTAACCTGCCATAATGCATTCGGCCATTTAAATTAACTCTTTTTTTAGGGAAGAGGGGGTGGGAAAAAAAGAAAGCTGTGGCTGTTCAGATGAGCAATGTATCATTATCCAGAGTCCTGCATCCCTTCTAACTGCAGCACCGCAGGCTAGGCAGCCTTGCGTGAGCTCCATCTACTGAGCCAGGCAATCTGGCCAGCAGACATGCATGTATTCATAATGGCAGCAGAGCTTTTGATGTGGCTGAGAGAAAGAGAGCGAGGGATGAGGACACTAATGCTCATCATTACTAAATGCTACACACATAACTGCTTATCCCACACACAGAATGGTGGCTGGTAAATACATATTACTATAGCGCTTCAATTGGATTTAAAACAAAGAGGTTGAGTGGTAATTACTGTAAATGCAAGATGCTTTTAATGTGCCCTATTATGTTTGTTTAGGTCATTGGAAATGGAGATAAGGGGGGGATTTAAAGAAGCAGGTAAAGTTTTTGGATTGTGGATTGTGTTGTTTAATATGTTGGTTTTGTTAGGATTTTTAAGTACTCAAAAAGGACATCATGCTTTGGGTTTGTTTATAGGTTTTATTATTGTATTGTATCATCAGTCCAGTCTAAACTGGACAAGAGATTTCTATAGCCCTGCAAATAATGGTAATCGGATGGTAAAACGGTGGTAAATCTGATGGTTAGGCAAGGCAAGTTTTTTTATATAGCACATTTCATACACAATGGTAATTCAAAGTGCTTTATATAAACAAGAATAAAAGAAACAAGAAAATAAAAACAATAAAAATAATTAAAAATGATTAAAACAGATAAAAACAGATTAAAATGTGTTAAAACAGGTTATAAAAGAATGAAAAAGAAAAGTAAGACATAATAGTGCCATCTGTCGGACATAGCATCAGCATGGTTAAGAATCGGATGAATCGTATCGGAAGAATCGGATGGTTAAGGATCGGATGGTAAATGTGAACTGTAATGTTTATTAAACAGAGATGGTTAGGCAAGCAACGGTCAACACAGGGGCAAACAGATGTATATAGGCACATCCAGAGTCATGATCATAAACAGGCGGAAGGTCAAAAGGCAGGCAGCATACAGGAATAAACAATCAAACAAAGCAAGGGTCTAACACGGCAAAACAAGGCAAGAAAAACACGTCATAATGTTAACTTGACAGATGAACAAGACTCAGCAACAAAGTGTGTGTGTGTGTGTGTGTGTGTGCTGTCTTTATAGTCTTTAATCAGTCCATGAGCAGCTTCAGCTGTGAGTGTTTGCAATCAGACAGGATTAGGAACCGGTGTGTGTACAGTGCATGACTGGATCCTGTAGTCCATACAATGGTGGATTTGTAATTCTTTATTGAACTGTGTGTTTAGTGTGTTTGTCTGCAGCCACTAGATTGCTGGTGATCATAACATAAAATTTGCAAAACTTCTATGTACAAGCAAGATGTTTTAGTTTTTAATCTAGTGTTGGGATTTTATTCGAGTACATCCAACAGAACTATTAGTAGCTAAATAGCAAAACATTTTAAAATCGCAGCACAATTGAATTGCATTATGGGACCTTGACCTTTTCGGCAAATAGTTTTGATGATAAATTGTTTAAAAAAAAAAGCCTTTTAGTGAGATTTGATATATTTTCTGAATTGGTGTTGTAAATTACAGTGGAAAAAACTGGTTCCTTATAAACAAGGCTTGACACTAACACCCGCCAACCCTCCAAATGCGGGTAGATTTCAGCTGTGGCGGGTTAGACAGCCACTCCCACTAGCCACTTTGGCTGGTTGAAAATAGTTTTTAAATTGCCAGTGCTACTCGTCCCTAAAGATTAAAATTTTAGTTTAAGACCATTTGTCAATATGCATGCAAATGTGATCTTAGAATTGAGCACAATTGATAACTGTTTGCGCGATCCTTACTCACTGACGTTTTGAGTGAGGCACAGCTGATGTGATGCGTGTGAGTGCTTAAAGGCTTCTGTGCCTGGAAATGCAACTGGTGCGATCGTTTCTCTTTGAAATAGATTGGGAAATGCACCAACAGCCCTGTTGCTTTCAAGAGATCCCCAGATTGTTTGTATGTAGCAGCTGTTGCCGCATTTGCTTTTACCATTCTTTGAACTGATTATGGGTCTAACATTAACCGTGTGTGCATAATCATCCTTTCACTATCGCTCACGAAATGTTTTTCACCTGCTTTCTTTTGCTTGCAGTTATTTTTGTTAATATGGTTTAATTATCATCCATTACAATAACATTGCTTTAATAGGAGATAACTCCATTTATCTAAAGTTAGCCTGGACAAACTACTGTGTATAGTTTTAGATAAATGAAAATATTTTTTTAAATGTCAATTGTTTTTGTTGTTGTTGTTGTTGTTGAATAAAAAGTGTATGTATACAGCTATATTTAGCTTGTTTTGACACTTTATTTAAATTTTTGTGGCAAGGAAATAATTAGTTTGGTGTGGCTAGAGAAAAAAACATAGTAAATCCTAAGTGTTGAGCCCTAAAAAGTAATAATAATAATAAAAAACGTTAAATTAACAAGGAGGCATGTGGGCATAACACAAATTTTTCCAAAGTCAAATTTAATGCATATAAAATAGATTTTCCCAACAATATTGTGACTAGTAAAAATGACGAGTGGCTAGTAACGTTGGAAAGCTGCTAGCCACAGTGACTGATGATCAAAAAAGTTACTGTCAAGCCTTGCTTATAAACTATATAGTTTAATATACTATTGATGTTAGAATATAATTGTGGCTGGTTTGAGATTGTAAGCATAGCGGCGTACAAACTCTTTGCGAGTGTTTCATTTGTCTTCTGCTGGTAAAACTGCAAAACTATCTTCAGTAAACTTTCTTTGATTGAATCTCTGACTCTCTGACTTTTCTTCATCTGACACACCAGTCATTTTTGGGTTAAAACTGTCGGTTCCCCAACACTTTAAACTACTAAAATGTCAATAAAAGTCTCATTATTAATCGGCAGAGCTGAATTTTAAACACCAAAAGTCAACAGAGCAGAGATCAAGGTCCTATAATGCAATTCATAACCATAAAAAAAAAAAGGAAAACAACTGTGAATCACAAAAAAATTAAAATGTTAATTAATATATATTTTTACAGTGTTGAGGAGGAAAATGACTTAATATTAAATCTTTTTTTTTTTTCAGATAATTACAAATATATTCACCAGTTTGGACATCAGTATGTCTATTTTCGCAACATTTAGTCTAAAAAAACTACACAAGTGAGAAAAAAATGTGTAGTAATAAGCAAACCAAAAGAAGTTCTGTAATTATGCACCAAAAACCTTCACCTTATCTTAAAAACAGCATGCTAAGATATAAAATCGCATGTTCATGTGTTTCTGCAGTGATTTTAATGTCAACAAACTGTAACACTAACAATTTAATAATACAAATGTTGATCAAGTTCTTTTTTACAAACTTAATAGGCATAACTATAACAAAATATTAAAGAATAATGTCTCCTTGTTAGTAAATTATGCAATCATTTAGTCACTCGACTATCATCTGTATCTTTTCTCATCTGTCTCTCATCTTTTCTCTTCTCTTCGTGCCAGAGAGTAAAAAGCTGAACAGGATTACGGCAGGATTCTGTTCTGTGGGATTTAGAGGCTTTTGGTCCTCAGTGGAACTGCGAGTTTTAATTCAGTCCAGACTCATATTAGGCCGCTGGTCAGCTGAATATAGATGCTGAAATAGGTGTTCTCTAGCCAACGGGGGAAAGAGAGGGGCGGCAGCGCAACCACTGATTTTGAATGATGCCTCTGCCGTCTGAGTAATGAACAGGTCAGAGAGGTCAACCCATTACAACTGCAGCTACTTAATTATTAATTACACACTTCCAGAAAGCAAAGGACAACTTCACTGTGTTGTGTGTGTGTGTGTGTGTCATGTAATGTCAAACACACACACACACTCACGCGCGCATAATAAAAACTGAGATTTAAAGCCTAATAGGATTGGGAAACATGTAAAATGAGGAAGCATGATGACGTACAATGAGATATTTAAATTCGGTGCTATTTTTAGGCTACTAATTGAATAAGTAAATTAGCGACATTGATCATGTGACCCTGCGTACAGAAGGTCAGATGTGTTTGCATCAGTTTGATCAAACTATCAAATAAAACTCTTAATCAGTTTGATTTATATGTTAATTATTAAAGTAAAATATTCATTTAAATTAACTGTGATAAATACTTAATATTTATATAATTACATTTTATATGATTTCTTACCACACACACAAAAAACAAAAAACATTAAAAAAAATTAAGAAAACACTTGTAAATTCCCAGTTTTTCAGGATTTATGGTTTCTAGTGATGTCTTTGAGTAAATCATAATTTGTGCTTGATTCTGTGAAATGTTTCTATGTTTCAAAACATTTATAATCATTTTTAGACAACACAATATCCATGTTTTAACTCCAGAAGAGATAAGAAATACATTTTTGGTGGAATAATCTTGAATTTTCAATCACAACTAATTATAAAACCATTTGTTATTTTAACCAATTGTCATTTTTTTGGGGGAAAAATGCTCTGAATGACAATAATTTTATTAAAGGTCCCATAAAATTAAAGTTTTTAGATGTTTGTATCAGTATTGTTAGTTTTTAGGATATCTATATGCTCGTGTGTTCCAGAATAGTAACAAAATTTGCTTTTAGAAGATATAAAACTGATATAAACATGTAAAACTTGTAGTTTGTCACTTCCCCCTGAATGGATTAACGGTTTTATTCACGTCACCTCATACTACAGCATAGATATTTACATTAGATGTTGCCTACGCTATAGTTGTCTATTGAAAGGAATGTGTCAATAGAGCCGCCATTTTAGTACTGGGTAGTGCACTTGTGAGATGAATGTAGGACCAAGGTGTAGTGGAGGACTGTCCATCCAGAGCCAGAGATATATACACATACATATATCTATAAGTGGGAGTTTTCGTGGTGGTCAGTATGCAAATATTTTTTTTAAATTACGAAAAATATAATTTTACATCACTTTTCTACAATGATGGATAAATGATCGCATGGGCATTGCCGACAAAGAGCACTGTACAAATGTGGCGGCGCTATTGACGCATGCTCAGGATCTGTATGCCATAGCTAGTCTATATATCTATAATACTACAGTTTCTCATCAAATCACAACCAAATCACAATTAAATGCTCTCTAGTATCTAACAAGCCCTGCCCCCTTCAATATGCTTCTCATTTGCTTCTCATTTGATGCACTTAAGCTCAATCGCTCTCACTGGCAGAGTGGTGATAAAACTAGGCATGGGCCGGTATAAGAGTATGAGGCCCTGTTTACACTAATGCGTTTTCGTTTTGAAACATCTAGCATTTCTAAACATATCTCCGTCCACACCACTCCACCAAAAACTTATATCACGTGACCATTCGCGCACTCTGGGCATGCGCGTTCAAGTATAAACAGGAAGCATGTGTCTCGCTCAGCATTTGGTTATTGTTAGTCAACAAACGCTGGTTGAACGATGAACGCGAGCGATGAGCGAGTGCTCGAACAATAGCTTGGCTCTTGCGAATATATGCAGCTGCTGTAGTAAAAAAGGCAGAGTTTAACTGCACAATGGCAAACAACGCTCCCATTTCTGTGTCCATGTTGTTGTTTACAGTGAAGGCTGGTCTGCCGTCTTCCGGTAGCGTTATAGTCATGTGATAGGGGCTTGACAAATAAGGGAAGGATACGCAATGACCCAAAAGCCCCAATCAGGTAGCGAATCTCAGCACCAACGCCTCCGTTTTCAGACGTCTCCGTTTTTCCCCATCCACACAGAGACGGAGCAGCAGCGTTTTAGAATGAAAACGACCCCTCCAGCTTTTACAAAACGCTCCGTTTTCGGGGCTCGAAAACTCCGGCGTAGTGTGGACGTATGGCGTAACCGTAGCAAAACTTATGCGTTTTAAAACGAAAACGCATTAGTGTAAACGGGGGCTGACAGTATGATAACCTTGGATAAAAATATCACGCTTTCACGGTATTGTGATTACTGCTCCAAAATAAGTTCTTTTTAAATGTCTGGGTAAAAAACTGCTTTTTTCCTCCATTGAACACAATATATTTTATTTTGAGAAACATTTAAAATATTTTGTACCAGTAGCTTTTGATGTAGAGCAGAGATGCCCAAAGTAGGGCCCGCGGGCCAAAGTTGGCCCATGGTAACCTTTGATTTGGCCCGCCATCCCTTCTAAAAAAGTGGGAGAATGATGGGGAGGTGGTTGGGGTGAATTCCTTTGACAGAGATCGACATTTCAGAATTAACATAACCTTTTGTTTATTTGATTTATTGCTAAGCTACAAAAAAGCCAACTGAAATTAAATGATTCAAGTAAATGTTGTAAATGAATGCGACTTTTAAAATGTAAATATTGCCACTTGACAGATAGAGGACAATGCATAAGATATCTGCGAGCAAATCAAGGTAAAGGCAGTTCAATATTAAATGTTACAAATGATACTGCATTAGTTAATATGATTTAAAGCAACATTTTCTAGATATTTTTAAATATTACCGAATTAATCAGGAAATTACCAATGGCAGATTTAATATATACAGGTTTGGTTTGTATATTTGGCAAAATAGTTGTGAAAAAATATTTAAAAAAATAATAAAATCTTGCATATACCTTAGGAACGGTACAACAGAAAACCTTAACTTTTACAAACCACGGTAAACCTTGAAACCGGTTCATACCTAGATAAAACAAAACGTTATTGGATGTTTTTTTAAAGGGGAGGAGCTATACTATGTCCCACCCTCTCTTCGCATATGAATATATCTTACCAATAATAACTTTAGAAATAATAATATTGTAATCCAGCAAATCCAGAGAGAAAATAAAAACTGTTAATTATCATAAAATGAAGCTTTCTTATACTCATTCCACATGCTCACTAAATTATAACATTTATTAAATATAAAATCCATAAAAAAATGCAGAATAGAGGTGTTTTCAAGCAAAAGTGTGTCCAATAGTTGCCATTGCTTGTTTTCCATCTTTCTCACATCAACCAAACAGCAAATGCAAAACGTTGAGAGTAACACCATGTAGAAATGTTCAACATGAGCTCCATGCACCATGCAGATGAGATGGATTTAACTTAATAATTACACGTGGTGACAGAAAACCACACTTGGCTCTCACAGTTACTGTATGCAATTAAAATATTATTCATTACCTTTTAAATACAACACTGGTGCCGAAATCCCATTAAATTTGGGATAATTGAGTGTGTTTAATTATCAGCTGTGGCATGAAGTTAGTTTAGGAGAAAGTCGAGAGAGAGAGAGAGAGAAAGAGAGAGCGAGAGAGACGCGAGTGAACGGTGACCTAGTTAATGTCAGAAACATTGTGTTTTAAAAATGACCTTGCTCTCGAAGCCGGGCTCAGAATAACTCAGAATAACTCTTCGCTCAGACACCCAGGGCATAGGAGAGTAATAATGTTCAAATGCTGTATCTTTTTCCTCTCACCTACTGAAATTATGTGTATCACAGAAATATTACCGTCTCAGGGCAGGCTGTGGTTCGTCGTTTCTGTAAGTGTTTGACTACACGATATGTTGCAGAGTAATAGCTGTTTTTTTTAGCTTGTAACTGGGAACTATTTGTTATGGAGATGACTTATGATCTGTAAACTATGCTTTATGCTTGGGTCAAACCCAAGAAAGAGTTGCAGGACTTTTCTGAAAGGGATTTAAAATGATAAACTACTACCAAGCAAATATTTACAGTTAACTTTTAAAAGGCAAAAAAAGTGTATCTCTAGCTGTTCAATTATAATTACAGTATTTTAATACAAAGTCTGCGGCACGGTGGCTCAGTGGTTAGCACAGTCGCCTCACAGCAAGAAGGTTGCTGGTTCAAGTGCTGATTTGGCCAGTTGGCATTTCTGTGTGTTTGCATATTCTTCCCGTGTTCGTGTGGGTTTCCTCCAGGTGCTCTGGTTTCCCCCACAGTCCAAAGACATGCACTATATGTGAATTGAATAAGCTAAGTTGAATAAACTAAATTCACTACACCGTTCTTTTCCTGAACGATGCATCATACGTGAGTTACGTCTTTGTTTGTTTGCACCCCAGGATAGCAGGAGACAGAAGCAAATCGATCTCAAGTCAGCCAGAAAACATGACAGAAGAGGTAACTGTGGGCTCTTCTTGAAGATTAGACAGAGTGAATCATTTCATTTATTTTTTTCACTTGGAAGTAAACTGAATGACAGTGGTGTTAGTAAACTGAATAATGATGTTTCAAAAGAGTTTTGTTTTGTAGATACATGTCTGTTTATATCCATAAATGACCCATATAAATAATAATAAAATACAAAATAATAAAATACCGTTCAGAAATGTTATGCTTTTTGCGCTAATACCATTTAGTGACGTCATGTTCCGGGAAAACTGAAATTGTTTGGTGGATGTCGGGCACAGTAACATTTATTTCCTGGTTTTGTTCCGGGAATTGTTCATTTACAAATGAACAGAAATTATGCCCTTAAATGTTTTGTTTCAATTTAAAGAGTGTTTTGGCACACGCTCCTCTATCTTTAGCTGTCAAACTCTACAGTGTTTTGGCAAAAACACAAGTTTCTCTATCTTTAATTGTCAAATGCTTCAGCATCCTGGCACAAATTCGCATGACATGAAAGAAGCTAACCAAATCGGGCAGATTCCACCTGCTTGAAATCCTTGGAAAACGGTCAAAAATGCTTACATCGAATAACTGTAACTATATGAACCCTAAAGCAAGACCACCAATGTTTGAAGTGAGCAACTCCTAAAAACATTCATACGCAAATGCAAAATCTACCTTGTTTATCAGCACATTTTGTCATGTCTGAAAGCGACCGGCCATAAGCCTCAGGGGCAACATGCTGAGCTCTACCCCGCGAGCTCTCCTTGGTCTTAGGTCGGCTGTGCGGTTCTGCCTGGCCTGCCGGTTCGGCCTCAGAGCAGGATGGCTGGGGGCAGTTGAGTCTGGTGTTACTGAGCGAGATGGAGTCGCTCTGCCTGCAACTCCACCGTGCTTCATTAGGAAACAAAATATAAGCTTTCCACTTCATTACCAATGACTTTAGGAGTGAAAGCACATAAGACGGCGACTCACCTCATCAGCAATGCATTGCAATAAACGCGCAGGCTTGAAGAGAGAGAGAGAGAGAGAGAGAGAGAGAGAGAGAGAGAGAGAAAGAGGAGGGTGAGCGGGGGCAGAAAACAGCATTAGCCTACATATGATGTCTTTACAGTGGAACAGCGAGGAAAAATCATTAATGCAATAAAATGTGCCCAGATTAATCAAACGCATCAAACTCTTATGAAAATATCACAGGGGTAGAAATGTTCTATTACGTCTAATGGTGTCTAATCTAATACAGGCAGTTAAGGGCTTGGGTATTTCTTCATTGTGAAATGCAATTTGGGAAGTTTAAAGGGAGTCAGTGAAGCGTGGGACTCACACTGCCAACAGGAACACGGGGCATGATGATATATTTTTTTTCCCTCCCTCCCTCACTCTCTCTCTCTATCTCTCTCTCTCTCTCTATCTCTCTCTCTCTCTTTCCTTCAAACTCATAAAAGCTCACTATTAAAGATCCCTGGATGGAGTGCATTCAAAAGCTGGAGAGGAAAAAAAACAATGGTGGAAAGATGAGAGGCAATATGTAATTAGCATGTCATAATCAAAACGACTCATTCGGACACATTATGATCACAGGGAGGAAATTATTGCATCGCTTGTGGCAATCTGTGGGCATGTGTTAACACCATTTCCATAATGAAAATACACAAATGTTAATAGCCCGCGCCTTGATTTGGAGGGGGAATACGGAAAAGAACGTTAATTTCACACCGCACTTTCACTAGCCCTTAGGTTGTTGGAGAATTGCAGGGTTGAAGAAACACATATATAGGTTCAAAGCGTTCGCAAATGTTGTTTTTCTGATTTTTCTCTTACGACGAGGATGGGAAATGAAAAAGGAAGCGAAAAAAAAACAGAGCAGCTCCCGTGCTACTCTTTTCCAGAGAGGCCCCGCGCGAAAATTCTCATTTTCAATTAAAATCCCATTTAATTTGAAGTTGACAAAAAACCATAAATGGGAATTAGCATACTTGGATGCGTGCCAAAGTGTATGTTGTATACTTTACTTTAAAAATTGATTTTAGCTCTATCCATTTTCGTCAGAATGGCAATGATTGATTGGAATGGAGCTTTGTTTCTCAACTCAAACAAAAAGTACAAGTCCTAGCAAGTTTTTTTTGGGGGGGATAGGATTGAACAACTCTTTTTGAATTCACAACAAACAATCATTTGCATGTCCAATGATCATGCTTATATGGGGAATAAAGGCAACATGAGAGAGGCAGAGGAAAGTGCAAATGCAATAACAGAACGACATGTTTCCTCAGGGTTAGAAAGCACAAAAAATGAAGAGACGACAATATCCAATTTGTTTTTTTCTTCAAAGAATAGATATGGTTAAATTACTATGTTACCTTTAAGAAGTCTTTGCATGCTGAATCACTTACTGCACTTTTCTTTGTACGGGATTACTATAATAACATTGATAATGCTAATACTTTACATAAAAATATATGAAGCAATATATATATATATTTATTTATTAATTTGGTAACACTTCAGTTTAGGTCATAATTTATGGTATTAACAAATAATTAACTGAAACTATTTTGTTTGTTAATAGTTATTAAGCTATAAGTTGGGTTTAGGTATTGGTTAGGGATGCCGAATAAGATCATACTTTATAACTACTACAGTTAATATCTTAATAATAGGCAGGCAATAAGCTGGTAGTTAATAGCATGAAATGTGACCTAAACTAAAGTTACCAATCATACACTCACCTGCCACTTTATTAGGTACACCTGTCCAGCTGCTTGGTAACGCAAATTTCTAATCAGCCAATCACATGGCAGCAACTCAATGCATTTAGGCATGTAGACATGGTTAAGACAATCTGCTGCAGTTCGAACCGAGCATCAGAATGGGGAAGAAAGGTGATTTAAGTGACTTTGAACATGGCATGGTTGGCATAGAGTATTTCAGAAATTGCTGATCTACTGGGATTTTCATGCAAAACCATCTCTAGGGTTTACAGAGAATGGTCTGAAAAGTATAAAAATATCTATTAAGTGGCAGTTCTGTGGGCGCAAATGCCTTGTTGATGCCAGAGGTCAGACAGAATGGCCAGACTGCTTCGAGCTGATAGAAAGGCAACAGTAACTCAAATAACCACTTGTTACAACCGAGGTATGCAGAAGAGCATCTCTGAACACACAACATGTCCAAACTTGATGCAGATGGGCTACAGCAATAGAGGACCATACTGGGTGCCACGTCTGTCAGCTAAGAACAGGACACTGAGGCTACAATTTGCACAGGCTCACCAAAATTGGACAATAGAAGATTGGAAAAACGTTGCCTGGTCTGATGAGTCTTGATTTCTGCTGCAAAATTTGGATGGTAGGGTCAGAATTTGGCATCAACAACATGAAGCATGAATCCATCCTGCCTTGTATTAACAGTTCAGGCTGGTGGTGGTGGTGTAATGGTGTGGGGGATATTTTCCTGGCACACATTGGGCCCATTAGTACCAACTGAGCATTGTGTCAATGCCACAGCCTACCTGAGTATTGTTGCTGACCATGTCCATCCCTTTATGACCACAGTGTACACATCTTCTGATTGTTACTTCCAGCAGGATAACGCACCATGTCATAAATCAACTCAGACTGGTTTTTTGAACATGACAATGAGTTCACTGTACTCGAATGGTCTCCACAGTCACCAGAACTCAATCCAATAGAGCACCTTTGGCATGTGGTGGAACGGGAGATTCGCATCATGGATGTGCAGCTGACAAGTCTGCAGCAACTGCGTGATGCTATCATGTCAATATGGACCAAAATCCATATTTCCATATTACCAAAAGTAATATTTCCAGTACCTCGTTGAATCTATGATGGATTAAGGCGGTTCTGAAGGCAAAAGGTGGCCCAACCCGGTTCTAGTAAGCTGTACCTAATAAAGTGGCCAGTGAGTGTATATATTATTTAAAAACATTTTATGCAAATAAGATAAACTGCCTCTTTGGCAGTTGAAGAGTTCCCTATACTTTTCTTATTTCATGTAACATTCATTTTATGTAAACAGTAATTCTAGTTTCTAGTTTACCAATACTAATATCTGGTGACATTTTCTGGAGAATTCATTAATAAGAGTATTTCCTACATATCCAATTGCATGTTAAAAACAAAAATCAAAACTGAAAATCAGGCAGCAGAACATATTGGCAGATAACTCTCCTACTAACTACTAAAGAATCAAATGAACAAATTAAGAAACGATTTTCAGAAAGTTATAAAGGAAAAGAATTCAGAACTTTTGTTGCATCTTGACTTGATCAATTAAAGGACAGATTCAAGGCTCTACAGACCTCCCCCCTTTTTCCCCATTGTGGCTTTTCTTCAATGGCATATTTCCTGGACGGGACACAGTAAATTACTTGCTCATTTTACAGGGCCTTTTTGACAAAGCCACAATGCATTTATTGATTCATTCTCTAAATCAAATAAGGCTTTACTTCCCCCACCCCGTGTTAATACCTAGAGACCCCCTACCTGACACAATATCCATTCTGCTGCCGGAAAATGAAGTATCAGTAGACGCGGATAATGAATTCATCCTGCATTGCTAAAATAACTCTAATTGCCAACCACATGCCGGAGCAATTGGAAAATAATATTAATGCGCATTTGCTAGGTGTATTATCCATTTGTCCAAGTCAATAAGAACTGTCATTAAAAGCGGCAATAAAACTCACATTTCGCCTGCTTATTTATCTCACAGGGAATTCAAACTTGCATTTAGCACATTTCGCAGACTGATTACTTATCACATTACAATGCTTTTTCATGTTAAAATTCAAATGGGGATGCTTCGGGAATGAACGGTACAGTTTAATTTGCATATTTATTATCTTTATGGGTAAGGTTCCAGAGTAGAGTTTGAAAGTAATCATAAAAGCGCGTATTTCCTCCTCATCGCATCATTTCTCATCAGCCATATTGGCACTTTGGTTCCAATAAATGATTCTTTGCATCATTCTGCATGGAAAAAGTTATAAATAAATGAATTTTACCAAGTCCATCATGTTTAAAAGACCAAACATGCACAAAATCAACTTCATGGGTCTGAATAACACATCTTGGAGCTTCTAAAAAAAAAAAGAGCGACTCTACCTGTAATTAACGGTTGCGTTTGAGCCCGTAAATCACAATAATCTGAGAATAGAGGGAGGACGCTGGGTGCTTTGCTTTGGTCTCACTGGAGATCAGAATAAAGATGAGAGAGGGGGAGAGGTCTCTCTTCGCTCTGCCCCATTGTTATCAAAATGACAGTCCTGTGGGTGAAATGAAATCCAGGCGAGTTCGCTCCATCAGGACAGAGGTTAGCACTCTGTTCATCTTTGTGGGAATTATGGGCCGACCAGGCGCCCGCGGCACATGGGTTTAGCGGTGACCTCATACACGGCCTCTCTCAGCAGCGGACAAATTTTTATCACACCCATTTTCGAAGGACCCCAATGCTCACACATACACACACATGTTGCTTTTGGTGGTTTATGAGGACTCTCCATAGGCTTAATGTATTTTATACTGTAAAAAATGCTTATTATATCTTCTTACTATACCCATAATCCCCCAATCCTCACAGGAAACCTGTGGCAAATGTCAAAGGACCATTTTAAGTATGATTTCAAGCATTTTTAAATTACGAAGACACCAGTCATGTCCTTATAAACCACCTCAACATTGTCATACCCATGCCATTATACAAATTTGTGTCCTGGTAAACCACAAAAACCAGCAAATACACACACAAACACAAGTATCAAGCTGCTGTGTAGTAGTTCTTAAGGAGTAAACAGACAATGTCATTCTAGCCAACAATAAACTTTAGCTGTGAAAAGCATTCCCATTTATACTGACCCTCATATCATAAAAGTCTTGCCGGTCAAAACCTTTTTATTTGTTCAAAATAATATTCTAGTTATAGAAATGAATAACAGTACGATAATATATGTCCCTGAGAGCAAGTACAGCATATTTGTACTGTTTAATCACTTTAAAAGGGTCTTTGTAGAATGAATGTCACATTTATGATTAAAATATGAAGCCTTTATGCTCTGCTGAATATCGCTCTTCACTTTTAAGTGCAACTTTTGTTGATTGAAAAATGAAGGAGTTTTTAAAGTGATAAATATGTGGATGTGAAATATTGATTTTGTAATCATATGGAAAAATGGAAATGGAAAAATATGACAAAGTAATTGTATAAAACAACAATTAATTAAATGTTTAGTGATCATTACACAACAATTTCTGACTGCGGAAAGGTGACTGAACACTAAGAAGCAACTGTTGCATAGAGCCATTCAATGGCTAAACTAAAATTTCAAATAAATAAAAAATCATAAAAAAAATCTGTTTACACAAAAAATAATAAGCAGTACAATGTTTTTTAATTATTAATATAAGAAATTAATTAACTTGAGCTTATCATTTTTTTCAAATAAACGTGGTTCCCTTTAGCTTACTATTCAAACACCAAATCAGCATTTCTGAAGGATCATGTGACACTCAAGAGTAGATGATTGGCTTCTTAAGGGATCAGTATTGGGTCCTTTACTTTTTAGTATTTATATATTTCCTCTTGGCCAGTTTTTTAGAACACTCGGTCTTAACTTTCACTTTTATGCAGATCACAATTAGATCTATATACACTCAAAACCAGATGTCAATATGGCTGCATGCTTTCTATCCCAGTATCTTTCTGAGGTTAAAAAATGGATGGCTGAAAATTTCTTATGAAGTAATGTTTATTGGCATCATATCAGTTGCGCAATGCAGAGCAGGCTTCCCTAAGTTTGGATGGCTCTGCTTTATTGTTTTAAACTAAACAAAAAAATTTGGGTGTGGTATTTAATGCCAACCTTACATTTGAACCGCATGTGAAGACATTTTTTATCTGTGAAAAATTGCCAAACTTCGTCCCATGCTGCCCTTTTCTGTTGCTGAAAAATTAAATAACATCTTTGAATTTTCCCGTATTGACTACTGCAACGCTTTGCTGGCTGGAAGTCCAAAAGCTACCCTAAACAAGTTACAATTAGTACAAAATTCAACAGCTAGAATTCTGACTAGGACCAGTACAAGAAAGCACATAACTCCTATTTTGAAAAATCTGCACTGGCTTTCTCTCAGTTTTCGAATTGATTTTAAAATCCTCATGTTTGCGTACAAGGCCTTGAATGGTCTAGCATTGCAAAATGTATCGCTTTTACTCCCTTACACTGCTAGACGTGCTTTATGCGTGTCTGATGCTGGTGGTCAGGCAACGCAGCTAAAATTTATGGGAGATCGGGCTTGCTCTTCACCTAAATTGTGGAACTCTTTACCCTCTGATATTCGCAATGCAAAATCCCTGAGTATGTTTAAACCATCACTTAAAACATACTTATTTAGGGTAGCTTTTATTTGATTTTATTTGACTTTTATATGATTTTTAGATCTTTTATTATTATTTTTAATATAACTTTTTTTTTGCCTTCATCCTTGTGTCTTTTACTGCTGCGCATTTTGGGCTCTATTTTAATGATCTAGGCGCAAAGTCTAAAGCGCATGGCGCAAAAGCATTAAGGGCTATTTTAAGGACAGAAAAATATGTTTTGCACCCTGGCGCATGGTCTAACAGGGTTGTGCTTATTCTCTTAATGAGTTATGAGTGTTTTGAGCATAAAATGTATTAAACCAATCAGAGTCTCATCTCCCTCTCCCATTTCCTTTAAGAGTCAGTTGCGTCGCGCCATGGCTCATTTGCTATTTACATGGCGGACTTTGTAAGTGGAAAAACTGAATGCTTCACTAGCGAGAAAACAGTTAAACAGACCATCTGCAGGATAAAGAGCGAGCTTTCTCTAGTCTGCCTCTTTAATTTCTCTTTACTTTTACTATTTACTCCTTTACTTTAGTGGATAAGGAAACGGCATTGTACGCTCTTCACAGTAGACATCATTTAGCCTACATATTTATTTAGTTTGTTAAGCGCAAAGATTTGCTTTAAAATTATTTTTAAATTCAGTTCTAATTTCCAGCAAATGAATAAATGAACAATAATAATGAAGTGTGGTCAAAAAACATGTCTTATTCTTATGCCCCATATATTGATGCATCTCCAAAACCCAACAGATGGACAAATCTAAGCTTGTTTTTATTAAAACAAATATAAATATTCATAAAATAAATAATACTGCTAATAATAATAACATTATACAAATGCAAATTTGCGCCTTAACACACTTTTATTTTAGACCAGCACGCCCCATGAGTCCACAAAGTGGCGCAAATGGATTCGCTATTTAAAAAATGTGGTGCAAAACTTGAAAATTAGGGTTGCGCTGGTCTGGAAATAACAAAAAAATCGCGCAAAACACGTCTTGCGCCTTATTGTACCAGGTGTATGATATGGGCCTTTATGTCTGTAAGGTGCCTTGAGATGCTACTTTTAAAGGTGCTATATAATATAAGGTTTATTACTATTATTATTTTTACATCACTAGAATAAATGACATTTAAAAACGAATTTATTTTAACATAATGATATTTCACGTTTCTATACATTTATTAAAAATAAATAAATAATTGCAACATATACCCTCACAATTTTATCTCCAACTGTTGAAAAGAGCTGAACTTCCCATTCTCATCTCCTCCGTATGATATAGATACCAACATATGCAAAGGTGTCACTCTTTCTAAACATATCATCTTCATGTTTGTACACCATACGCAAGAGCAAAACAATATTGGTATATGCATTCAGCATAATGCTCTCAAAGTTGTATCACACTATGACAAATACTTTCAAACATAAAGAAAAAAAATGAGGGAGAAGAATAAAATCCGAGTGAGAGAGCAAAAGAAAGCGCAAGAAACAATCAATCAGAAGGCAATTCGCTGGCGGCTGCATATGCATCAGATCATGTCTCATGTCTTCAAGGATTTTCAGAGCGAATCGTAAAACAAAACTCCATTACCTCCTGCCAGAGCATGCAAATGAATCACACCATGGGGTGAGAGGGAATTAAAGAGCCTTCTCTAATCAATGACAAGCCAGGATGAAACCCTCCCATCCATTCCTCTACTCTCCAGTAACAAAGAAAACCTACCCTTCGCATCCGTCCCTCTGCCACAGGGCACAAACACATCCTGCAAAGCTATGGAATCATCTGCCAAACAAAGTGGACAACCCTAAACTGTCCCTAATTCTGAACTCTGACCCTTTCGCAAACACGCTTTTGGGATCTGACGTGCGTCGTTTGCGCACAGGGAGGGCGGTCAGATGCACAGGGCTGCGTAAATGACAGGCTGGGCCTGAGGACGTCTGTTGGCGTTTCCAGCTCCAGCCTGCCTCTCCTCACTTTTCCGGTCCTCTCCACCCGCTTCCCACTGCCAGCCTGCTACAGCCTGCAGGTGAGGAGTCTGTGGCGCCATATGGAGCGAGGAAAATTAACAACGAGGAGAAAATCTCCACAGCAGCGGGAGGCCTCTATACCCTCTCGCACGCTTTGGCTCTCTGCTCTACCTCTCCTCCAAACAAAATTCAAAGATGTAGAGAGAGAGAGAGAGAGAGAGAGAGAGAGAAAGGAGGGGGGGTGATAAAATTAATGGGGTTCAACACTTTAACACAACACCGGCGGCAATATTTGCACAGAACAGAAAAAAAAATCGAGAGAGAGAGAGATTTCTTCTTACAGTTCGGTCATATTGTGGTATTATAAATCAGACCCTGGCTTAAGTATTTTACGCCCCTGTTTTATAAATGTACATTAACCCCATTTGCCCCCCTCTACCTCCGCTAGATAGTCCTGAACGCAGGCAGATCATGCTGGGGGAGATTCCATTGTCCCTGGTGTGTCCTCATGTTTGATACCATCATGGAGGAAAAGTCCCCCATGGAGCCTCTCCCGGTCTGGGTCATTGATTACAAAGAGCCTCCTGGTTTTGTCTGACAGATGTGAATCTGTGCTATTTAATTTGGAGCGTTCCTCTCAAAGGGAGACCATTAGCCCATCCAATAGGAGCACAAATAGGATTCCATTAACAACTAGTGTTTCTGTAGAGCCAAGAAATGGGGAAAAAGCTGCACTTTATGCTCCTGGATAGAGGCGGAGGGGCGACCTGCATAAAGGGTGTAAACAATGTAAAGCATTATTTGCGTAGAGTGCGCCGTCACCTGACTAACAATCGGCCGATCATCTCAGGGGTACGACTGCCACGTGTTGGTGTTGAGAGTGTCCTTGTTTGGCACCGGAGGAAGGTGGGGTTGCTAGTTAAAATGTTAATAAGTGTGATACAGTTTTAATTTAACAGCTTTCTGCATTTCTAATTAGATCAGTGTCTGTGACTAAATGAGAAATGGAGAGGATCTGTGGCTTTTTACACTCGGGCTACATTTTGTTATGCTTATGTTTGTTGTTTAATACACAATGAAATTTGAAATCTTCTAGTGAAGTTGTGTAATGTAAGGCAGGGGTCTTTAATCCTACTATTTACTCCCTACCAACTAGTTCCAAACCAAAAAAAGTGTCTTTGGACAAAAGAAGGGAGTTTGAAGAATGTTGGAAAGCATTAACCGTTGACATCCATTAGGAAAAAAACAAATACATGGAAGTCATTTTTCAAAATATATGATTTAAATAGATATGTGGCCAGTGAATGTTGAGTAAATTATAACAGATTTTTTTATTTTATTTGGAGATTTATTCTCTTTAATATGTAATAAATACACATTACTAATATTACTATAAATAACTATTATTAGCCATTAAACTTAAGCCCCCAAAAATCACCTGGAACATATTTCCGTAAAGGAATGGTGCCTACTCAACAAGATGTTTTTAAATAAGTTATATAGACCATTTTGAGTCATGTAAACAATAACAATGGTCCTAATGCATTTTCTCTTTTACATTTTTTATAACTTTTATTTAGTTTATTTTTTACTATACAGAACAATAATTTAACAGGAAAAAAAAAATAGAAAAAACATGCTAACATATATCATTACATACATACACATATCAATATGCACATACATAATTACCTACTGTATACATACACACATTAACTTGCATGTAAAAAGAAAAGTGTCAAACACATAAGATTGATTGCTATATCTCTTCCATTTACCATTCATTTAAATGGGGATGTCTTTACATTGCCTATTCGTCAACCATTTTTCCCAAACCTTCCTGAAAATTTCATCCTCAACATAAATGTCAGTTTTTCCGTTACATGAATTTCTTCAATTATCTTAAACCACTGCTTACGTTTCAACATTGAGCCTTTAAGCCAGTTCCTCGTTATAGTCTTTTTGCATGACACAAGACGAATCTTTCACAATTATCGGTCACCTCGGGGAACAGTGTCCTTAAAAACTCCCATAAACAAAAATAGTGCAGTCATAGAAACTCTGTATCCAAACACCTCAGAAATAAGAATCTGCATATCATTCCAAATCGCTTGAATTTTCCCACAACTCCAGAAGATATGGGTATGATCTGCTTCTACCTGCCCACGTTTACATGGACATCAGTAATCAAATTATTTGCCTTAATCTAATTAAGACAATAATAAGATTTAGGCCTTTACATGAGTTGCTTTTTGAATGTTGCTTTCATGATCCCGTTTTACATGTTATAGCACATATTCGATTAACATCATCGCGTCACCACGCTATCCACATTTCCTCTGGAGTTTTATGTCATTTTCGTTTCATTTTTAATTTGTTGACTTTAACTGCAGTTTGGCACTTTCGCTTTCATTCTGGAACATTTCATGCATAGTTCAAATATTTGAAACGTTTGTAAACATTTAATGATGTCTTTTTGATGTTTTATGTATTTATATGTAACATTATATATTTACATAAGAAGTGGTCTATCTAAAATAAAAGCACGAAAGAGAAATTCTCCATGCCACAACACATGCCTTTAGTTGTACATCAGTATACGAAAAACATAATTTATAATAAAATAGTTTTATAATGTCATTATAATGCTCTTTTAAATGACATAAATTTAAAGGAGATTTTGCTGCATTTATATATGTATATATTTTAATCAGGCGCTACAAACTATACCTATTACAACTCCAGTGAACCAATAGGATCACTCAGGGTCCTAGGCGAACCCAATTGGCGAACCCAATGACACTGGCAATTTTCCCTCTGCGTTCACACAGCGCAGCATTTCGGCAAATTACCGGTAATGTTACAACTTCTCTTTCCAAAAAATTTCCAGAACGAATTTACCGGTATTTTCAAAAAGGGCCTGTTCACACATACAGACTTTGAAAGGTCTGTATGTCTGAAAGGGGCTATAAACAGAGGAGATTAATTTAGGTATCGTGTAGTTTTAGGCATTCATCATCATTTTAGTGAGTGATATATAAGATATTGCTTATTCTGATTTTCCTTTTTTTATTATAATAATCTTTTAGCTGTAGATATCTAAAAAAATCTTGATTGGTAAGCCCAAACTTATCCTTTAAATTTTGAAAACTTTTCATTAATTACACAGCAGCCTTTCCTGTTTTACATTTTTAATTTCTGTAGCTTCCGGGAACTTTGAAAGGTCAACATATTGATAAATGATGTCATGATAGCTGTTTTAACGTTAAGTTATTATTGAATTGACTCTTATTACGGTTATGAAATAGTTTGACAACAAGCAGGAAACGTTCATGGGCCAATGGCATCACCACATTGGTCTATAAATGTTTTTATTATGTATATTGCACATATGCAGCAATATAAAACGCTTGTAGATTTATCACTATAAAAGACACACTGCAACATTAAAGTTGGCACAATCAACAATTAAACTGTGAGCAGTGAACGAACTGGGTGATAAAAAGATGTGGACAGCCAACAGAGGCACTTTACTACATGTTTCGGTAGTAGAGTAGCATCTCTGTGTGTAGTCTTGCAATAAAAGTGTGCATAAATTACTTTATGTAATCATACAATGTAGATTAGCATGATAATGGCAGTGTTAATAGATGCTGGGAAGCAGGGAGTGACAGCACTCTGAAACGAGACTTGCCAGGGGCAGAGCGCGCACACACACACACACCCACACACACACACACACACACACACACACACACACACACACCACAACTGGGAATAGCCAGTCGCACAGGCCTCTTTGCCATCACTGTGACTATGAGTGACAGAGTGTGGAGCCACTTCATCTGTTCTCCCTCAGGCCACGGTGCTTTCACTCTTCCACGGGCTATGGGCCGCAGGGGAGAAGATGTTAATGCTGGCAAGTCAACAACTATCACTTTTACATTCAGGATATTCTGTGGCGGCAGTGTGATTTGCCACCAATTTGTCCAAGGTAAAAAAACTAAATGTACAGAATAAAATGAACAGATTTATAATATCTGCATGCTGAAGGCGATGAGATAGTAGTGCCAAAGTTCTTTTGTGGCAAGTTCTTCCAACATACCTTTCAAATGGTATACTGTTAGTAAACATCCTGTATTTCCAATGAATATGTGTGTAAACAGTGAGCAAGTAAGCCAGTAAGTAAAAAAGTAAGTAATGAATGTGTGTAAATAGTAGGTAAGCAAGTAAGCCAGTAAGTAAATGAGTAAGTAAGTGGTGTACATTTATATAGTGCATTTATTGTGTATTGCATACACCCAAAGCACATTACAATCATATGAGGGGGTCTCTCCACACCACCACCAGTATGCAGCATCTACCTCAATGATGTGACGACAGCTACAGGACAACTGCACCAGTGCTAGCTACACACAAGCTGCAGGTGGAGAGGAGAGACAGTGATAGAGCCATTTAAGTTAATGGGGAATACTGGGCAGCCATGATGGGTAGGGCCCTATTGTGGGAATTTGGCCAGGTTACACCCCTATTCTTTCACAGAGATTTTATGGGGATATTTAATCACCACAGAGTCAGGACCTCCTTTAACATCTCGTCTAAAAGATATGAGCTCACTGACAGTATACACTATCTGACAAAAGTCCTGTTGCCTATCCAAGTTTTAAGAACAACAAATAATAAATTGACTTCTAGTTGATCATTTGGTATCAGAAGTGGCTTATGAAATACAAAGGCCTACAGATTACGCTTACCAAAATAAAATATGATCATGCCTTGATTTTAATTATTTAATTAGGACAGTAAGGTCTGACTTTGCTTAGACAAAAGTCTTGTCACTTAACAGAAATAATGTACAGTATAGAATATAAAGTCATGGTGCAGTGGAAAAAGAATTAATGTTGTGTATGACTCCCATGAGCTTGGAGGACTGCATCCATACATCTCTGCAAAGTCTCAAATAACGTACTAATAAAGTCATCTGGAATGGCAAAGAAAGCGTTCTTGCAGGACTCCCAGAGTTCATCAAGATTCTTTGGATTCATCTTCAATGCCTCCTCCTTCATCTTACCCTAGACATGCTCAAAAATGTTCATGTCTGGTGACTGGACTGGCCAATCCTGGTCTGGAGCACCTTGACCTTCTTTGCTTTCAGAAACTTTGATGTGGAGGCTGAAGTATGAGGAGGAGCGCTATCCTGCTGAAGAATTTGCCCTCTCCTGTGGTTTGTAATGTAATGGGCAGCACAAATGTCTTGATACCTCGGGCTGTTGACGTTGCCATTCACTCTGCAGATCTCTCGCACGCCCCCATATTGAATGTAACCCCAAACCATGATTTTTCCTTCACCAAACTTGACTGATTTCGGTGAGAATCTTGGGTCCATGCGGGTTCCAATAGGTCTTCTGCAGCATTTGTGATGATTGGGATGCAGTTCAACAGATGATTCATCGGAAACCCAATGTTCGATGACAAGACTTTTGTCAGGTAGTATACTGTCACTATACTGGGGCATTGTGACCCACAAAAACCACAGGGTAAGCAATCCTGCTGGCCTCACTAACACCACTACTGCAACAGCAACCTAGTCTTCCCATGTGGTCTCCCATCCAGGTACTGACCAGGCTCAGCCCTGCTTAGCTGCAGTGAGCAACCAGTCTTGGGCTACAGAGCGATATGGCTGTGGCATGTTGCAAATGTTGCATGCTTTCCTCTCAATCACAAAAAACACAGATGTAAGAAAAAAAAGTTAAGAAGGCATCTGATCAAAGCAATAAGGACATGTTAAGCTCAGACTCATCTCAAGTCACTAACTCAATATTCATTCATTCATTCATTTTCTTTTCGACTTAGTTCCTTTATTAATCAGGGGTCGCCACAGCGGAATGAACCGCCAACTTATCCAGCATATGTTTTACACAGCAGATGCCCTTTCAGCTGCAACCCATCACTGGGAAACACCCATACACTCATACATACACACACATACACTACGGACAATTTAGCTTACCTAATTCACCTGTACCGCATGTCTTTAGACAGTGGGGGAATCCGGAGCACCCGGAGGAAACCCACGTGAAGACGGGGAGAACATGCAAACTCCACACAGAAATGCCAACTGACCCAGCCGTGGCTCGAACCAGCGACCTTCTTGCTGTGAGGCGATCATGCTACCCACTTCACCACCGTGACGCCTCACTCAATATTCCTTGGCTTATTCCCTTCTTTATCAGGAGTCACCACAGTGGAGGAACCCACCAATTACTCTGACATATGTTTTACCCGTGGATGACCTTCCTTCCGAAACCCAGTCCTAAGAGTCAATAACTTGTGAACCCCCAGTGCTGGGAAACACACACTCTCTCATTCACACACACACTCCTAAACTATGGCCAATTTCGTTTATTCTGTACCACATGTCTTTGGAGGGAAACCAGAGCACTCAGAGGAAACCCAAGCAAACACGAGGAGAACATGCGAAGGCCTCTTGGCCCAACCAAGACTCAAACCAGCAACCTTCCTGCTGTGAGGCAACAGTGCTTTTTTGTGAGCTTTTGATTGATTGGATTGGCATCTCTTGGCTTATTTTAGCTCAGGGGTGTCCAAACTCGGTCCTGGAGGGCCGGTGTCCTGCATAGTTTAGCTTCAACTTTCTTCAACACACCTGCCTGGAGGTTTCTAGTATATCTAGAAAGAGCTTGATTAGCTGCTTCAGGTGTGTTTAATTGGGGTTGGAACTAAAATATGCAGGACACCGACCCTCCAGGACCGAGTTTGGACACCCCTGAGCTAAAATAAGCCAAGAGATGCTAATCCAATCAATCAAAAGCTCACAAAAAAGCACTGTTGCCTCACAGCAGGAAGGTTGCTGGTTTGGACACCCCTATGAGCATGCCGAGTCAGCACTTGTTGGGTTAGAGAAAGTCTTTGAGAAGGAAAGTATTAGAATCAGGTGATTGACTGTGTGGGATTGTATTGCTTTAATTTATCACAAATCATAAATTCAGATTGACTTGTAGACTGGTAACATATGACCCACAGTTTTTTCCTCTGTAACTATTTACAAAGTCAACAAGTTTATGACACATTCACTGTTTTAACATCTCTAAAGTCATGTAGTGTTTTCCAGCCCTTATCCACTCTTAGGATTTCACTTGGGTGCATGTCAGCCTCCCGTTCTGGGAGGTAGGAAGAGGTGTTGACCGTTCTCTATTAGGTGTCAGGCTACCTGCTGCTGGACAGACTGGCTCAGAGGCATAAAGAAGGGCAGCTGGTTTAATCTCCTAATAGGCGTCCGGCAGCTTTGAAGGGAACTCTGCTCTCCCGACCGGATTTCTCTTCTTAAAGCACCAGCACCATTAGTTAATCACCTCCTTACGGCCTCCTGCGGCGCGACTCAGCACAGTGACTACAATAAGCATCGGCCGAGCACTAGATATATTAAAGCTATCATGAGCAACGGACCACTTCAGAGACAACATACAGTTCAAGCCCTGTTTCATCCTACAAAGACCCAGCAGGCCATTTCAGTCCATCAAACACCCAAACAGCATGAAGGACAAAAGACTTACTCGCCAAGAGGATTCGCTTCGTCCTGGGGCTTAATCCGAGTCGGGCAAAGTTCAAGACCATGGCAATTTTATAAATCTCACGATCGGGCTTATCCACAGATGTCCAGGAATCAAAGCGGCCGCAAAAGTGGCCAAATACGGTTTAATCAGCGCAGTGAGCGGCCGCCAAATCAAGCCGTGTGGAATATTTCTCAAATGCGTCTATCAATTACCAATGAAATCAAGATTATGTCTCGAACTATCAATAAACAGCAGTGGGTGGGATGCGAAGCCATTTGCGCACACCACAGGAAGTCCATACAGAACAGATGTAGAATCAATAGTCTTAATCAGCTGAACACGGCTGCCATATTGAAGTGTAAAATGAGAGTGTTGTTTCAAAAAGTCGGCCGTCACGAGAGTCTCGACTGCAGTGATTATCATGTACCTGCATAACAACAAACATCCACTCATGCTAAAGACAATACCAGCTCTCGGGGGTCCAGTTTCTTGAAACAGAGAACCAGAACCGGCCTTTCTGACAGCCAGAGATGTGTAGATGGCTCCATTCAGACTGAGATGTGGGGGTCAGCGGCATTGAAACACACAGGAGAGAGACGGATGAAAATTAATTAAAGTTGGTGCGTGTAGTGAATGACGCGTGGCTCTGGCGGCCCTCGTGCATTCAGAAAGAAGGCAGTTTTGCCCTGTGTCCCTGGTGCAAACAGCCCCCTGTATGCCCAGGCTATTGTGTGCCAGCCCGCCACTTGCCCAGCCACCAACAGCATATCAATGAAGCCGCTCTCCTGTTTGTGCTAATGGTAATTACAACATGGGCAGTTTTGTGCTGAGAGACAATGGGTGGGCGGCCATGAGGGAAAGCAGGGTGATGCAGTGTGGAGTCTTAATGACTGCAGGACTGATGGGACCACAGAGGGCAGGGAAAGAATAGAGAGGAAGGTCTCTAGCTGAGCCAGAATGGGAGGGTGCTGGAAAAACAAGGCATTGCTATTCCTAAACAAAAAATAATTCCAACTTGTTATGCTTGTAATTAAGCAAAAAGGTGGTGATACTATGATTATAATCATGGTCAACCCCTAATATTATTGCTATATTATTATTATTATTATTATTAATAAATTAATATTTCATAATAATCATGATCATAATAACACCAATAACAAAGATTAAATTGTTGTATTAAGTGTGGATATTATATTGTATTTTATTATTATTATTATTATTATTATTATTATAAAATATTATTATTATTCAATTAATATTTTATAATAATCATGATCATAATAACACCAATAACAAAGATTAAATTGTTGTATTAAGTGTGGATATTATATTGTATTTTATTATTATTATTATTATTATTATTATTATTGTTATTATTATTATAAAATATTATTATTATTCAATTAATATTTCATAATAATCATGATCATAATAACACCAATAACAAAGATTAAATTGTTGTATTAAGTGTGGATATGATATTGTATTTTATTATTATTAGTATTATTATTATAAAGTATTATTATTATTCAATTAATATTTTATAATAATCATGATCATAATAACACCAATAACAAAGCTTATATTGTTGTATTAAGTGTGGATATGATATTGTATTTTATTATTATTATTATTGTTGTTTTTATTAATAAGTATTATTATTATTATTATTCAGTTAATATTTTATAATAATCATGATCATAATAACATCAATAAAAAGCTTACATTGTTGTATTAAGTGTGGATATGATATTGTATTTTATTATTATTATTATTGTTTTTATTAATAAGTATTATTATTATTATTATTATTCAGTTAATATTTTATAATAATCATGATCATAATAACATCAATAAAAAAGATAATATTGTTGTATTAAGTGTGGATATGATATTGTATTTTTATTATTATTGTTATTATTATTATTAATAAGTATTATTATTATTATTCAATTAATATTTTATAATAATCATGATAACATCAATAAAAAGATTATATTGTTGCATTAAGTGTGGAATGGATATGATAATGTATTTTATTATTATTATTATTATTGTTGTTGTTGTTGTTATTATTATTATTATTATTATTATTATTATTATTATTATTATTATTGTGTAATAATAATAAAAAGAGTTTTGTTTTTCTATGTAATAACATTTCATATTGTTTTAATTTATCATTAATACTACTACACAAGGCATTAATCCTAACCCTACAGAGTAACTCACACTTATAATTATGCAATAAAATTACAATACTATATTATGATTATAATCATGATATTTAAAAAAAAAATAAATAAACTAATTTTAAATTCATTATAGTATTTATTTTTTATTAATATTTCTAATAATAATAATACAAATACATATTTTAACACAGATTGTATAATATTACTATGCAATTTCTTTTAATTACAATTGTAAACTGCTAAAATGATATTAAAATAATCATTTTTAAAATAATATATTTTCCTAAAAAAACAGTGATGCAATGCCATCATCCAGGACAGGAACTATAAAAAAAGGTCATCATAAAAAGTCATCTTTGAGGCTAAAGTGTGAATACTGATATCCATTACAGGTTTCATTCCATTTCAAATGTCAATATTATATTCTAAAGAAAAGAACAGAGGAAAGAGGTGTCAGGGGGTCTTAAGCAGTCTTTATAGATGGAGTTTCAGCCAGTGCATTAGTAAGGCAAAAGGCAATTTGGTTGCACTCAAAAATGTGCAACTATTAAGTCACTGTCAGGAGCCACAGGGGACTAAATGATCCCAGCATTTCTCGATGTTAACTACTGCCATTCCCCTGGTTCCCCACTCATTAAAAGCAGACTGCATCTGCCCATGTAGCTTTTAACACACACAAACTGACCAACGGTACATCTAACAGCTCTTTACACAAACATGTTCAGGCCAAGAGGTGTGAATGGATGGATGCCTGTGGATTTGTGAAGCTGTTTCACATTTAAACTGACTTATCTTTGCACACACACACACAAAAAAACTCCATTTACTGTAGGCAAATAATAAAAAGAGATTCAAAAAGGCAGACAGAAAAGTTAAACACACAAAAGCTGTCTGTTGGCCTAGCAAAATCAAGCCAGAAAATATATTCAAAAGACTTTTATTCACTGACCTTGAATACTTAAATACTTACATATGGATATTATATCATGCCTACTCTTCCAATAGAACTATCAAACTTGATATAAAAGGAGAGGCACTGGAGATTTATACATATAAATGTAACCCTCTGGTTCTACTTACACTGCTCCAAGTGGGATCCAGCATCTCAGGCATAGGAAATGGACACGATAACAAGGACACTACAGACTCTAGCACCAGTGTGTCTCTTCAGGGCAAGGGAGTCTGCATAGCTCTTACTAGCTAGCTCCATTTCACTCCCCCACCTAAACCTCACTCCTATCCGGGTCACCAATCTAACCCTTCAGATGTACTCCTTTCACTCCTAGCAAGATTGAAACAAGCGTTTTTGGCATGGGAGAGTTGCACAGGGTTGCTTAAGACCACAACCTCTAGTGTCAGTTGCTAGTGTACCTCTTCAGGCAAGGGCAGTAGGGTTTACCTGAACAGCTCTTACTAGCAGGGTCGCCCCCTAAACCTCACTCCCATCTGGGTCACGGCACCAATTTTACCCTTTTGGTTCTACAACCCCAGCTCTGAGCAGGATTCAAACCAGCATATTGGGAGAGATGTTCACTAACAGGGATGCTACAAACCAGTCTCTAGTGAGCATCTTCAGGCCAGGGGACTGAGGAATACCTGCATAACTCTACCTCGCTGGGCTTTGCTACACTTAGGTTAAACTCACTCCCATCCAGGTCATGCTATCAATGTAAACCCTCTGGGTCTCTGCCCTGTGTTCCAAGCAGGATTGAAACCAGTGTCTCTAGCTTTGTAGGGAGGTGCACTAACAAGAATGCTTAAGTTTACAGCCTCTGGCTTGTGTGCCTCTTCAGGCCACAGGAGAGAACATTCCTTGCATAGCTCTTCCTTCTAGTTGGCTCTGTTGAACTCACCCCCCTAAACCTCACTTCAATTCTGGTCATGGCACTAATGCAACCCCTCTGGTTCTACTTCCCTGGTCTGATCAGCATTTATGGCATTGGAAGTGAGACATACTAACAAGGATGCCAAACACCACAGCCTCTAGTGTGAGTTACAAGTGCATCTCTTGAGACCAAGAGAGTGTGGTTTACCCACACTGGTCACATTTACACTAACCACCACACTGAACTTCACAACACATCTACACATCCTACTCTAAGCATGATTTGAACCAACATGGCAGTGGTAGGTATCTTATGGACACTAACAAGGATGCCAAATCAAAAATTGCTGGAGCTTAGTTCCAACCCTGCTTCAACACACCTATCTGTAGGTATCAAACAAGCCTGAAGGACTCAATTAGTTTGTGTTTGATCAGGTGTGTCTAATTATGGTTGGAACTAAACTGTGCAGAGCTGTGGCTCTCAAGGAACTGAGTTTGACACCGGTGGCCTATAGTATCAGTCACTAGTGTTTATCTTTAGGCGGGGGGTTTACCTGCCATACTAGCTGGCTTTCATTGCACACATCAGCCTAAACCTCTCTCCCATTTGGGTCACGGCATCAATGTAACCCCTATGCCTCTACTTGCACTACTCTGAGTAGGATTTGAATCAGCATGGTAGGCATGTACATTAAAAAACACACACAGAACATTATTGTGCTGTATGTTTTATAGACCGCAAAACTCAAATTTGTATGTAGTATGCAACAATGAACCCTTGCATTAAGCACTCAAGATGTTCTTGCGCCAAACAAGGAATACCTAGTATAAATGTCAGCACCATGGACAGCGCAAAGCCAACAGAATGAGAGAAACAACAGGCAGAGTAAGGTAAATAGAGAAACACTGCAAGGTACAGAGGTCATTCTAGGGACAAAATAGCTCTCTCTTAGCTCAATACCAACAGTTAAACAGTTCAATTACAAAATGTGCCTTTTGTGCTCACCTAACAATTAGAGAAGGACAATTACAATCCCCCCACTGAACACAGTCATTCATCACCCTGTGCTGTATCTCTCTCACCCAGTGGACCTCGAGTCACCGGGGGCACGATGACCATCACTGGCCAATACAAGCCAAACAGAGCTGACTCCGCTAATATAAGCTGATCTCATTCACTGCAACTGATGCTTTCTGCATAACTATCAGAGTGGAACTGCAGCATTTGACTAGGGTATAATACAACAGACACAAGAACTTACAGTCGTTTAATGTTACAAAATGTAAAAGTTTGTTTCTAAAGCTTTTTTAAAATGATTTTTTACAAAGGTCTGATGATAATATGCTTGTAATAGATACAAACAAGAAATGTAAAAATGACGTGCGCATAACTGAGTGAAAGGCGCAATAGGTTGTTTTCAATCACGTGGTTATGGTGATGCACGAAATTCAGATGGAGGGCAGGAAGTAAAAAATTGAATGGGAGACATAGAGGAAAGTCCGTATTCTTGTGATTTATACCATATTTCATAGGAGATATAAACAGAAAACAAGCACATGTTGGCATGATCCTTATATCAGGAAGAGGGCCGAACTAATATATATTTGCCTGCCATAGGCAGTAGATACTGTATAAGCTACGTTACATGACAAATACTATAGTAAACAGTATAGTGTTTGGAAGCATACTATAGATATCTACTTGAATTATCTGTCATAGGAATTATATTGTTGCTGTGGTACAACACAACTGTAGTAATAAGTGTTACTAATTGTAGTAATAACTGTAGTACTTATTCAAGAGGCTTCAGTTTTCTACGCTATAATTATACACCATCAGAATGCACCACAGTTTACACTAACTTTACAGTATTTTTTACAGTATATCAGTTTACTATGCTACAGCATTCTGTAGCATTCATTAACAAAGAGTTGTACATTAAACACTTTACTGTTTACATGTTTATTATAAATTAAGTTTTTTTCCCCATGCGGATATCTTCCAGACATCACAAAATAACAGATGAAAGCATACAAAAGAGTGGACGTATAGCCTACATTATTATTATTTATTTTTGTAAGGGGGAATAAACTTAATGAACTTACCATTAACATTCACCGCTGCTGTTCATATAGACGTTGTGGTTGTTTATTCTGCCGAAATGCCAGTAAAAACATGGATTAATGCAAAACAAGACGGAGATTTCATTGCAGCGATTACATGGCAGGGCACGTTATTTATATTCTCCTGAATTTTGTATTTGCGTGGTGGTTTGTATCTCATTTTTATATAACACATTAACATATTTATACACATAGCTAGGTCTGTATAAATTCTTTATTGGTGTTATAACAAATTATTGCGTACAAAAAAGTTTGTACACATGGATATACTGAATAAATGTTGATTACATGCCGCCTTTTCTTTCGTTTCTTGAACTTTTCCCTTTTTATGAGCAAAACTTTTGGAAGTCCATAAAAGCTGTCCGGCATTTCTTATTTTGGCCAATTTAAACAATTATAAACAACACAAAACATAAACATTTTGATGTTCTGATAGCGATTCCTAAGTACAAGACTTTTTTTTTTTTTTTTTTTTTATGCGAAAAGTGAGAATATACAATCACAGTAAATTATAAAAAAATGGAAAGACAAAAAGAAAACATTTTGGAAAAAGAAAAACAACACAAAAGTAGAAGAATCATTCCTGCCCTCCATCTGAATTTTACGCATCATCAATGACGTCATGTGAAAACAACCTATACTGTATAGGGAGAGGGGAGTTAAGCATCCAACTCACACTTAAATACTGTTTACAAAGCTAAATAATGAATAATTTGACAACATATAATGATGATTATTTATTATAGCTAAAATAAGATTCCAGAGTTCACACTTAGATATTGCTTGACGCTATTAGCAGGTTTGACATGCTGTCCCGGGAGAGAACCCTGAGCTCGGAGATAATTGAGCCCAGGGCTCCCGCCTGGTCAATTGAGCATGTACGGGGAGTACGAGATCAGGTAGTTCTCGAGAGCTCCCCGTGGTAAAGAAAGAAAGGTGGAGAAGGGGTGGATGGGGGGTTTCTTCGGAAAACGAAGATAAGGGAGTAATATTTGCTAGGCTACTTATAGTGAGTTTGGATTAATCTGATTGGCTAACTAATGATTGTAGATAAGAGACCAGCTGCGGTCAATTATATCACGTGCTCCTCTCGAAACTAGTTTGTGAAACTTCACTTAATAAATTATCTTTTTCTGTATATATTTTTTCAAATAACAAAAATAAAGAAATATTAAATTTTGAGACTAAAATACATAAATAAATAAACATTTTCAAGCTAAATGTAAATGTAAAATAGGCCAAATGTAGCCTATTAAATAGGCTAAATGTGTATAGAAATGACAATAGCATAGCAAATGCACTAAACTTGAAATGTAAACTGAAAATGTGAAATTAATAATTAGTTAATTAATTAATAAACACCTCAATAGTATATTATTAATAAAATATCATAAATCTCAGGTGTATGATACTCTTGCTTAACATTGTTGGTGACTTAATAATGCACACACTTTTGTGTTGTTTTATTACCTAAGCATTTTGTAAAAGTAATCCTCAAAAAATGAATATAATATATGCTATAACAACAAACAGATTCATTGCATCGAGACACCACTTTAAGGGCATGAATGTGACTGAGAAGCTGTAAATAAGGCAGTAAATAAAGGTGCTCCAGCAGTAAGTAAGCCTCACGGTTCAGAGATGTTCAGATAAGCTCTGCTCGGGTGTTAGGTGGGCCAGCTTGGGTCTATGGGCAAACCTCACTGCTCTATTCAGAGGGCAACAAGCGCCCATCAGTTTGTCAGCACACGGGCCTCACTCAGGGTTCTCTTACAAGATCCCAGAGCGCATCAAGTTACCTGCCGATTAAAAGAAAGAAGCTAATGATTAAATTATAACGCTGGCTCACTCTCAGATCAGATGTCTGATGAAGCACAAAGAGTGACACACAGAGGGGAGGAACACTACACAGACACTACACGGTCATTTAACAGTGCAATACACCAGACAGGACATCATGTCTCACTGAAACTATATTCCCCGTTCCTCTCTATACTCTCCCTGTATTTGCAAATAACTGCTTAAAACAATCATTCAACCAAAATGAAAATTCTTTGATTATCTACACTACAAATAACACAAAAGGAGCATACTTAAAATACAGTCATCAAAATAGAGCATGACACTTAAAGGGATAGTTCATCCAAAAAATGAATATGTACTGACATCTACTCATTCTCAAAAGTGGTTTTATACAAGAAGATATTTTGAAAAATGTTAGAAACCTGTAACCATACACTTCCATAGACATAAACATAAACAGGTTTGTGACAAATGAAGGGTTAATAAATTATGACAGAACTTTCAGTTTTGGGTGAACTCTGTAGTAATTTAAGTCAGTGCATGCCACAGCCATATCACCCTGCAGCCCAGTTACTCACTGAAGCTAAGCAGGGCTGACCTGGTCAGTACCTGGATGGGAGACCACATGGGAAAACTAGGTTGCTGTTGAAAGTGGTGTTAGAGAGGCCAGCAGGGGGCGCTCAACCTGTGGTCTGGGTGAGTCCAAATGCCCCAGAAAAAGTGAAGGGGACATTATACTGTCAGTGAGCGCCGTCTTTCGGATAAGACGTTAAACCAAGGTTCCAACTCTCTTCTCAAAAATCCCATTGCACTTCTTGTAAAGAGTAAGGGAGTAACGCCGGTGCCCTTACGATCATGGCCTCCCAATCATCCCTCTCCACCGAATTGGCTCTATCACTGTCTCTCCACTCCACTAACAGCTTGAGTGTGGTGAGCGCACTGGCGCTGTTGTCCTGTGGCTGCTGTCACATCATCCAAGTGGATGCTGCACACTGGTGGTGGTGGAGAGCCCCCCCCCCCCCCATGATTGTGAAGCACTTTGGGTGTATGGCCATGCACAATAAATGCACTATATAAATACACATTACATTACATTATATCACATTAAAATTGAAGACTTCTAAAGCCATATGATAATTTTGTAAAATCCTAATAGATGCAAGGACAAAAGAAAAGAAAAAAAAACCCTGAAAAAGTAAAGAAAATAACCATACACACACAATACACAATTATCAGTGCATATACAACAAACACTGATATCTATATCAACATATTCACATAATAATAATTGCATCATTTTAATACATTTGCATTGCAATGCACAAAAAGAAAAAAGCCACAGGCCAAATCTAAAACAATAAATACATTTTAAAAATCCTCAAATTCATTTATTTATTAATGTTCCTTTATTTATCAGGGGTGACCACAGTGAAATGAACCACCAACTAGTCCGGCATATGTTTTACGCAGCAGATGCCCTTCCAGCCACAATGCACTCATACACTCATTCACACATGCACTCACACACTATGGGCAATTTAGTTATGCATCCAATTCCCCTATAGTGCATGTCTTTGGGCTGTGGGGTTAACCAAAGCCTCCGGAGGAATCCCACGTGATCATGGGGAGAACATGCAAACCCCACACAGAAATGCCAACTGGCGAAACTGGGACTCGAACCAACAATCTTCTTGCTGTGGTGTGACAGTGTTAACCACTGAGCCACCATGAGGCCAAAATCCCAAAATTACAAATTTAAACTTTCCAGACATTTTGGAAAGCCCTGCCATCATAATGGAAGAAAATCACAAAATCACAAATAATGTGAGACTTTTTGCTTAAATGACACTGGAATGAAATACTCCAGATTTAATGGTTTTCAATGGGGCCATTTTTGTCCTGAAGAACTTGAGAGGAATTATTCACTCATTTATTTTCTTTTCGGATTAGTCCCTTTATTAATCTGGGGTCGCCACAGCGGAATGAACTGCCAACTTATCCAGCATATGTTCTACGCAGCGGATGCCCTTCCAGCCGCAACCCATCACTGGGAAACATCCATACACTCTTGCATTCACACACATACACTACAGTCAATTTTTAGCTTACCCAATTCACCTATAGCGCATGTCTTTGGACTGTGGGGGAAACCGGAGCACCCGGAAGAAACCTACGCGAACACGGGGAGAACATGCAAACTCCACACAGAAATGCCAACTGGCCCAGCCAAGGCTCGGACCAGCTACCTTTTTGCTGTGAGGCGATCGTGCTACCAACTGCGTCACCCCGTTGCCGGACAGAAATTATTATTTATAAAAAGATTTATAAAAATAAATCAAGGGCAAATTATTACATTTGCCTATATTTTAGCTTTTTTGCAGCCAAAATAACAAAAAATGTCCATAAATGATGCACAATGTTTAATATATATGGTAAGTATGGCCAGGACATTCTTTTTAAAATGTATTTTTTAAAGATTATTTTTCAAGTCAAGTCAAGTCAAGCTTTATTGTCATTCCGCTACCTGTGTGGACATACAGAGGAACAAAATGTCGTGTCTCGCAGGACAACGATGCTACATAATTAATCATGAACACAAACACAACACTGGACATAAAAGCTTTTAAAAAAACCTATGCATAACTAAAATATACTATAAGATACTTAACTATACACATAAGACAAATTGACTAGAGTTGAGGGCTCTGACAGCCCGTGGGAAGAAGCTGTTGAGTAGTCAATTTGTAAGCACTTTTGCTATTTTCACTACAAGAGGACAGTGTTAAAGTTGGAGAAAGGGAGAGGGGGAAGGGATCAGTAAAGGTCCACAAGTTTGGACTCGAACTCTGGACACCCGCAGCACAGCTGCGCTAAATGTTGGTGCAGTGACCACTAAGCTATCATAAATGGCCAGGCCACTCTTAAACTCCTTTAAAGAACGAAAGTCCAACAGAACTTCTAAACATCATGTGAAGTTTGATTTTGGAGTAAACTCTCAGTTTAAAGTGGTCCCACACGACACCCCCGATCGCCTCTGTTCACCTTCATCCATTGAGCAGATGGCAGGAGAGCCTCAGAGATGAAAGCTGTCAGCGTGAGGTTAGCTTTACCTCCACCTCTCGCACGCCTCTCCATATTATCTCTTGAACTTCCAGTCAAGGGCCTTTTAGCACTGATGGCTTACATTTCCTACGAGCCGCAATCAATACCTGTTAAGCAACACTTTCATTTCTTAATTAAATGAGGAGCGAGATATTAATTTTGAAGCGTAAGGAGCCTTATGGTGTCTGACAGTTTATAGTGATTACCCTCTTGCATGTATGCTAGCACAAAGGTAATTAGACTTCTGTCAGCACAAGATGTTTTTCCGGAGCCGAACCCATACAGCCTTTGAGCAAGTACGCCATTAAGCGCTTCAGTGTTTCCGCGATGGCCTACTGACACTCTTTCACAGCTATTTTCTGCGCTACACCATGTTTTTGTGGATCTTCTCCAATTTTCCGGCACTTTTTCCCACTTATTCAAAGGAATGTATAATAACTGCGAGTCAAAGGGCACGGATGCAATTTTTTGATTTCTCGTCTATTAAATTGAGCCATCTTCTTATGAAACCTGAAGAAAATGACCCATGCTGCCGTGTATATCTAGTGACCTTGGGGAATGAATGGACGCGTGCAATGCACATTTGATTGACAGCTCCAACCTACCCGAGCTCGTCTGACCCCTGCGACGACGCTTCACTATCCTGGTCTTCCTGTATCTTATTTACAATCTAGTCTGGCCTGTAATGAAAGCTTGGCCATGCACTATTCATGGTCCACTCTAAAAGACCCTGAGAACGGATCAGCTCACCATTAGGCTATGATACTATTTGGCCTCGGGTATCAAATCGGCCACCATTTTCGGGTCAGAGCATGGCCCTGAATCTCCAGTTGAGCTTTGGTATTCAGTAGGAGCTACTTTTAAGAAGCACTCCAAAGACAATAAGCACGGAGGAACATCCGCAGTTTCAATTACAGCAAGGCCATAATGTTGCCTATGTCTAAATGCTTCGCTCCTTTTCCTTTTCACAGCTTCTCTCGGGCTTTAATTACACAGTACGAAAGTGATTAAACAGCCACATCACCAACAATGGAAGTGTCAGGCTTCAAAATATCTTTGTCTCGAGCAGGTGGTGCACAAACGTTAGATGTGCTTGTCAAAATAAAAGAGGAGGGGAAAAAAAACGCACACTTGTTATGGTCTTGTAATGACACGGCCAGGAAAAAATGCAGGTTTAAAGCCCCATAGACCGCCGGGTTGAATTATATTCCAAAAAGGCAATATAGGGCCATATCCCAGATGCCCTATTCTGATACAAATAACTGCATGCAAGCGGTGCCCTCAGAGTGCTTTGTGTTTTACATCACAGGCAGTGTTGAGCACAAGCACTGGGGTACAAAAACAAATTATAGCCCAGTCAAATGGCAACAGGGGTGAAGCTCAGCCAGCGACTGAAAAAATACAGTACATCTGGCTCCATGTCAAGGTCTGACCTACTCGGGTATGTTGCTCTCTGGAGGAACGTATGAATACCGAAACAAACTCACAGGCACAGAAAACAGCTACATATTATATCTACAATTATCTTAACAGGAGAGTTTAACCAAAAAATTATTGAGACTGCATCATTTACTCAATCTCATACCATACTTAATGTTTTGTGTGTGTGTGTGTGTGTGTGTGTGTGTGGAACACAAGGAAACTTGGGATGAAGATTGTTGGTAATCACACAGGTCCAGGTATCTTCCCATGTACTTTTTTTGTCTATACAATTTAAATCAATGGGAATATAATAGTTGACATATCATTACACCATGTTCTACAGAGAGCAGCATGGTGGCGCAGTGGGTAGCACTGTCGCTTCACAGCAAGAAGGTCGCTGGTTTGAGTTCTGGCTGGGTCAGTTGGCATTTCTGTGTGGAGTTTGCATGTTCTCCTCATGTTTGTGTCGTTTTCCTCCGGGTGCTCTGGTTTCCCCTACAACTCCAAAGACATGCGCTAGGTGAATTGGTTAGGCTAAGTTGTCTGTAGTGTATGTGTGTATGTCGTGGTCCTCCAGGTTAGGGGGTTGAGCGTTGGGCTTATGACCTACCTAATAAAAATTAGATGTTATGAAACACCAACATGGTGTGGCTAAATATCAACTTCGATTTAAACGGCCATGGGAGTAAGTAAATATGATCTACAGAAGGTTTGTAACAACATAATAGTGCATAAATAATGACAGAATTGACATATTTAAAGGGGATTTTCTTTTTAAATTATACAAGTTAAGCTTAATTGACAGCATTTATAGCAAAAAGTATTAAGTGATTAAGCGTAAAAATACATTTAATCAAAATTAAAGTAAGATTAAATATGTTGAAAAAACAAATTGACTAAACATGGGTAAAATAATCATTATTCAATGTATTTCTTCTTCTAATTCTAATGTATTTCTAATTCTAATTTCTTCTTCTAAATATGCCTGACAACATTTATACTACATAAACCACAGCTATATCACCCTGTAGCCCAAGACAGATTACTTACTGAGGCTAAGCAGGGCTGAGGCTGGTCAATACCTGGATGGGTGACCACATGGGAAAACTAGGTTGCTGTTGGAAGCGGTGTTAGTGAGGCCAGCAGGGGGTGCTCAACCTGCGGTCTGTGTGAGACCTAATGCCCCAGTAAAGTGAAGGGGACACTATACTGTCAGTGAGCACCGTCTATGGATGAAACGTTAAACCAAGGTCCTGACTCTCTGTGGTCATTAAAAATCCCATGGCACTTCTCGTAAACAGTAGAAGTGTAAGCCCGGTGTCCTGGCCAAATTTTGTCCATTAGCCTTTACCCATCATGGCCTCCTAATCATCCCCATCCCATAAATAAACAATATACACGTTATCATGATTTAATAGTGGGAAGTAATGCTACACTCTCAGAAATTAAAGGAACAAGATCTGTCACTGGAAAGTAAAAAAGTACATTTTGTTTTTTTATTGGTACCTTGGCTTAAAGGTACATATTAGTACCTAATGGGCTCATACTATACCCTAAAGATACAAATTAGTAACTAAAAAATAATAAGTGCACCGCTTTTGTACCTTTATTTCTGACATGTGTCATTTTAAAACGTAAAATATCATTTATATATATAAAGTGCTGCTATTAGTAATATTATCGGTATTTATTATGCTGCTTTTAGTACCATTATTTTCATAGAAAATATGTGGAATTACATAGCATCGTATGTCTTTCTGAATCACTGCTTGTAAAGCACTGCAGCTTTAAATGAGACAGGGTTATTTCTCACTGCCATAAAAGGATAGGGCTGTGCTGTATGGATTTTCTGTAGAGTTCAATTGAGTGAGAAGTTGTTTGGCTTGCAGTATTGACTTTCTCTGAACGGCGCTAGTCAGGTGCTTCTGCTCATCTCCAATTATGCTGTCATAAAAAGACCACAGTGCAACAGTGAACTATGGTGTCGCGTCCACGACATTAAGCGGCAAGCCGAAATCCCTCAAGGCTAATTTTTTTCATTAATAGACAACCGGTCCGTCATGTCATAATATCACTCTGGTGTTGTTCATGGCAAGGAAGGTAATCAATAATTTTAAACAGAATAAAGCGCTTGAGATTCAGATGACAGCCAGACATGATGTATAAAGTTATTAGGGAGGAGACAGTGTAGCATTTTGATAATAGAGAAGAATGATCTGATTAAACTAAATCTGAGGAAATGTGCTCATCCTTAAAGCTCTAAATCAATATTTAATATGCTTTGAAATCAGAAAGAGAATATGATAAGGATTCACAACAACAAAACATTTTGAGTTTCACATTGGGTTTCACTTTGATAGTCCTTTTTTAGATATTCTGTTGAGCATACAAGTCGTTTGTTACTGTTTTTAAAGTGTGAATTTCAAGTACCCACACTTTATTCAAGTATTTGTATTTTAGGAAGCGTTTACTTTTACTTCACTACTGTTTTGAGCTAGAGAAATTGTCGCCCACTCAGAGACGTTACAGCTGTGTCTGATTTATGAATGAACTGATAATTAAGTTAACCCTTGAAGTGTATCACAAATTGTACTGTACAATCTGTTCTCAAGTCAACAATTCACTGATTCACTGATCTGTTCAGAGTGAATCTCTAGTTAAAGGGTCATGAAACTCCACTCATTCAGAATTTTTTCAAAAAATGCTCCAAGATGGGCGTGGACAGCAACTGTCGGTTGGCACACAAAATCAGACACAGAATGTGAGGAGAGCCATGATTTTATAGTTTACAAAGTTAAAATGGAAAGAAATAAACATTAAGTCATTTAATGCCCTGCTACATATACGATAGGCTATTCGTAATTATATAATTATATATAATATATAGGCTACACATAACCACAATTTGTTATATCATTATAAAGAAAATCATGTTTATATAAACACTATAAATAAAGAGGACTTCTCTCCTCCTCAATCCCCGGGTCTGAATGCAGACACAGTGGAAAGCAGTGCAGCAGGTCTCTAGCCATGTCTATTTCAACCATTTACCCTGCCAGTTATCTGTAAACATAGGCGAACACTGCAGCTCAGATATAGGCAATGTGTCTGAATGGTAACGAACTCAACTGATAAAAGACAAAGTCCCCCATTCTCCAATACTCGTACAGCTCTCTCGACAAAAATGCTTGCTGCACACAAACAGCCTGGCTGTATCGGTAGCCCGAACAGCATCACAGGGAAAGCCATGCCACAAACCCTATGGATCATGGAAACAAACACATACGACCCTTCATGAACGCTAAATACTGTGTGCTGTGCATGACCGCAGTCTCACAGCTTAGCAGGTTTGTCATCGGAAAGCACGTGCTGTCATGAATAATGAAGAAGCAGGGTCTTCTCATAGGATAAGAAAACTCAGCTATGAATAATAATGAGAAACCGACACATCATCTCTGAACAGGCAGACGAGAGCTATGTCACCAATTTTGATCCGGCCCCAAAAATTATTTTAAACCTGGAAGATGAAATTTGCTGACAAAAGCTCAAAATTAACCAGTTTTCCCCTATGCACAATTAAAGCTGACAGGCGCTAACGTTGTCTTAAATGATGCTCAACACACACACATCTGTTAAAATCTTTTAAAAAGTACTCTAGAGTTTCTTGAACCTTTAACAATTCACTGATTCAAATGATCTGTTTAGAGTGAGTCTCACACTAACAGTTCACTGAATCAAATGATTCGGTCAGAACAAGTCTCTAGCTAACAAATACTGGTTAAAATGATCCTCAAGGCCCTGAAGGGTTTAGCTCCTTATTATGATCTAAGTGGTCTCCTGTCACATTGCAACCCTTCACATCCATTACCTTGGAAAAATCCTAAAAATACCTAAAATATCAAGATTAACTTTGGGGGTGTTTCTTACCAAGCACTTAAAATCTGAAACAGTTTTGTAGATTAAAGACGCATCTCTTTGGATTAGCATTCCCATTACCAGCACAGGCTGATTGGAAATATTTGCCTCAGCCTATGTTTTTATTTAAAATACATTGCTGCGGGTAAGTTTTGTTACATGCGTCACATGACAAATCCACTAGAGGGCGCTTTGCATATTTTTGTGAATCTTAAATACTTTTGTCTAGTGCACGTTTTGTAGTACATTTCAGTATGCTTCCCTAAACCCAACCAATAGTGTTTTCAAAAGCAAACGTAAGAGAAAAGTGCACTGCGACCATGTAGTTCACCTTGATTTTACTTTGGTTTTATTTTTTTGTGGAACCGTGCTTCACCAGACTTGAACTAACTTGAATTACAACACCATATAAAGTGAGCTAACGAGCAAACTTAGCACACCAGAAAAGTTGCACATATGTAGATAGATAGACGAAGGAAACATATTCGATTACAAATCACAAACATCATTAATGTCGAGTTCAGACTGCATGATTTTTAAAGTAGTCGCGTCACAGATGTTTTCACACCGCACACATGCATATCTGGGCTAGCGTTCCGTTGCTGCTGTTTACACTGCAAGATAGATTGGCGACAGGGGATTTCACACTGGATGGGTTTACAATAGGAAGAATCGCAGACAACTTTGTCTCGGTCTGCAAACTATGTCTCACAAGCAAACACATGCGAGAAGTGAAATGGAAACAACGCAAGGTCATGTAGTATATCTTTTGTTATTAACTACATAATGAGAAAGAAACCTTTAGTGGGGTAGAAGATGTACTTATTTTGCTCACCTGGCCTTTGAAGGGAATTAGCATGCCAAATATCTCATGGGTGTTGGCAACTTATCAACGATTCTTTTAGATTGTGTCTTTGATAGGTCACACTGTATGATTGCGACTCCTGAATGAGGACCAATTTGCCTGTGATTTCGGGTATTTGTCAGTGATTTCTCGTTGACGAGTCAAAATAGGAGCTAAAATCATGCAGTCTGAACTTGGCATAAGTTGTTTTGTGGTATGTATTTAGTGTTGTGCAAATAACTGCACAAAAATAATTCTTTATTCTCTGATAATATGTCCCTGTAAATATTAGTGTGAAAAAGAACAAGTTTTTTTCTTTGGCACATATTGACGCATGGCGTTGCAGTCAAGCACGTGTTTAAGTACATTTTTTACAGTTTCTCAAAAACGTAGGCTGAAGCACATATTTGCACTAAGCCTGTGTTGCAGATAATACACAAATGCAATCTTCAAATAAAAATTCCAGAAGGTATTGTAAGACTGCATTAATTAGGACAACCAACAAAACCTACAAAATTGCCAGAAAAAAAAAATCCACACTTGAGTTAGTCTGCCTCTCTCTGATATTCTGAGGTTAACAATCACTTGAATCCATTTTGTACCAAGCCCAAATGATTGACATGCACTGAAGATGAGCACAACGCAGCCCTACACCTTCAGAGAGCATGACCTACCATTGTGCATGCATATATGGTCTTGAAAAGCTCTATACTCCTCTGCATATTTTTTCTGCATATTCAAAATCACACAGCATAATGAACTACATAAATTCCTTATCTGCCCCAGATGCTTGACTGGTTTGTGATGTAGGCATCAAGGTCACTATGAAACTGCTCAGGCACAAAGGAATGAAATATAAATGTAATTACAAGCCTTTAAGATACCCTTAACTTTTAGACAAAAAAACTCAGCCTACTCAGAAATGGAAATACCAGGCATTTCATTCAGCTCTTGCAGATCACACATAAACTACCTGACAAAAGTCTTGTCGTCAATCCCAGTTGTAAAAGCAACAAATAATAACTTGACTTCTAGTTAATCATTTAGAAAAGTGGCAGAAGGTAGATTTTTCAGATGAATCATCTGTTGAACTGCATCCCAATCCTCGCAAATACTGCAGAAGGCCTATTGGAACCCGCATGGACCCAAAATACTCACAGAAATTAATCAAGTTTGGTAAAGAAAAAAATCATGGTTTGGGGTTACATTCATTATGGGGGTGTACGAGAGATCTGCAGTGCATGGCAACATCAACAGCCTGAGGTTTCAAGACATTTGTGCTGCCCACTACATTACAAACCACAGGAGAGGGCAAATTCTTCAGCAGGATAGCGCTCCTTCTCATACTTCAGCCTCCACATCAATGTTCCTGAAAACGAAGAAGGTCAAGGATTGGCCAGCCCAGTCACCAGATATGAACATTATTGAGCATGTCTGGGGTAAGATGAAGGAGGAGGCATTAAAAATTAATCCAAAGGATCTTGATGAACTCTGGGAGTCTTGCAAGAATGCTTTCTTTGCCATTCCAGATGTCCAAGCTCATAGGAAAGAATACAAAAGTGTGACATATTACATGACCACAGACACCCAATGACAAACACAATATACCCATCTCGACAGCTGTACCCTGGTTTATGTGTGTCAGATGTATCAAATAACCCATATCAATAAATCTCTTCGAGGTAGAGGAAGCTATTTGCTTGCCCATCGATAGCTGATTTTACCAGAGGATAATCATTTTTTCTTCTCCCAGAGGCCCGGCCTGATATTAAGTCGATATCTGCTGTCAGAGTTCATTTTGGGAACTGAAGCAGGACATATTGTGTATTGCAAGAAAAGTGGCGAACCTTATCTGAGGTTTTATAAATGTATTTAATACATCGATTCAATATTAGTAATCTACCTTACTGTATTAACAAAAACCGTAATAACATTTAAACACACCCTTATGCAAAAACCTTGTGGCCCATCTCATGTGTATGTGTGAGACAATTCACATCACCAATCAGTCAAGATAAAGATCTCCCCCTCAGCAGCATGAAAGGGGAAGTGAAAAGCGCTAGAGAGAAAAATCAATAAGGAACCACTCATTGAGGAGGCCACATGTGTGTCACTGTCAATAGGAGTTAATAGGCCTGGGCCCATCTCTGCAGACCGGCCCGACACAGGCTCACTGCGTCCCCCTTCTATCACATCATAGTGACAACTTAATACATACTGATAGACTGACTGCTTAATGCCATGCCAGCCTTAGCATCTAATAAACAGGCTTGTTTAATAGGCCAGCATTAAGAAAGAGCGAGCAAAAACGTTGCATTTTAGATTAAGGGCAAACTTGAACCTCTATGTAGAAGCTCTTGCAAAAATTCTGATCAAATCCTGCCATTCACTGCATGCTAACTCAATAGTTTTTTAATAAATTCTTACAGCCAAGAGCAAGTTGACCTTCCAAAGCAACTAGATCTCCGAGCTGCCATTATGAAATCTAAATTTAATGACGTTTGTCCAAACACAAGATAAATGGTGAAAAATTAGCTTGTTAATTGGGGTCTGCGGGTCACATTGTTTGGTCCAGTTACACATTCTCCCCCTCATTAACACCCATTAAGACCTCATTTAAGGGGATCTAATTTTTTAATTGATTCTGGTTTAATTAATTTGTAATTAAAGAGGACCTCGGGAGAAGTTCTGCGAATTTTATGGCCCTTTGAAAAATTACATGTAGGAAGAGGGAGTCCCTGAGTTATGATGTGAATACAAAATTGCACAGTGACGGAATATATGAAATTGGAAGAGAGTGGGGGCAGAGAATATCTGTAAGATTGATATTTTAGATGGATTCATCCTCAGGTACCATGAAACAACAAACAACAGAATATAATAATTAGAGTTTAAACCATGTTTACATGTGAAATTTGAGGGTGGGGAGATAAAATGCCTTCCAGAGGTTGTTGAAATGTCTTTGATCAGACAGCTTTGTAGTGTAAATTATGTAGAAAAAATGAGAAAGCCTTGTCTTGAAACTCTAAAGGATGACGTACACAGTGCAAATTTTGATTGTCATATTTCCACGCATGCGTCACGAGTGAGTTTATTTGAAAATCCTTCAAGCGGAGTCATATAAGTCACGATTTTGAAATTTTTAAGCAATCTCATTTTGATCTAATTTTGGACATGGACAAAATTACTTTACAATGGTTTTAGAGGCTCTCAATCTTTCTCTTTCTCTCTTTCGCTCTCATAACAGCTATTGATAGGAGCTGTGAATGTTTGCTACATGAAACATACAGGCTGTTTTTCAGCACTGGGAAACCAGTATTTTAACAGTTTATGAAACATGTATCACTTTCTGGCCGTCAGATATTAGACATGGATATATATACACTCACCGGCCACTTTATTAGGTACACCTGTACAACTGCTCGTACAAATGCAAATGTCTAATCAGCCAATCACATGGCAGCAACTCAATGCATTTAGGCATGTAGACATAGTCAAGACGATCTGCTGCACATTAAACCAAGCATCAGAATGGGGAAGAAAGGTGATTTAAGTGACTTTGAGCATGGCATGGTTGTTGGTGCCAGACGGGCTGATTTGAGTATTTCAGAAACTGCTGATCTAATGGGATTTACATAGAATTGTAAAAATAACAAATATCCAGTGAGTGGAAGTTCTGTGGGCGTAAATGCATTGTTGATGCCTGAGGTCAGAGCAGAATGGCCAGACTGATTAGAGCTAATAGAAAGACAACAGTAACTCAAATAACCACTTGTTACAACCGAGGTATGCAGAAGAGCATCTCTGAACGCACAACATGTCAAACCTTGAGGCAGATGGGCTACAGCACCACTCCTGTCAGCTAAGAACAGGACACTGAGGCTACAATTGGCACAGGTTTACCAAAACTGGACAATAGAAGATTGGAGAAACGTTGCCTGGTCTGATGAGTCTTGATTTCTGCTGCAAAATTTGGATAGTAGGGTCAGAATTTGGCATCAACAACATGAAAGCATGGATCCATCCTGCCTTGTATTAATAGTTCAAGATGGTGGTGTAATGGTGTGGGGGATATTTTCTTGGCACACGTTGGGCCTATTAGTACCAATTGAGCATCATGTCAACGCCACAGCCTACCAAAGCGCGATTCATCTCATCTTGAACATGACAATGAGTTCACTGTACTCCAATCCAATTGGGATGTGGTGGAACAGGACATTCGCATCATGGATGATGCTATCATGTCAGTATGGATCAAAATCTCTGAGGAATATTTCCAGTACCTTGGTGAATCTATGCCACGAAGGATTAAGGCAGTTGAAGGCGAAAGGGGGTCCAACCCTGTACTAGTAAGGTGTACCTAATAAAGTGGCCGGTGAGTGTATATTGCGATTGTGATTTTCGAAAATATTACATCGCTTTGTAAACTTTCAATAATACTATTTGTTAAGTCTCCCTATACAGTTTGATAGAGCGCTTAGACCCAGAGGCTGCGTCGCGTGACGTCACACGTAAAGTTAATTATAAGAATGTCCAATGTAAACATTTTTGACGACTCTGTCATGCATGACACATCATACAGATTGGTCAACTTTATATAAATCAACAGATCAACTTGTTCAACCTCACACACGCCGAGAAATCTAGAATGTTTCAGACATAATTATGAATGTGTGAGCTGCTCAGCTCTTGAGTTCCTCTCATGCAGTACAAGCGACAACAATATGAGCATCAACATTTTTCACACCACTTCTCTCGATGAGAAAAAATAATTGCGTACAAGCTCGTAAAACAGCAAAAAAAAAAAAATAATAATAATAAAAAAATAAAAATTGCATGCCTTTAAATACAACACAATGCAATAAGATGTCAAAAATAGAGCTATGGTAAAATACCAATGAAAATTCATTACAGAAAACGTACACAGCATAGCATATTGCATATTAACTATGCAATCCGAAGCCTTTCGTTTTTAAGTCACATTACACTGGTTCGTTCACTAGTGTCAATTTGAGTGCATTTTGATGTGACAAAATAAGAGGGAGGGGTTTCAAAAAGTTGCATTTGAATGCATGTTAATACCAAGTGGAAACCCTAAGCAAACCCTAAGCAAATAGTCTACTAATACTGAGAGCTATTTGGCGCAAAGTTCAGAATTACCTTTAGTATATATGCATTCTGTGGAAGATTGTTGTTCATTGCAAGTTGAATCTTATTTAAAAAGCTACCAAGACATGCAAAATCATCAAGAAATACCTTTTGAGAGCCATCAAAGAGTCAAGCACCGTTTGCACACTTCACTTTAGCTGTGGCACAACAGCAATTTCTTCAAATGACAGATCCTACAAAAAAAGAACAGAAAAAGTCACCACTTAGCCAATAAAAAAACATACTAAAGCACATTCATTTCTCTTCAACTTGAGTGCTTAATAAAGAAAAAAGCAGGTTTAAATCAGCGAACAACACAAACCGACATCTGTTGCACTCTCTTTGCTTCAGGTCAGACGCACAAAGAGGAAAGGAGATCTATACATTTTTTTTAATAGAACATAGAAACGTATAAATAGAGAATGGTAAGTGTGAAGTCCTGGCTCCAATTGACATTTCAATAAGTAGAACACAGCGTTACCGATCCATTCCCAACTTTCCTGAAACAATTATTGAGATGGTACCTTCAGGCCATGTGTGCTCGGCCTCCCTGGAGCCCCAGTGGCTGAAACAGTAATTGACTAAATTGTAGAACACATCGGGGCCATTTACTGTACAAATGTGCTGAAAATGAATCGTTTAAAAAGAAATGATTGTGACTCTCAAATTAGCAGGGAAAATGATTGAGATGTGGCTCAGGGAATTAGGAAACATGATTTAGAGGTCTGCTAGAGCCGGTGTGTGTGTGTGTGTGTGTGAGAGAGAGAGAGTTAAAGCGGGCCGTTTTTATACACCACACGGGTCTGACTCGTATTTAAACACTTCGCACCACTCACACACAGACACACACACATCTGACCTGTACTTAAGCAATACACCATCATGATAATCATCTAGTGAGTCAGCAAGACTGATGTATTCAGAAATATACTCCATAACTGCTGTCAACATTGCATTTGACCCCAAATTCCCAATACAGATTTTTTGTGTGTGTCTAAAACAATAATGCACATGACCTCAATTATAGCTGCCAATCCCTTTGTCACTTTTATTTAACCCTTGTGCACTGCTCTAATTTACTACCCTTTTGTTATGTTCAGGATGAAAACATCCACTGAGTTAAACTAAAGTAAAAAGGCATTAGGCAACTTTTTTTGCATAAGTATGTTAATCAACCTCAGTCCTGATCAAAACTACTAAATATAAAAAAAAGTGGAGGATTTTAACTCTTTAATTGCAAAGTTCAGAAATGATGTCACCGATTTGGTGAAAAACGCACACAAAATGACGTATTTTTAATATAAAAAGTAATTGTGGACTGGATTGTTTTTTTTTTGGACGTGTGAACGATTAGTAACAACATTGGCTTTGATGCAATGTTAGATTTGAATTTTTTCTCCCTAATTTACTTTTGGTGGCTGTTTTTGCCCTATTGACTTCCATTATAACCAAATTTGATGGGGCATAAATACACAGGGCCCTATCATACACCCGGCGCAATAAGACACAAGATGTGTTTGGCGTGATTTGTTGCTATTTTCAGACCAGCGCAACTCTAATTTTCACATTTTGCGCCACGTTGTTTAAATAACAAAATCCATTTGTGCCACTTTGTGGACTCTTGGGTGTGCCGGTCTAGAATGGAGGTGTATTAAGGCGCATTGTTGGCGCGTTGCTATTTTGAGAAACTAAAATAGACTATGCAATTGATCAGCTGAAAGCAGGTCTAAAGTCCAGTGCAGAACGTGCTAGTTGTGCGCCTTAAATGCGTACACATCGCTTAATACACACAGGATGTACAGCAATACACAAAAATCTTTAAAAATGAAAAAGAATTAAAGGATTAAAATATTACAAAAATTATTACTTTATACATACATATAAAAACCACTGCCTTCATGCCTTTTTCATCTCGGGGGGCTTTTTTCAGTTTATTCATTATACAATTTGCATTAGTATAATGTTTTTATCATTAGTATTATTTATTATTTGCATATTTATATTTGTTTTAATAAAAGCAAGCTTAGATTTGTCCATCTGTCGGGTTTTGGACCATATGGGGCATAAGAATGACGCGTGTCTGGATATAACTCAGTTTTTTGACCACACTTCGTTATTATTGTTCATTTATTCGTTTGCTGGAAATTAGAACTGAATTTAGAAACAGTTTTTGAAACAAAACTTTGCGCTTAACAAACTAAATTAAATATGTAGGCTAATGAATGTCTTCAGTGGAGTGCGTACATCACCGTTTTCTTATCCACGAAAGTAAAAGAGGAAGTGAAGAGAAAGAGAAAATTTAGTGCTCGAACGGAGGAGGCTCATTCTTTATCTTCGCGCTGCAGATGGTCTGTTTAACTGTTTTCTCCCGCCATGTAAATAGCAAATGCGCAATGGTGCGACCCAACTGACTCTTTAAGGGAATGGGAGATGAGACTCTGATTGGTTTAATGCACGTTATGCTCAAAACACAACCATAACTCATTAAGAGAATAAGCACAACCCTGTTAGACCATGTCCCGCAGCACAAAGCGTGTTTTTCCACCCTTAAAATAGCAAAAGTGGATTGGGCCCTTAATGCTTTTGCACCATGCGCTTTAAACTTTGCACCTAGATTGTTAAAACAGAGCCCAAAGTCTTTGTTTTTATTTACTCCTTATTTACTATTTATTTATGTAGTTTTGAGAGCTGAGATGCATATTTTGATTTTTTCAGACACATCAAGGTAAGTGCGCAAAGTTCACTCTCACACACTCACAAGAAACAAATACACACACTTTAATTTGCTATTCTCCATATAAAATCCAGAAACTAAGCTTATTTTTGCACAGGCCTATCTAAAGGGTTAATGGTGCTAACTGATGATCAACAGTAAAAATTACTAATTTTATCTCGTCGCAATAGGGAAAACCACCAACAATCACAAATGCATGATTATTTGAATTAGGGAGGGAAAAAAATTTATCATTTAAAAACAATGCATCAAAGGGAATGTTGTTTCACATGTCCAAGACTTTGATAAAAGGTAAAACAATCCAGTCCACAATTACTTTTTATATTGAAAATACGTCATTTTGTGTGGGGTTTTTTCCCCCACCAAATCAGTAACATCATTTAGGAATTTGTCAATTAAGGAGGTAAAATCCTGTAATTTTCTAAGCAATTTAATAGTTTTGATCAAGACTGGGGTTGATTAACATATTTCTGCAAAACAAAATTGAAATAAATATTTATCTGATGCATTTTTACAACAGTTTAATTAAGTGGATGTTTTCATCCCAATATAACAAAAGGGTAGTAAATTTGCCTAGAGTGTATTGTTGAGTTTTTTTTTTTAATTCAAAGCAATCTCAAAACATGTGTCAAAATAAGATTTGTCACCAAGAATCATTCTGCTAGCTGAATCACAGAAAACGTTATGGCCAAATTAAGACTCAAAACCACCCCAGAGTGGATGAAAACATCCCCAACAACACATAATGGTTAATTTGTGCATAATTTCAAGTGGCTACCTGAAAACATTCACCAGCACCAGAGTTATGTCACCTTATTTAAAAAAAACCCTTAAAACGGGCCACAACAACAAAGGGCAGAGTCACAGATCAAAGGACACAGCCTGAAATTGGTTTCAATGTCAACCACTGCAAGGTGTTAGAAAGTGATCTTAGCTACACATTACAGAGTGTACCCATTTCCTAAGAACAATTCCAATAAATTACACAGTGTGGTAAAGGCACTGACAGATTTGATTGATTGTCCTGCAGCCGGTGTTGATTTTTGCTTCTTGTGTCTTTTATTTATTTATTTTTTTTCCCTTCAGCTCCCAGCGTTCTTTATTTCTTAATCATCCCTCACAGTTCTCTGCCAATTAACTGTAGATTTGTGCTCCTTGGTGGCCTGTAGATCTATGTGTAATGATGTGTTTATGATGAGCACTCTGGCATGTTGGACTGCTAGCCAGATGAAACCACACTGTCTCATTGTGATTATCCCTGGGTGGCTTGTGGTAAACATAAATGCACATTAATCTATGTGTCTGTATACATGCACAGCAATATAGATCTTATACATAGAGCAGGACTGCTTAAATAGAAAGTGTCGGATTAAAATAACAATGGGAGTGAGGTAAGAAGATAATAAAAAAGAAGGTAAACTTTCAGTTTTGCTTTAAGTCAAGTGATGGTGCTATACACTTTTAAGAGATGTGTAATGTTTAGTAGCAAAACGCATTCATACATTTCTGCAATGACTCAAATAACTTATTAACAAAGTCATCTGGAATGGCAAAGAAAATGTTCTTGCAGGACTCCCAGAGTTCATCAAGATTCTTTGGATTCATCTTAAATGCCTCCAGCTTCATTTTACCCCAGACATGATCAATAATGTTTGTTTCAGGTGACTGGGCTGGCCAATCCAGGAGCACCTTGACTTTCTTTGCTTTCAAGAAGTTTGATGTGGAGGCTGAAGTATGAGGAGGAGCGCTATTCTGCTGAAGAATTTGCCCTCTCCTGTGGTTTGTAATGTAATGGGCAGCACAAATGTCTTGATACCTCAGGCTGTTGATGTTGGCATCCACTCTGCAGATCTCTTGTGCATTATTCATTAATTCATTTATTCATTCATTCATTCATTTTCTTTTCGGCTTAGTCTCTTTATTAATCTGGGGTCGCCACAGCTGAATGAACCACCAACTTATCCAGCATTTGTTTTACGCAGCGGATGTCCTTCCAGCTGCAACCCATCTCTGGGAAACATCCATGCATACTCATACACTACGGACAATTTAGCTTACCCAATTTACCTGTACAGCATGTCTTTGGACTGTGGGGGAAACCGGAGCACCCGGAGGAAACCCACGCGAACGCAGGGAGAACATGCAAATTCCACACAGAAATGCCAACTGACCCAGCAGAGGCTCGAACCAGCGACCTTCTTGCTGTGAGGCGACAGCACTACCTACTGCGCCACTGCGTCGCCCCACTTGTGCATTATTTTTTAATAATTCAAACATAGGCCAGTTATTTCCTATATATTTTTTCTTTTTACTTTATGAAGATTATTAACTTTACTCGTGTAATTTTATATCTCGTGTAAATATACATTTTTTTTATCATACCAGTTTATGTTAATAAAAAAATCGATAGCCTTCAAATATTGCATTGGACAATTGGGAAAGTTTTAGTCAAAAAGTTTAAGATCCAATAGTCTAAACAAGCCAGTTCACTAGATTTAACCAGAATTTTCCAAAGCTACACATGAGAGAGGACCATCCAAAAACATACCATGTGTCCTTTCATTGATCTATTATTCGTTTCACCCATCTATCATTCCATCTGTATGTCCAAATACAACATACCCTTTAATCCTGCCAAACATGTGTCTTTACACATTTATATTCATTTTAAAATAATATAACACCTTTTTTTTTACTTCTAAAAACTTCAGAAAGAAATCAGACTTTGCTGTGATTTTTACTTGTTTACTTTGAACCTGTTCTGACCTGAATACTTTCTCTAAATGACTGCATTTTAATTAGAAATCTAAAAGAAATTATATCAGACATTTATAGAATAAAACCAATATTAACATTTCATTTGAAACCCATGCATAAATTCAGAGAAATTGAGAATTGTCAAGTGGTCACTTTTTTTCCATAGCTGTATATGCAAGAACTTAGGGTCAAGGTTTAGAGCCATTTATATAAAGATGTATCTCTTTTAAAGATGTGTCCGGACAGACGGACCTATGAATGAATGGAACAATAGATGGATGGATGGAATGCTAGATTAAAAGCTAGAATTACAGAAAGATGGATGGACGGACGGATGGACAGACAGAAAGATGCATGGATGGACAGACAGAAAGATGCATGGATGGACGGACAGAAAGATGCATGGATGGACGGACAGAAAGATGCATGGATGGATGGACAGAAAAATGGATGGATGGACAGATGGACGGATGGATGGACAAATGGACAAAAGTATGGATGGATTGATGGAAAAAAGTATGGATGAATGGATGGATGGACAAAAAGATAGATGGATGGATGGACGGACGCACGGATGGACAAATGGACAAAAGTATGGATTGATGGATGGATGGATGGATGGATGGGTGGATGGATGGACAAAAGTATAGATGACTAGATGGATGGACAAATGTATGGATGAATGGATGGATGGCTGGACAAAAGTACTGTATGGATGGATGGATGGATGGATGGATGGATGGATGGATGGATGGATGGGTGGATGGACAGATGGATGGATGGATGAATGGATTGATTGATGGATGGGTGAATGGACAAAAGTAAGGATGAATGGATGAACAAAAGCATGGATGGATGGATGAATGGATGGTAATAATTAGTAGAAGGAAGTGGTTGCTTAATTTTTCCATAGCTGTATATGCAAGAATTTAGGGTCAAGGTATAAGGGCAATTTATATAAAGATGTATCTTTTCTGAGTTAGCAAAAACTCAACATAAGCGTCAAGGTTCAGAGCTAATTTACAGTATATAGAGATGTATTTAACATAGAGATGAACTAAACAGAATAATGTGTGGTCTTTAAATGAAACATGACAATACCTTGTTTGAAAATGCAGTAGTAGACTTTGCTTCTACACAAACTACCAAACAAACTGATTCATTTCAATGAAGCAGACTTTCAAGCAAGATAGAAAAAAAGACCACTGATGTGTGTTTGATTACTTTTTCAGCTCTGACATAAAATACAGAGATACACTACTTCGTTTATTGGTCACTTCCCAACACTGGTAGCTAACATGTCACTTCAGCGTTCAAAATGTTGACCAATTTAGCTCTATCAGTAATGGAGCCGCCCCTGGCTATTTACAGCAGTGTTCACGTAATCTTTCTTTAATGGAAAATTTGCTGCTCATCGATCTACACTTTGTAACTCCTGCCAGCCACACTCCAATTATGACAGCTGTCAAACGCATTCAAGGGCTTTCAATACACCTGATGTACTTACTACTGATCGTGCAGTTTATTTTTGATTATATATGACTACACTGGCTTTATCAGAAATCCATCTACAGTCAAATTTGTGTAGAAAACAAGCATGTGTGTTTGAATGTGTTTCTGTGTTAACTCCAGGCCAGAGCTGTGGTTCGCTGGCCGTGGCTATTAGGTGCTGTGATTTGCTATTCCGATCGCGCTCTCTTTACAGCCCATTTCCTCTCCACACAATAAAATAAAAGACCATTTTTGTTCAATATCAAAGACTCCAACCGAATAATCACAAGGGTGAAACTGTAACTATTTTACAGGTACCTCTGGGATATCCCCACACAACAGGGGTGTCAAAATCAGCATGGAGAAAACTTTCTGCAGGGCAAAGTCTGTTTTGGCATTTGTTCCAACATCTGCCTATAATTACTTAATTATCCCAATCAGTTACTAGCTCTGACATTAACATCTCAGCAAATGCTAAATCATAGCCGAAAGTTGCCCTGTTCTGTGCTGCCATGGTGTTAAAACGGATCATGAAAAATGCATAGATGATAATGTACATGGATACTTAACTAATTGAGCCAATTAAGGCGGGAGAATTGGTTTGAATGAGAGCAGGGGAGGCAGTGCCCTAGAGGAAACCGCTCTGACACTTCTGATATACTGCCGTGACTTTCGCTGTTCAGTCATTCAAGCCCCGGGTCATATTTCGGCAGACAAAAGAACTTGCCCTCAGTCTAATGGCTTGGTTAAAATCAACATAAAAGCAAGCAGCATGTCTTTAAATACAACAGGGAACTTCTTCAGGCCACACGCATGCAGCTCTGAGCTGAAGAGGTTTGAATGCTTTATAAGAGTCTTTTTCACTGAGAAACATTTTAACAGGATTAAACAGTATTTTGCATTTCATGTGATAAACGATAGCTAGAATGATAGATAGAACAATAGAACGATGGAGGAATGCACTGACATACAGATGGAACAATAGATAGATGAAACAATAGATAGAATAGAACAATAAAAGGATGGATGGACAGATTGATAGATAGATGAAATTATAGTTTAATGGATGGATGAACGTATTGCAAGATGGATGGATGGATGGATGAAATAATGGATGTAAGGTTGGATGAAAGTATGGATGAAAAGATGGATGGATGGATGGATGGATAAAAGGATGGATGAATGGATGTAAGGTTGGATGAAAGAATGGATGAAAAAAATGGATGGATGAAAGGATGGATGAATGGATGAAAGAATGGATGGATGTAGGGATAGATGGATGAAAGAAAGGATAAAAAAAGGATGATGGATAGATGGATAGATGAATGAATGGATGGATGAACGATAGAATAGATGGATGGATGGATGGATGAGAGAAAGGATGGATGAATGGATGGATGAATGAAAGAATAGATGGATGGATGAAAGAATAAATGGATGGATGGATGGATGGATAGATAGATGGAAGAAAAAAGAATAGATGGATGGATGGATGGATAGATGTATGGATGGACAGACATACTGATAGATTGATGGATGGATGGAACGACAGAATAGAACAATGCAATGATGGAGGGATAGACGGGCAAGATGTAATACTAGAAAAACAGATTGAATTATAGAATGATAGATAAAAAGATAGAATGACAGAACAGTGAATGGATGGATGGATGGAAAAATAGATAGAATGACAGAATGATATATAAAACAGTGGAATGACAGAACACTGGATGGAGGGATTGATGAAAGGATGGATGAAAAGACGGATGGATGGATGAAAGGATGGATGGATGGATGGATGAAAGGATGGATGGATGGATGGATAAATGGATGAAAGAAGGGATGGATGGATGGATGGATAGATGGATGGATGAAAGAATGGATGAAAGGATGGATGGATGGACTGATGAAAAAAGGATAGATGGATTGATGGATAAATGAAAGAATAGATGGATGGATAAAAGAAAGGATGGATGGATGAATAAAAGAAATTATGGATGGATGAAAGAAGGGATAGATAGATGGATGAATGAAAGGATGGATGGATGGATGAAAAAAGGATGGATGGATAGATGAAAAAAAGATAAATGGATGGATAAACATGAACGGATAGATGGAATGATGGATGGACAGACATTCTGATAGAATGATAGATAAAAAGATTGAATGACAGAACAGTGAACGGATGGATGGATGCATGGATAGATGGAACAGTAGATTAATAGATAGAATGACAGAATGATATATAGAACAGTAAAATGACACTGGATAAAAAGATGGATGAAAAGATGGAAGGATAGATGAAAGACAGGATGAAAGGATGGATGGATGGAAGGAAGAAACAATGGATGAATAAAAGGATAGATGGATGGATAAAAGAAAGGATGGATGGATGGATGGATGAAAGAAAGGATGGATGAATGGATGAAAGAAGGGATGGATGATGGATGGATGGATGAATGAAAGAATAGATAGATGGATGGATGGATGGACGAAAAAAGGACGGATGGATAGACATGAACGGATGGATGGAATGATGATAAATGGATGGATGAATGAAAGAATAGATGGCTGGATGGATAGACATATGAACGGATGAATGGAATGATGGATGGCTGGACAGACATACTGATAGAATGATGGATGGATGGAACGGTAGAATAGAACAATGCAATGATGGAGGGATAGACAGACAAGATGGAATACTAGAATAACAGATTGAATTATAGATTGATAGACAAAAAGATAGAATGACAGAACAGTGAATGGATAGATAGATGGAACAATAGATTAATACATAGAATGACAGAATGATATAAAACAGTAGAATGACTGAACACTGGATGGATGGATGGATGGATGGATGGATGGATGGATGGATGGATGGATGGATGGATGGACATACTGTACGGATGGATGGACCTATAAATGGATGGAACAATGGAATGCTAGATTAAAAGATAAAATTATAGAACGATAGATAAAATGATAGAATTACAGAATGATGGATGGATGGATTAATGGATGGATGGATTGACATATGGACAAACGGAAAGATGAATGGATAGACAGACAGACAGACAGACAGACAGACAGACAGACAGACAGACAGACAGACAGACAGACAGACAGACAGACAGACAGACAGACAGATAGGCTGATAGACAGATAGACAGACATAGATAGATAGATAGATAGATAGATAGATAGATAGATAGATAGATAGATAGATAGATAGATAGATAGATAGATAGATAGATAGATAGATAGATAGATAGATAGATAGATAGATAGATTGATGAACAGGTGGATGGACAGATGGATAGATGGATAGATAGACAGAAAAAACAATGGACAGAGCAACTCATTTATACTTTAGTAATCCTAGTAGGAAATAGTGTTCATAAAATTGCCACATTCTGGTGAAGTAAAATGATCATGGAAACTATCATTTAATCTAAAATGAAGAAGCATTCTCCTGTAGAAAGAGCCCAGGCATTACTCACGCTGAATATGCAAGAGCACAGATCTGCAAAGGGCCTTGATGCAGAAACACAAAGTCATTGGAGACCTGAGTGGAGATGAATGATCGGGTTGGGTTGAGAAACAACACCCTCTAAAAATCCAAATCTGTGAAATCACCAGATCCCCCTTCCCTCCCTCCAACACCCCCCAAAAAAAGACATATTGGAGCCCTACGGTTGTGATTTCCTTCTTGCTATAGATGCATAAATAAACATAGAAATAAATACACAGAGGACACAGGCTGTGAGTGGCTGGCCAAGTGGGGCAGCTGTTATTAAAAGGGCTATTTATCACTGTCACCCCGCTCAGGTTTCATCCCTATCTGCCCGCCAGCGTTGTCACTAGGCCGCACAGGAACAATGAGGCTCATCCAAGCAGACCTCGCCACACTGTTTGAACACCCCCCCACACACAAACATATACATACCCTCTCTATTTTTTATACATATACATGCCAAAACTCAAAACGAATTGCATGAAGCAGCACATGGCTAACGCATAGATATTAAATGAACATTTCCAATCTATATCTGCCGTAACCCCTGCAAACCCAATTCAGACCCCCTCCCTCACTCAATCGCACCTTTTATTTTACGCTCCGTTGAATTATCGATTATAGCAACAATTACCCACTAATCTCTGCAGATTGTGTTAAGTGAATTCCCTCTTTGTTGGACAATAACTAAACAAGGTTGTTGTATAAATGCCCGTTTAATTTGCCTGAGGGTTCAAGTCTGCACACTTACAATCACATCATTAAATTTACATATATGTTATAAATTAGCAGCCGTGAGACCCCACCCCTCAATTACTTCATCCCTGAAGAGGGAGCATGATGGACGCACACTTGGCTTTCCAGGTCAAGACTTTAGCCTGGTTTAGGTGCTCACAGACAGACACTGGCATTTTACATTTACATCATAGATTTACAAATGACAGGGTGGTTGCTTCTTTTACATTTTTAGATGCATGTGAAGCTAAATACATTATTTAAAAATTAAAAAAAATATTGAAATAATAGACCCTTTTCACATTTCTGGGTTTCTCAGTAGCAGAAGGTGTCATAGTTGGGAAAACTTAGAGCACAGTGAATCTGAGAATACAACAAAAGTTTGTTTTACAATCCTATTTGCTGAAATAATAAAAGAAAAACTCCACGATGGTGTTTTTAAGACTTTCAGAAAAAGGAAAAAAAAAATGTGTGAGACTGATAACGACAACAAGAGGAGAGAATAATGTAAAACTTATGCTGCGTCCCAATCCGCATACTATCCGTCCTAAATAGTATGTGAAAATAGAATTAGTATGTCCCAAATCGTAGTATGTTGAAAAGAGTATGCCAAAAATTCCCGGATGGTTTACTATTTCCGGTCAAAATTTTAAGTGTAGAAGCATCCATACTCTAACCGCTGATATTGCCCACAGTACATTGCGCGTTGGATGTGAATTCGATTAGAACTACAAAACGCGGGTGAAAAGTGTAAACAAACTACAAACATGATGGACGTGCGAGACCAACCGTCAAGCAGAGAGGCTTCGGTAAAGATGTTTGTATGACTGTTAATTAATATCTAGCCCACTGGAGAATATTTAAATAGCGTTGTCTGTGTTATATTTCATCTGCAACAACAATACTGAACTTATATAAAGACGTGTTTAGACATTACCGTCTGAATGCAGAATTGTCCAAAGACCTGAGGAGATTTCTCTGCATGAAAGACTCGTGAACGGGAGATTATCCTGCAGCTGCTTCTCCAATAAGGTAGGAAATTAAATACGACAGAAATGTGGATGATTGACAGGGCTCTTAACTAAGCAACACAACGATCTGTGTAACGAGGAAGTAGTATGTCCCAAAGCTTGCATACTCTTCTGTTACACACTCAAAAGTATATATTTTTCCTCCACAAAAAAAGTACATACTTTTAGGTCGTAGTATAAGTATGCGAATTGGGACGCAGCATTACTCTCAGTCCCTTAGACGCTGCATTAGAAAGCATAAGAAACACCTTGTATAAGCGGTAATTAGTTTTTTGTAATTTGATACAAAGATGATATAATATATTCGTAAATGCATATAAATGTTCATATGTTTTTTTTTTATCTGAATATTAAAAATAGGGATGCTCCGATCAGGATTTTTGCAGCCAATAAGAAGTACCGATTCCTTGTCATGGTGATCAGCCGATAACGAGTACCGATTCTGATTCTTTAAGCGTTATATAACTTTGCCATTGCATGAGCACAATTTCCCTTAAGTATGAGATCTCACCTTACCTAAAAGAATAAATTAAGGATGTTGCATACATGTAATGGTCAGAAGCAGCTTTACAAAAAAAATAATAGATAAAACAGATAGAAAACAATGGTAAGAAAAATGACTAACAATGCAATTTGGAAACATTGAAGCACTGTAGCACTGCTGATGTATCACGCGGACGTGCATGTGCATCTTCCTCTGCTTGTAAACTCGTAAACAAACACTTCAGATCAGCGAGTACCGATCGAGTCTTGACATGTGATTATCGGCCGATACTGATCTCCCGCTGATCGATAGGAGCATCCCTATTTAAAAACTTTCAAGGATTTAAAATTATAATGACTGATAAACATGTCATAACAGTCTTGTGAAAAGGGTCTATATCGTTTTTTTCTATTGAACAAAAGGATGTTTAATATTGGGGTTGCCAATAACTGGCTCCATTTGGTGGATCTCTAAAAATAATGCCAAAAAAACATTAAACACTTTTAAATGGAAACATCATGCACAAATTTTTTACCATTTCTAAAGCCAATCATGCTTAAGTTAGTCAACAAGCCAATACAAAGATAAAAACCTCATGTTACTCTCCAAAAATAAATAAACCATTATAATCTTAAATCAAATACAATTAAACAATGTGTAAACTAAGGGTGGAACGGTGGCTCAGTGGTTAGCACTGGCACCTCACAGCAAGAAGGTTGCTGGTTCGAGTCCCGGCCGGACCAGTTGGCATTTCTGTGTGGAGTTTGCATGTTCTCCCCGTGTTGGTTTGGGTTTTTTCCGGGTCTCCAGTTTCCCCCACAGTCCAAAGACATGCGGTATAGGTGAATTCGATTAACTAAATTGGCCATGTATGAGTGTGTGAATGTGAGTGTGCATGGGTGTTACCCAGTACTGGGTTGTGGCTGGAAAGGCTTCCCCTGAGTAAAACATATGCTAGAATAGTTAGCGGTTCATTTTGCTGTGGCGACCCCTGATGAATAAGGAACTAAGCCAAAGGAAAATGAATGAATGAATGAATGAATGAACGAACGAACGAACGAACGAACGAATGAATGAATGAATGAACGAACGAATGAATGAATAAATGTGTAAACTAAGTGCAATGTATGCAATTAAAAAAAAGCTAAGGATCTTAAAGATGGCAGACAGACAATATTTTATAAATATATTTATTTATATTTATTTGTTTATATGACCATATAAAATTATAATTCTTTTTTAAAATATTTCCTAAGTGATCTTTAACAGAGCAAGGACATTTTTACAGTATTTCCAATCATATTTATTCATTTAGGAAAAAAAATCCTTATTTCTTTTAGTCTTTTTGACTAGAATAAAAGCAGTTTTAATTTTTTTTAGAAATTAATTTTTTTTATTTATATTTATTTATTTAAAAAGCCACCTTAAGGAATTATATATTTGTTTGATGGGCTACAGAATAAACCACTGTTGTCCCGATTAACCTAACTTGCCTAATTAACCTAATTAAGTTAAATTGCACTTTAAAATGTATACTAATATGTTTCAAAATATTATGTACAGTCATCATGGCAAAGACAAAACAAATGAGTTATTAAAAAATTATATTTAAAAATATCTGTTTTTTAATCTTTGTTACTCCGAATAGAAACTGGGAAATGTTAATAATATACATTTCTAATAATTTTGCCTTCAAAATATAAAACAAATCCTTACCAATTTTAACAGTGAATATAGCATTATTTCTAGAAAGAATTAAGTCTTTCTTAACTGTGTTCTAATTTTGATCTCCACACTACAGTAGCTAATTACAATATTCATTCATTCATTTTCCTTTGGCTTAGTCCCTTTAACTGCCTGTTTAACCAAATAGTTAAACATATTTTTACTGTTTTAAAAAAATTAGTGTTAAAGTCATTTAAAGAATGACTGTTTTAAATAATGATTTACACACACAGCATTGTTGGTTTACAAAAAAACAAACATAATCCTGTTGCAATACCACACTTGATTTTGGTTTTATTGTAATCAGAAACAAGAAACCATGTTTAATGGGAATGTGAAATATTTGATGGCAAACCTCAAAAAATAAAGATGATTTAGTATTACAAATGTTTTATTTTTAATATGTTTTTTAATGAATTGGTCTATTATTGGTCCATATTTTCAGGTTTTTCATAGTATATGTATTCATTGTGGTACTTTTACCATAAACCGACATATTAACCATTTGGTAGAGGTTAATATTTTAGAAATTATCGGATGTGTTTAAAAAAATGCACTTAACTAGCGACATTAGAAGTTAAAAATGCAATCCAAAATGTTTTTCTTGGTGGGGCAGTTAACATCAGGGATCGCCAGACCGGTATGAACCGCCAACCTATCAAGCATATGTTTTACACAATGGATGCCCTTCTAGCTGCAACCCAGTACTGGGAAACACCCATGCACACACATACACTATGGCCAATTTAGCTTATTCAATTCACCTATACCGCATGTCTTTGTTGTGGGGGAAACATGAGCACCCAAAGGAAACTCCTGCCAACACGAGTAGAACATGCAAACTCCACACTGAAATGCCAACTGACCCAGCCGAGACTTGAACCAGCGACCTTCTTGCTGTGAGACGACACTAAGCCACCCTGATGCCTTAATTACCCTATTTTAAATGAAAAAAGGTAAGCATATAAAATGGCAGATTGGTAGAATCGATATATGCATACTCTAAGACTAACAGCTAATTAGCTCTTAATTTATAAAATGCAAGTATATTAACGGTAACCATGTTCTCTAATATCTGGATGTTTAGATGTTTGTTAACCTGTTCATAAATAAAGCTAATGGATATTCACAAAGAAGCAAACAAATAAATGTTTGCATTTGTATAATTGCATTATCCAAAAAAAACGAAATAGAAAAAGCAACCCTGTTAAAAACTCAGTCCAAGTTCAATTGTCCCATACAGTCATAGTCTGCGACACGTTCATTCATGAAGCTGCTGGACTGTATAAAGCTTAATCAAGTGCTTGCTTAACCAACTCAATCCTCCTTAATTCCTATTAATTTAGCATAATAGCAATCCTCTCATCTGGAATTAGAGACAGCCCAGCAGAAACCCTTACGGTCTCGGCGGAGCAGCAAACAGTCCAGCCAGCACATTCAACATCCAATTCGATATGTATGTACATACAAGTGTGTAGATGAAAATGGTTAAAATTCATAACCCTTGCATAAGACCCCCATCAAGTCTGCTTTACACCTGTATTACATTTTCCTCTTCAATCAGCAGCTTTTGGGTCGAGCGTACAACTCGCACTTCCCATGAGAAGCAGAAAGCCATTACAGAGAGCCAGGGCTCATTTGCAGAAAGATTGGAGATCTAACATCACATTTGAGAAGAAAAAAAAGAGAATGAGTATCAAAGTGGATAACAGGAATGATTTATTTCACTTTCTTTCCTCTGCATTTTTTCCCTTTGTAAAGGATTGCTCTTTGCTGCTTGCTCTCTGAAAAAGTGTATTTAAAGTGGATGGCTGTTTCAGTTCAGTTTGGACTCCTGCTGTAACTACGAAAATGCATGCATATGAAAATGCACACACACACAGATTGTTAAGAGGAATAAAAGTCAGTCCTGAACTCTGGACCTTGCAAGTTGGAGAGAGTTTGCCCTCTAAACAGCAGATGTGGGAACTCTGGTAAATTCAAAAGGCCCCAATATGCTTTGAGCAAAATCATAGAAATCACTGACATCATTTGGAACAAAATCAGTCCAAATATTATGGAGCCAGATCAGTCTCAGAAATAATACATTTACAAAATAAAATGCATTCATGCACAGCACAAACACGATTCATAAATACAACACACAATTTGTGAATTCACAAGTAAAAATCATAAATATTTTCACCAAATAAGTTAAATTTGTGTATTTAAGAATCGTGTTTTGAACCTAAGAATTGGATTTGTGTATTTATGAATCGTGTTTTGAACTTACAAATAGACCCTTTTCACATTTCCGGGTTTCTCACTAGTGGAAGTCGCATAGTTGGGGAAACTTAGAGCACAGTAAATTAGAGAATACAACAAATAATTTTTTTACAATCTTATTAGCTCAAATAATAAAAGAAAAACTCCACGATGATGTTATAAAGATTTTCAGAAAAAGGAAAAAAAAAAAGTTGTGTGAGACTGATGACGGCAGCCAGAGGAGTCATATTTACTGTCCTGTCCCATAGACGCCGCATTAGAAACACCTCGCACAAGCGGTAATTCGTTTTTTTGTCATTTGAAGTAAAAATGATATACTACATACATTAATACATAAAAATGTTCATACGTTTTAAAAAAAATCTAAATATTAAAAACTTTAAAGAATTTAAGATGCTGATGACCGTTAAACGAGTCATAACAGGCTTGTGAAAAGGGTCCATTGGATTTGTGTATTTACGAATCATGCTTTAAACTAACAAATTGGATTTGTGTTTTTATAAATAGTGTTTTGAAATTACAAAGTAGATTTGTGTATTTATGAATTGTGTTTTCAACTTACAAATTGGATTTGTGCATTTATGAATCGTGTTTTGAACTTACAAATAGACCCTTTTCACATTTCCGGGTTTCTCACTAGTGGAAGTCGCATAGTTGGGGAAACTTAGAGCACAGTAAATTAGAGAATACAACAAATAATTTTTTTACAATCTTATTAGCTCAAATAATAAAAGAAAAACTCCACGATGATGTTATAAAGATTTTCAGAAAAAGGAAAAAAAAAAAGTTGTGTGAGACTGATGACGGCAGCCAGAGGAGTCATATTTACTGTCCTGTCCCATAGACGCTGCATTAAAAACACCTCGCACAAGCGGTAATTCGTTTTTTGTAATTTGAAGCAAAAATGATATAATACATACATTAATACATAAAAATGTTTATACATTTTTTCAAAATCTAAATATTAAAAACTTTCAAGGATTTAAGATGCTGATGACCGTTAAACGAGTCATAACAGGCTTGTGAAAAGGGTCCATTGGATTTGTGTATTTATGAATCGTGTCTTGAACTGACGAATATGATTTGTGTATTTAAGGATCGTGTTTTGAACTTACGAATTGGATTTGTGTATTTATGAATTGTGTTTTGAATCTACGAATTTTATTTGTGTATTTATGAATCGTGTTTTGAACTTACGAATTGGATTTGTGTAATTACGAATCATGCTTTAAACTTACAAATTGGATTTGTGTATTTTTGAATCGTGATTTTAATTTACGAATTGGATTAGTGTTTTTATAAATAGTGTTTTGAAATGACAAATTGGATTTGTGTATTTTTGAATCGTGTTTTGAACCTAAGAATTGGATTTGTGTATTTATGAATCGTGTTTTGAACTTACAAATAGACCCTTTTCACATTTCCGGGTTTCTCACTAGTGGAAGTGGCATAGTTGGGGAAACTTAGAGCACAGTAAATTAGAGAATACAACAAATGATTTTTTTACAATCTTATTAGCTCAAATAATAAAAGAAAAACTCCACGATGATGTTATAAAGATTTTCAGAAAAAGGAAAAAAAAAAAAGTTGTGTGAGACTGATGACGGCAGCCAGAGGAGTCATATTTACTGTCCTGTCCCATAGACGCTGCATTAGAAACACCTCGCACAAGCGGTAATTCGTTTTTTGTAATTTGAAGCAAAAATGATATAATACATACATTAATACATAAAAATGTTTATACATTTTTTCAAAATCTAAATATTAAAAACTTTCAAGGATTTAAGATGCTGATGACCGTTAAACGAGTCATAACAGGCTTGTGAAAAGGGTCCATTGGATTTGTGTATTTATGAATCGTGTCTTGAACTGACGAATATGATTTGTGTATTTAAGGATCGTGTTTTGAACTTACGAATTGGATTTGTGTATTTATGAATTGTGTTTTGAATCTACGAATTGTATTTGTGTATTTATGAATCGTGTTTTGAACTTACGAATTGGATTTGTGTAATTACGAATCATGCTTTAAACTTACAAATTGGATTTGTGTATTTTTGAATCGTGATTTTAATTTACGAATTGGATTAGTGTTTTTATAAATAGTGTTTTGAAATGACAAATTGGATTTGTGTATTTTTGAATCGTGATTTGAACCTACGAATTGCATTTGTGTATTTATGAATCCTGTTTTGAACTTACAAATTGGATTTGTGTATTTTTGAATTGGCTTTGAATTTACGAATTGGATTTGTGTCTTTAAGAATCGTGTTTTGAATCTACGAATTAGATTTGTGTATTTATGAATTGTGTTTTGAAATTACAAATTCTATTTGTGTATTAACGAATCGTGTTTTGAACTTACAAATTGGATTTGTGTATTTATGAATCGTGCTTTAAGCTTACAAATTGGATTTGTGTATTTTTGAATAGTGTTTTGCATTTACGAATTGGATTTGTGTATTTATGAATCGTGTTTTGAACTTACAAATTGGATTTGTGTATTTATGAATTGTGTTTTGCATTTACGAACTGGATTTGTGTATTTATGAATCATGTTTTGAACTTGCAAATTGGATTTGTGTATTTATGAATCATGTTTTGAACTTACGAATTGGATTTGTGCATTTATGAATCATGTTTTGAACTTACGAATTGGATTTGTGCATTTATGAATCGTGTTTTGAACTTACGAATAGCATTTGTGTATTTACAAATTGTGTATTGGATTTATGTACTTACGAATCGTGTGTTGAACTTACAAATTGGATTTTGTAATAGTGAATTGTGCTGAGCATGTATGAATTATATTTTGTAAATTTATTATTTTTGAGACTGATCTGGTTCCATACTTAAAGCCTTTCCAGTTTTTAAAATAAGAGTCCCACAAATTTACGGACTGTTATTCACCTTATTCTCTGCGTACAAGCGGGCGCAGCCATTTGAATCATTTTGGCTCGAGACTTCCGGTCTCATTCACTTCTATTCATTTTTAGACGTTAAAAACAGCTCGTTCTGCTGCTTGATGTTGCAAACTGAGGTTTTCTTATTGTATTATTCTATTTTGTCTGTATAATCATGCAAACACTTGTTTGTAGAGCGAGTAATATGACCGTTTTTTAGCCGTTTATTATTCCTAGTCATTTCTCCCATAGGCAACTGAATCGGAAGTTCTAAAACAATCGCCAAAACGAGCGCACTTCCGCATTCAAGAATAAGGTCAATAAGAAGCTGTGTTATACTTTGAAAATACACAATCTCACTAGTAAAGTGTTTTGTTCAGATTGGCCTGTTTTTTACCAGGATTTTACACTTAGGATTTATATGAGAACAAGAAAACAATAGTGTCTCAGACTCACGCTATGCCAATACCATACTGAATTCTTATTACTGAATTGCTGGAATGTTCCACAATTTGAAATAATATGGCTCTTACTCTCTTTTCATCATCTATGTTAAGCTGCTTTGACAAAATCTACGTGAATTGAACTGAATACTGAGCTATCCCTGGGTATGTCCAGACTTTCATTCTATGTCAATTGTAAACAAAGACAAGCTTAAAAACTACAACAAATTGTGAAAAGAAAATCAAAAACAAAGCATTAGTTCAGAGTATTGTAATAATGCTTTTCTGAAGAACAGATATAATGTAGCCTGTGGCAACATGGGCATCGCTGCACACTAGCAGGGGGTAAAAGACAAACTTGGGGCGGGGGGAAAGGGGGCCGTCTGCTTTTTAATGACCCAAAACTTTAAATACTGCATAATATATAATAAAATGGAGAGTTCATTTAACTCTCACAATAATTCATGGAGACGCCATTAGTATCCATTATTCTTAATGTCAACACTGTAAACAGTAAATATGAGCGAGGCATCTTCCAAGCTCCAAGGGAGAAGCAAATGCAAAGTCATAATCAGCACGAAGGAGAACCAAAAACAATGCATTAAGCTAAATGTTCGAATATATCAAAGCAAAAAGCATAAATTTAGACGCAACGCATTTACAGAGAGATGACAGTCAGACGATGAGCCATTAACATAAAGCGCGTATTAACACGCATTCATAAATAACATCATCAGCACTGCGCACTTCAAATGAGCAACTTTTTCTGCATTAATTAATGTTGCATTTATTTAAGCACCAAGTAAAGAGTGCTTCTGAGACGGCCTTGAGGAATTGTTCTGCATGAATCGCGAATCACTTGCCTGGATTCAGACGTGAAAGGGTCAGAGCCTTGCATGACTGACAGCCACTGGAACCACCTGCAGCCTGTAGCTGGAGCAATACTGATTGGCACAGTAGGCATGCTGCCTTTCAGCTGGCCTTTTCAAAATAAAAAAAATGCAAAGAGAGAGAGGGGGGGAAAAGGAGAAAGGAAAATAAAATAGAAATATAGAGCCACTTGTCATCCCTTCCAATCTGCTTAGTAATGAGAAGGCTTTCCCCTCTGGGTAAAAAGATCTGCTTTAATAGATTTTTAATGGCTTTTCCCTTCTCTATAAGAACCACTCTCAGCACCCAATAGCATGCGAAAAAAACATCAAGTAATTCCATTCTCAGTGGTGTGAGGTCAGCAATTATAATACATAGAAATCACTAAGGCTTTGACAATTGCTCTAAATCCATTTTCGTTTTTCAGTCTATGCTAACATGATGCAATAAGGGAAATCTCTATTAAAATATACTTACTATCAAAAGGGAAGACCGGGGATGGACTTGTGACAACAACACTTGGAGTGCGCAGGGATGCTGAGCTGGAAAATAAATATAAAATATCAATTACAAGATGAAATTTATTATGTGATCAGGTTGATGCACATTGAATGGGAAAACAGCAGTCTGCACAAACAGAGCTTTGTAATCATATAAGAATATAGATGCTTCATTAACGATTATTTCTAGACTCAATGCATTTGCTATAACACTTACCATCTAACGGGTACATGGACATAGGAAAATTAAGACCTGTTTAAAAGGATTTAAGACCTACAACACAGTATTTCCATGAATTTAAGACTTTTAAGGCCTAAAATGTTGATTTTGAAATTGATTTTTTGACTTAAGACCCCACCAATACCCTGTTTATTGAAACTAGTTCAGCCACAAATCAAACACCATAAACTGAAAGAAGTTTTATAGTAAAACTGTATAAAAATTAGTGCAAAAAATAAAGAAATATAAAAACGAATATATAGATAATATAGAAAAATAACCACTTTGAAACCTAATTTCAGAAACCTTTTTTTGAATAAAAAGACACTTTTAGCTTTACATTTTTTTAAGTGCAAAAAATACCTTATACTCAATCTAAATAAACCTTTATGGTTTCACACATCTCAGTATTTCAAAGTGCAACCACTGCACAGTAAAATAAAGTACTTAAGTAACAGACAACAAAAATAAATATAACTTAACAATATATGTGTTTACCTGTGTTAAGCAAAGCTAACGGGCATGTGAATCATTCAAAAAGATGGTATCGGTTAATGTTTCAAATACCGATGCCAGAATTTTTGCTGTATCACAGAGTATTTCTAATAATAGTATTGGTATGGGAACAATCTTATACCAAACCATATTTATATTGTAGTGGCTGCACAATGTTGTGGCAAAATTTTGAAAATCAAAACTAAAACCTGTAATAACTGAAGCTACAATCACTTAAATTGTATGTTCTCTTTAGTCACTTAAAGCACACTTACTAAAAAATTATGACTGCTGTAACATTCAGAAATTTTACTTGTAATAATTTAGATTTCATAAGTTAAGTTATTCCCTGTTTTTTTAGTTAGTCACTGATTAAACATCTGAATTTCCATGACATCTAACGCATGGAAAAACAGGCCACTGTTGTGCTTTGCAAAATATTGAAATGGTTTTAGCTTGAATATTTTGCATGACATTAATAGCCATAATAAGAACAACAATGCAGTGTGCTTGCTGTTTGTGTGGCTTTAAAGTGCTCCCTAATCCCATATTTGACAGCTTGATAGTAGTTTTACAAACTTTACGTTTAGCTTTTCAGTTGTCTACTTTTAAACAGCCATAAAACAACAGTATTTCTTTAAATATGGTAAAGAAAAATGACATTCCGATCAAAGAAATCTAACATTTACAATGACCAACAAATATCCCATGACTTGGACAAAGAATAAAAACACACACAGCCAGACCTTTAATTGAAGAAGAAATTACTGCTAATAGTGATTCTACTCTACAGTGGTGTTTGCCCCTTACTTATTTCTTTATTTCTTATTTTTTGCATGTTTCTCACACTTTAATGTTTCAGATCATCAAACAAATGTAAATATTAGTCAAAGATAACACAAGTAAACACATCTTGAGGTTTTTTATTCATTCATTCATTTTCTTTTCAGCTTAGTCCCTTTAATAATCTGGGGTCGCCACGGCGGAATGAACCGCCATCTTATCCAGTACATGTTTTACACAGCGGATGCCCTTCCAGCTGCAACCCATCACTGGGAAACACACTCATACACTCTCATTCACACACATACACTATGGACAATTTTTTAATTCATTCATTTTCTTTTTCGGCTTAGTCCCTTTATTAATCCGGGGTCGCCACAGTGGAATGAACCACCAACTTATCTAGTCCTGTGTGAAAAAGTGTTTGCCCCCTTGTTATAACATAACACTTTTTCACTGAGGACTTTGTAGTTTTAGATGTTGTTTCATATACAATATACAAAAGTCCTATATTCTGCACCAAAATGAATAGAATCAGAATACAGGACTGCAGCCAATACTGTAATATCACGAGACACAAAATGCAATTAATATACTGGCAGATTTGTGACAATCTCCAAGATGCCCTCGCGAATGTGATTCAGTGAGCTATAATTGCTTACCTTGGTTTGTCACCATCATTTAATGACTTATGACAACAGAAGTTCAATTCCAAACCTATTTGTCTCCGCACCTTTGTTGACGTGAATATGGCAGCGTGGCGTACCTGAAACACATGACACAAACTGTAACGCAGCTGACATCCTCCTGCTGATAGAGCACCCTGTGAGACACAGGAGCCCGAACTCAATGATAACCTTCACAGAATTAGCTGCAGGGGTTATTCATACAATAATTGTTTCTGCCAAACTAATACATCTCCGTGTCAAGCCCAAATTAATGTGATTTCTGCTGCTAAATAATAGATCGTGCACCACGCAGCTCTGCTTTCCCCCCGTCTTCATATCAGTGTTCACGTTTTCATTAGTTACCTAAGATGTAAATAGTGTTTGTATTTAAAGATTTCAATTCGCTCTCCTTTATTTGCATGTAATTGAACTTGTTAATACAAGTGCTTAATCCTTTGTTGATTAGTACCTTATATTCAAGAGAGGGTAATTTAGACCTCCAATTACAACACAAGTCTTGATTGCATGGCCCTTAAAACAAGGCGCTGATCTCTGAACATGAGCACCGTTAAATTTTCCGTTACTTTACAGTAGCCAATTTGCTGCTCCGTTATCCTAGACCGTTGACCGAGGTGAGGTGTAAGCGATAAGCATTCGCTCAGACTAATGTCGTCTCCTGTGGCTTGGCACGGCTCTCGTAGGCCTGATCAAAAACAGGAACGCTGTGAACATCCGTAACATCAGCTCCAGTTTCTCAGCCTGTCAAAGCCACAAAGGCCTGGATCATCACCACATTCCTCCTCCAGGTCTGTTACAGTATCTGCGATGAGGAAAAGGTCAAAGAGTCAATGAGGAATTAAGACATGCTTCCCTGAGCATTCCCTATGCAGCATTTCAACACTCATGCTAGCTCACAGATGAAAAGGAAGAGGCAGGCGTTCAGGCTAATAGTGCCGATCAGATTTCTGCTGGGTGTCTAAATGATTTCCATTAAAGCCAATTAGCCTGCTCAATGATGATGATGTAATATAAGGGCTGCTTGCCTGTATGTGGTGTAGGATGGGGAAAGAGCTGCATTTACTTTGTGATTTGTTTAGATATGAGTTTAGCATTGGCATGAAAAATTGAAAATCAATAAAATTTGCTATTATAGCTGTTATAGCAAAAAAGTTACACATTTAAATGAGACTAGCAGGTTAAACGCTTACAGAAAATATAAATAATATTTAATTTAATTCTAATATACAGCTGAAGTCAGAATTATTAGCCCCCCCTTTGATTTTTCTTTTCTTTTTTAAATATTTCCCAAATTATTTTTAACAGAGCAAGGAAATTTTCACAGTATGTCTGATAATGTTTTTTCTTCTGAAGAAAGTCTTATTTGTTTTATTTTGGCTAGAATAAAAGCCGTTTTTAAGTTTTTAAAAGCCATTTTAAGGACAAAATTATTAGCCCCTTTAAGCTATTTTTTTTCTCGATAGTCTACAGAACAAACCATCATTATACAATAACTTGCCTAATTACCCTAACCTATTAGAAATGAGTTATTAAAACTATTATGTTTAGAAATGTGTTGAGAAAACCTTCTCTCTGTTAAACGGAAATTGGGGAAAAAATAAAGAGGGGGGCTAATAATTCAGGGGGGCTAATAATTCTGACTTCAACTGTATATTTATATTTATTTATTCTTTTTTTTGGCTTAGTCCCTTTATTAATCTGGGGTCACCACAGCGGAATGAACCACCAACTTATACAGCACGTTTTACGCAGCGGATGTCCTTCCAGCCGTAACCCATCACTGGGAAACACCCATACACACTCATTCACACACATACACTACGGCCAATTTTAGCTTACCCAATTCACCATACCATAGTTCATCATACCACATGTCTTTGGACTTGTGGGGAAAACCGGAGCACCCGGAGGAAACCCACACAAACACAGGGAGAACATGCAATATATATTTTTAAATAAAATAAATGAATCATTCTGTTTAAAATTCTATATTGGCTATTTAATTAACTATACACAGGCATATGAATATTTTGATATTTATTTTAAAATTAAGCATTTATTTGAGACGATCTCATAATAGTAGCACAATGAATACAAACGTAACGTTTTTACTCATTCATTTATCTTAAAGAGATTTTTTTTTTTTGTTATAGGGCATTACCTAAGTAATCAGCTAAAAGATGAATAACTTTATGACAAACTATGAATTGAAGCAAACAAGTACTGTATTTTGTACAAAAAGAGAAAGACAAATCGGTTGATTGGTTAAAGACAGCTGACAACCAGGGCATAATAATTAATACGTAATTACATTACGTGCAGGGGTGAATTTTGGGGCCCTAAGGAATTCCAGCCATGGGGCCCAAAAGTTCTTTCTTTTGTACTTTAATTTTTATTATTATTTTGCTGTTTTTTTCTTATATCATTCAATCATATCGTTTATATTATGCAAAATAACAATAACACGTAAAGCACCTTCTAAAACTTTAGAAATTATTAATTTTACTTTAAATGAATTCACAACATTTGCGCAGATGTAAGATGTAATAATTACATGTAATAATTACATTCAAATTACATTCACATTACATTCAAATTAAAATCTTTACACCCTCACCATTACAAAATATGACAGAAAACAATCTTAGATATAATTTATACTGTAGGTATAATCTATACTTCTTGGTATTTATTTGGGGGCCCTCAGATTTCCTAGGGCCCTAAGTGGCCGCTTACCTTGCTTATTGGTTAAATCCGCCCCTGATTACGTGTGCTCTGTGTAAGGTCTGTTGGGTGGAATTACTTTCAACTGTGTGACAGAAATGACAAAATTAGTGCAGTTTGTGAACTCTGCTATGATAATAAAATGTTCTAAATTTAGTTCACAAGTTGGCAATATTTGACTAAGGTCTTTTGTTTTTGGTTTGTTTATGAAACTATTGGAGAGCAAACGGAGAGGTCATTTGCACTTTTTCAAAATGTTGTATTTTTTATAATACGAATACGTGATAAAATAATTATCATTATTTTAACAGAAAATATAAAAAGCAGAACTACCAAACCATTTTAACAGGTACTGTAGATATCCCTCTAAATATTCAATATTGCTGTTAGCTAAAAAGTTGAATAAAAGTGAACGGATGGGTTGAACAAAAGCATGTGCAACATCAGCATTTACAAAAGGTCTGTCTTTAAATGTTTAGATATATTTCCTTTACATTACCCACATTATAGTCTATTGTACATTTTGCTGTTTAATTTTGTTTAGTGTATTTCTGTAATTTACTCTTCAGTCTAACAGACTACTTTTTATATTTTCAATTGCCTGCATTCCTTATATTTCCCTCGTTTGTCTAAGTAATTTTTGTTATACAATTCCAAAACAACAACAAAAATGTTTGTAAAAATAGGTTTGAGTCAATGTTAAAAGTCAGTTTTTGATATGTTTTTGAACTGATGAGCTCTATTAGGCTGTTGATTTAAATGAAATGCAAAGATGCTAAAAATGCATGTCAAACTCATGAAAATGCTCAATATAATCCACATTAATTACATTATTATTACTGCGATATTACATTTTTTTAAATAACCTCAAAACTTGCCACTTAAAGACTTCCATGCCAACTTAGTGAAGCTTCTTACCTCAAAAGTCACATTTTATATTTTAATTTTACAAATCTCTAAACATAATTTGACACATATATATATAAAGAAGATATTTAAGATATAAGACATAATGAATTACTTGATTTGACTTGGGGTCAAATTCAGTTTTAACTTAAATGAAAAACTACTTATTGTCATTTTTTGCCATTAAAAGACTTTTGAAAGGGTGTTTTAACGTAAACTGCATGAAAAACACAATTTTGTGAAAACCTATGGACATGCACATCACATTTTCAGCCTTCAGATGTGTGTAAATACTTGAGAACCAAAAAAACAATGGCAGAAAACATGACCATATGTACAGAAGCGCAGTATTTCTTTACAAAGTGACACCAATTACTGGCCTAGCATGCATGATACAGCATTTCAAGGTACCACTTTAAAATAACTGCACACCATAAATCGTTTATTAAGCATTAGTAAATAGCTCATTCAGGGATTTACAAAGCATAAATAGTCCCGCATGAAGTTGTGTTAATAAAGCATATACAGATGAACTATTATATGCCTGAATAATGAGATATATAAATGTTAATTTAAATAGTTTATTAATCATTTACATACTCATTCTGAATGGCATTAAAAACCACCAACTACAAATAGTTTGTAAATACTGCAATACTTAATTAAGGAATGAAGAATGTGATTAACAATAAAATTACAATTATTGAGAATAAGCACATTATATATGTGCTATTTCCCAGTGCTTGAAGGGCATCCGCTGCATAAAAAATATATGCTGGAAAAGTTGGCGGTTCATTATAATTAATGAATTAATAAAGGGACTAAGCCAAAAAGAAAATGAATGAATGAATGCATGTGCTAATAAATCAAGAATTTAATATTTGTAGCTGTATTTAAATATGTCTTATAACGTATTTGTTAATGCTTAACAAATGATGAATGAAATATCTGCTAATGCTTATCAAATCATTTATAGTATGCAGTTATTATAAAGCGTTTCCCATTCCAATCATTTTATGGAGTTTGTGAATTGGGATGGTTTGACAATGTTAATCTGTATAAATTGTACAAACACTATTTTTCAGACAAAATTGTTTAGATATTATTTATATTTATAATAGAAAGTATTCATCAAAAGTGCTGAAGTAATATTTTGTGCCTTCCCATTTTACTCTATATTGGGAATAAGGAGGCAGCTATAATACAAAAAAAGCCTAAATAACATATGCAAATCTGACAAATTTCTTGAAAAGGTTTATTGGTAACTCAATATAACTCCAAAGTGGCCATAATTCATTCTTGATTTAGTCATCAGACAATGGCTCAGCTGAATTAAAATCACTCGGAATTAAGAGTTTGCAAGGCAAGGGCCAAGAGGTCCATTGATTTGCATGTAATACATGAAATTATTACTTTGGTGCTGCTACTAAGAGAGTAGGCGGCAAGGCCAGAAAATCGAGGCCTCTGATGAATGTGCTCAGCAGAAAGCTTTGAGAAGTCCAGAGGATCAATATAGTAGTTTGTCAAAGCTGATCTCAGAGGTAATGTGACGAAGGATCCTGCAGAATAGAGCCCGAGTCAGCAAAGTACATTATCAGAAATCAAAGCATCTGCGAATGACGGCGGGAGGGAGAGTTACAGAGGGCCCAGAACGAAGGCCATGCTTCCTCTATTGTAATTAAAAACCATTTTATCAGACCTGTCCTCCAAACAATCCCTCTTGCTTCCTATTGACATTATGCCAGGCAGGACGTGAGGCTCTAATTTGACTTTAAATAAATGAGCTGAAGGTATTTAAAATTCTGCATTAGCTTTAGGGAGGAAAACAAGTGGGAAAAACAAGGGGTCGCAGAGCTTGTAAACTTGTGCAGCACAATAATCAGGTAATAATCTGCATGACGTTTGGCGAATTCATTTAATACAGAATTTAAAAATTGATTTCTCAAAGACGTGGATATGTCATTTTCAAAATAAGCATGCGTACTTTCACAAAATAGACCTGCAGCAATTACTGATCATTATTTTTGGTTATTTGATTTAATCACGATTTTTTTCCACATTTCACAAAACATGAAATGTGGATAGTTTCCAGTTTCTTACTAATAACGGTTTATAAATTGTTTTATCGCCACATTAAAAAAGTACAATTTATAGTAAATACTTTAGTTTTTGAACCATACTGTATAAAGTAATTAATCTGTGGTGGTAGTTGCTGTGGTAATATAACTAGTAACAACAAATTATGCATTACTGTATTAAACAGATTCACTCTAAAATAAAACAAAAACACTCATCATTTACTTACCCTCAAGTGGTTCCAAACCTTTAAGAGTTTCTTTTTTTTGATAGAAAACAAAAGAATATCTTTTGAATAAAGTTGAATAATGTCATCCATATAAAAAAAACAAATACTATGAAAGTCAATGGTTACAGATTTCCAACATTTTTCTAAGTATCTTCTTTTGTTCAAAAGATGAAGATTTAGAGTTTCTTTCTCCTTTTGCAGACAAGTGGATAGTGAGTAAATTGTGACTTTTTAAAAATTATTTTAGGTTGAACTATCCATTTAAGTTTTAAGTTAAGCACGGTCGCCTCACAGGAAGAAGGTCGCTGGTTCGAGCCCCAGCTAGGTCAGTTGGCATTTCTGTGTGGAGTTTGCATGTTCTCCCCGGGTGCTCCGGTTTCCCCCACAGTCCAAAGACATGCGGTACAGGTGAATTGAATAAACTAAAATTGGCTATATTGTATGTGTGTAAATGAGTATGGATGTTTCCCAGTACTGGGTTGCAGTATAGAAGAGCATCCGCTGTGTAAAACATATGCTAGATAAGTTGGCGGTCCATTCTGCTGTGGCGACCCCTAATAAATAAGGGGACTAAGCGGAAAAGAAAATGAATGAATATATGGTACATTATACTACAAAACACCACAGTTTACTGTAGTAAAAACTAAAGTTTACTACAAGATTTATTACAGTTTATCAGTTCATTCTAGTTCGTATGCTGTAGCTTTCATTAACAAAGTGTTATATTTTTCAAACACCATAGTATTTTACTACAAATACAGTATTTTTTTATGTGAACAGATGGTTTGTAAATTTATAAACAGACTTGAAAGTAATGAGGTAGGCGAACGTAATAAACATGTCAATCTTTACATTGAAAAAACAAATGGTTTTCTTAAACAACCTGGTCAAATTATAAATCAGTTTCTGATTTTTACATTTTTTTATGTTAAGCTTCTCTTACAAATTAACCAAAAGGTTGCCTAATAATCAGGGGCAGATCTAGTGATTTTGGGGCCCTAAGCAATTTCAGCCAAGGGGCCCAAGAGTTCAAAACATTTATTATTATTATTTAGCAGTTTTTTCTTATATCATTCGATCTCATTTTCTACATTTTATCTTTATGCAAAGTAATAATAACATGTAAAGCACCTTGTAAAACTTTTGAAACGATTTGTTTTCTTAAGTTGAATTCACAACTAAACATAATAAATTAACTATTTCATTTTTAAAACTTAATCGGTAACACTTTATTTTGATGGTCCATTTGAGTATTAGTAGACTGCCTGCTTAATATCTGTTGAAACTGACATTTAACAGTCCTTCAACAGACATTTAACTGACTATAAGAAACTTTGCAAGTACATATCAATTTACACGTACCCTAACCCCAACCCCAACCTAACAGTCTACTTATAATCTAATGGGAATTAGTTGCAATGTAACTTAAATTCAACAAATGGACCATCAAAATAAAGTGTGACCCCTAAATCTTTATTGATTTGACTGCTGGACTGGTCCATGATTGAAGGTGGGGTACACATTTGCGCAGATGTAATAATTCCGTTCAAATTAAAATTTTTAGACCCTCACTGTACAAAATATGATAGAAAACGATGTTATATATAATTTATAGTATCATTTATACTTCTAGGTATGTATTTGGGGGCCCTCAGATTCTCACCGGCCGCTTACCTTGCTTATTGGTTAAATCCACCCCTGCTAATAATGCTGGTAATGATACCATATTTTCAACAAATTCATTAAATTCAAAACATAAGAAAATAAATAAAACTGGGGGAAATATACAATTTAGGCCTGTCACAATCAATGATAAATCATCTGTTTGGTTCTTTGATCTAACTAAATATTTGAGATAACTGTAAAAATTGTGCATTGCAAATTTCAAGAGAATCTGTAGCTCTGAATGTTGCCTTCTACAAATGAATAAACATACTTTTGTGTTAAATAGAAGAGGAAACCTCAAAGTTCTAAATTAACTAATGAATTTATTGTGCAAAAACGCGTGTGCATTTAGGTTACAAAAGTTTTTTTGCCTGTCAACAATTGCCTCTCAAACTCAAGTCCTCCTTTCTCTGAATACTGTTTTCACATATTAAAACTGAGCGCCCTCCGCCTCCTTGTAAGCAAAGTAAACAGTAACAGGTCCAGCAGAGGTCTGAACTGTCTCTGTCACTCCAACCACCATCCATGAGCCCAATCCATACGCCAAGCATGGGATACCTTAAAAAAAGAGAGAGAAAAACATAATACAAATACATCTGTTGTATTGTCAGAAACAGAACTTGTAAACATTATCTGAACTGACCTAAATTGATGACTTTCAGTGCTCCGAAAAACTTATTCTCAAACTGCAGGTCCTGTGGAGGTGCTTTGGTGCAGTGGTATTTGATGAAGGGGAAAGCCCCAGTCCTGAGGATGTGATAGTTCGTGCCCTGCACCTGCCAGTTGAAGTTGGACAGGCCGAACTGGTCGTTGATTACGTCACGGTAACGCACGCAGAATGATGTCCAGGGCGGGAGCGCGCGCTGCGTCAGGTGGCAGGTCAACACTTCAGAAGCAGCAGGACGAACAGCTTTATTTCGAAATGTACTGGGGAACAGAGCCACTTTTAGAAAGCAGCCGTGGACTCTACGAAGAATATCTGTCATTTCTGACTACGTTAACCCGCATGTGTCAAATGTATGTATATAAGTAAAGCGTTTCAAGAGTAACGGTTCGCATGCAAACATACATCAAACCCTATAAGTGGTCAGCCATGTGAAATACAGCGCACAAACCTAAACAAACTGAATGCCTGAAGTATGTAGTAACTGATATTGGATCTCTGCACTCGCGAAGACGGTCCGGCTGTCAGATGTTACACAACTCACCAGAGCGGGGTTTCACACTTGCTAACGTGTACATTATTACTTTACTGTTGTTTTCATGAACGTGCCGATTAATGCGCTACTTTTTCGAAGAAATATAAGAGACGAGCTGCATAACCTTCTGTGGTACGGTTATTATATTTTCCGGGAGGAAACAAGGAAGACTTTTCGTTTGTTCCCATCTACATACTGCAGCATGTAACTGTTAGGCTACGGTAGCTTTATTCTCAAGCAATCATGCATACACTTTTCAGAAATGTCTTTGCATATAAAATAAGATAATATATTGATAAATAACAGAATATACTAATTGTTTACTGATAGTGATTATATGTTGGTCAATCTACATTTAAATAGTTTTTTTAAGCTGGTGCACCCAAAAACTGCACATTTACAGTATTTGTTTTATATTTATTAAATACAAATTAGTTTGACTTGATCATTTAAGATTTTCTGTTCAATATAATTAACTAATCTGTAATTTATTGTGTGAAACCCAATGTTCCCTGAAATGTAGTAAATACCCATTTTAAAACAGATTATTTTTGAGTGATTATAATTTCCATAGACATTTAAATAATATAGTGGGTATACAGTATATGCAATTATTATTATTTTAAATGCCTTAATCCACAATCCATTACAAATGTATAAAAAATATATGTAAGGTTTTCTTGAAAAACAGATAAATTCACAGAAACTTTACAAATATTTTTTTAACATTTATTTATGGTTTTCTTGAAATAACAAATAAATCCACAAACAATGTAAACATTTATTTATATCCATGTAATTTAAATGAAGAAACATGAATAATTTGATGTGTGAAAATCGATGTACATTATAAATTCCTATTGTATATTTTTGATTGTTTACAATTTAAGGTTGCATTTAAAGAAGAATTGAAGTATAATGCCTGAAGTATAATGGTGTGTGTGTGTGTGTGTGTGTGTGTGTGTGTGTGTGTGTGTCTAATTTTTTATTAATTTCTAGACAGTCAAAAGTTTGCATACATTTCCTGGGTATTTTTTTTTAGCTTTGCTTTTAAACTGTATCTGTATCTTAAACTGTAACTTTGGTCAAATGCTTTGGCTATCCTTCCACAAGCTTCTCACAACAGTTTTAAGGAATTTTGGCCCATTCCTCCTGACAGAATTGGTGTAACTGAGTCTGATTTGTTGGCTGTCTTGCTCGCACAAGCTCTGCCCACAAATTTTCTATAGGATTGAGATCAGGGCTTTGTGATGGCCACTCCAAAACATTCACTCTGTTGTCCTTAAAGCACATTTTAACTAATTTGGCAGTATGCTTAGTAGAGCTGCACGATTAATCGAAAAAAGATTGCGATCTCGATTCGACCCCCTAGACGATCTTAATCCAGCATTTCTACGATTCTGCCAATCATATTTTCAAGTTTTGGAGAGAAGCAAATGCAGTCGCACAAGTCTTCACACTGTTGTACATACGTTGCTCGTTGCAATGTGGACACCTCTAAATGGTGTTGAAAGAGTCACATGCTGTATTAATAAGGCATAATTCACCCAAAAATGTCATTTCTGTCCTTATGTAATGATGTATTCGCGGCCGCGAAATCACACGTGACGTGAGCTGCTGACCATGAGCTGTTACCATAGAGAGGGCGGCGCGCGCCTGTGAATGAAGTCTACTTTAGTGAACAGAATAGGCTGTGAATAACGGGTAATAAAGTTGCAAATAACATTCAGTTTGTGGCACAGAGTGATTGTTTGGGAGCTGTGCGGGAAGTATGAACCGCACTTAGCAATGAAAATAAAACCGAAAGCGTGCACATCATTTAAACAATCATATCGCATTTTAGAGTAATGATTAGGACAAGCGTTTAATGTTTTTCTGTCATAGCGAACCTAAAGTGTTGTGCATGAGAACTACTGTAGCCCATATAATGTTGAATATAATGCAAGGTAGAATCTGATAATGAAAAAAATGTTCTAATAATGTTTAATAATGTTGTCAATTATAAATGACAAGCATGTGTCTCAAACATAATAATTCAACTTCAGAATTATGAATAGTTGTATTCTGATGTAATCACTTTACTGTGCATTAATGACCAGGACATATTTAAAGTCTATTCAAGTGCTCCATTCAAGGTCTATTCAAAATGTAGCATTTTAACCAACAGTAGACCTACACATAATAGTATTATTATTGCTTTATCATATGTTTGAGATATAACAATAATAATAGTCTACTCATATTAACCTTTGTTTTACATGTACAGAATTGTGAGAAAATCATGATCTTTATTTTAAGCAAAAGAATCGCGATTCTCATTTTAGCCAGAATCGTGCAGCTCTAATGCTTAGGGTCATGGTCTGTTTGGAAGACCTATTTGTGGCCAAGTTTTAATTTCCTGGCTGATGTCTTGAGATGTTGCTTCAGTATTTCTACATAATGTTCTTTCTTCATGATGCCTCTCTATGCTGTAAAGTGGACCAGTCCCTCCTGCAGCAAAACAGCCCAACAACATGATGCTGCCGCCCCCATACTTCACAGTTGGGATGGTGTTCCTAGGCTTGTAAGCTTTCCCCTTTGTCCTCCAAATGTTACACTGGTCATTGTGGCCAAACAGTTCAATCTTAGTTCCATCAGACCACAGGACATGTCTCCAAAACTTATTCTTTTTCCCAGTGTAATTTAGCAAATTGTAATCTGCCTTTTTTGTTGATTCTGGCTTGTTGATTTCCCCATGTTGTCACACAAGGAAGCAGTGTGTTTGAGGTTTTCCTTAAATACTATTCTACAGTTGTGCCTTAAATTAACTCAAATGTTGTCAATTAGCCAATCAGAAACTTCCAAAACCTTGACACCATCATCTGAGCTTTTTCAGAGGCATAATAATCTTATTGTATGTAAACTTGACTTTCAAGAAAAGTTATAGCAATTTCTCAAAAAATATCTCTATCACTATTCTGCTATTAAGCTAACAGAAACAAATGTGAACTTACATTAACATCTGACTTTTTTTTAAATGGTTATGTGCCTTTTTATACAGTGTACAGTATGTAAACTTCTGGTTTCAAATGTATATGCAATGTTGAGTTTATATTATAATTTATCATTTGCATGTGTTTTGATGCCTGTGATTGTATAATGATTTTAAAAGCATTAAGGCATAAGAAATTGTACCATTTTTGACCTTAACTACGATTAATTTTATTGAATTATTATTATTTTTCCTTCAGTTACTGTACTTGAATACTGTTAGATTGGGGAAACACTTTAATTCAATAATATATTTTTCTTGATTGTATTTATAGATTGTTAAGCATGAAAATACTCACAGCACATACAAATACAGAAATGCATTGCAAATAGCACAGACCACAATGAAAATGTGTTGGGGGGGGGGGGGGGGGGCAAAAAGTTTATACATTGTTTATTAGATTTTATGGAGGGGCAAATAGTAAACATTAATTCATCAATCTCTGACTGAACATGTGCTTGAAAATACTCACAACACTTGCAAATACAGAAATGCACTACTAATAGCACAGACAACAAAGAAAATGTGTCGGGGACCCAGAAATAGATTTATAGATTGTTTATTATATTTTATGAAGATGCATTCCCACTGCATAATCATCCCAATCGATGTAACATTATAAATTCTTTCCAAATAGAGATATTAGGTCATCTGGTGAAATTGTATTCATAATCGCGATATATATCGCAAAATCATTGCCATGTTAAATGTTTCCAATATTGTGCAGCCCTAGTGTGCAGCCTGTGATTTTGATTCTTGAAGAAATGTGTTGTTTTGTGTTTTGATGTTCATCAACTCAAAAATAGTTGATTTTTAAACTACGATAAATTTTTTCATGTAAACACATGCATCTTGTATTGTCTTAGTTTAGCAAAATCATCTGCTGAATTCATATGCATGTATAATCAGTGGTGGAAAGAGTACTGAAAAATCTAGATAAAAGTACCATTACTTGCCTAAAAATGTAGTGCAAGTAGAGTACTTGATGTACTCTATTTGTTGTAAATATTACTCAAAGTATAAGTAAAAAGTAGACCTTTCAAAAGTACTCAAGAACAGCGAGTACTGAGCATTACCAAAGTCCTTTTAAGGCAAGTGATTTCACTCGGCGGCCATCTTTGAAACGCCTCTCGGCAGTATGCTTGGGCATTCTGTCTAAATGGGGAAACATCAAATTCTCCAAAATACTTTCCAAGATACGATTACATTACATATTATGAATAACCATTAAAATAAACAACTGTCTATTTAGTTTCATTTCTAAATGTTTGTATCACACAAAATCTGGAGAAACTCATGTCTAGTCCAAGCCCCTCCCCTGGGGAATTGTCATTCTATAGCGATCGCTGATTGGCTCCTGTACTAGAAGACGGGCTTTATTCGCCATATAGGGATCGCTGATTGGCTCCTGTACTAGAAGGCGGGGCTTCATTCACCATATTGACTGTTACACTTTTCCCCATTCAAAAGTATACGAGTGACACGTCTTGTGTATGCTAGAGTCTTTGGTATTACGCTGTAAAAAGCTGATGCATTTACATGTAATTTGTGGATGTGTGTAAACGTAACATTCTGTAGTGCATTAATTATTGCCCAGCAGGCACACAATGTTATAAGACATTAATACTAGGTTAGATTTAGGTTGTGATGTCAGGTGACCAAAATTCAACATCTAGCCAGCGTCTAAGGACAACGTTATTTTGATGCCCAGTAATGACGTCAAATGACGTTGATATTTGGCTTTTAGGTTGTTAGAAAGTGACCAAAATCCAACGTCGAGACAACATCTTAAGCCAACGTCATATTGACGTCAAATACTGATATTTATTTGTCAGGTATGGTAACCAAAATCTAACATCTGATAGACGTCATAGTAGTAACGTCCACACAATGTCAAGCTGTAACATCATTAGACGTTGATATTTGGTTGGTTTTAGGTTAGACATTGATGTCAGTAACCCGATTTTCTTTTCCAAACAAAATGCAATGTCCCCATGACGTTAGGGTACACCGTCAATCTGACGTCATGTTGACGTCTTGTGCCTGCTGGATGTTTAAGGCCATTTCGGTCATCATACAGTCAACATCCGTCATCTTTTTATTAGTGACATGCATCTAAACAGTCTCTGGGTCATTGCGTGTAATTATTTTGGACATCTACTTGGACACTTTTAATGCTTCCAAACAGTTTGCTGCAATTACAAATCGTTCATGTCTTGAGGATGTTCATTATTAGGTAATTTACGTTCTATGTGTGATTTGATTGGACGGGAATCACAGGACAGATTTTTCTAATCCCCATAGACAAGAAAAAATAAAGTAGTGACTGCAGGTTGAAGGAAAGTAGTGGAGTAAAAGTACAGATACAGCACTAAAAATGTACTCAAAGGAAAGTAAATGTACACATTTTGAAAACTGCTAAGTAAATTACAATTCCTGAGAAAAACTACTTTATACCACTGTGTATAAATATGACTAAAGATGAACAGTCATTTTGTTGAGTGTTCATGTTCTGTCTTTGACCGCATATCTATATCATCTCTACTCATAAATAACTAAGATTTCATGAAAGGCACATGTGACTTAAATGTAATTATCCAAGTTCTTATTGTTCGTCTTTATAGAGAGGGGAGAGCCACAATAGATTTAGATCACCATAATTTGGCCTAAAAGAAGGCCATGGACAAATCAGTGTGCAAGTGTGTTTCTCCTTCTAATCTTACATGTTAACCACATTTCAGCTTTAACTGACTTTTATGTTTATATTATATTTTAAGTCTTGGTGAAAGCAATTATAACTCAAGGTGTAAACGCAATTGTAGGATTGGTTTTGTACGTTGACTCATTTTGTGTTGATGTAGTTTATGAGTTGGTAACCAATCGCTTCCGACTCCAGTTATCTCCTTTTCTTCTTGAGATGCGGTTTGATTTAGTATGGTCATGCCCAAGACCTCTTCAATGTCCTTGATAAGCTCCTTATAAAAGCAAACAATAGCAGGCATTCAGTGTATGTCTGACTACACATCCCAAACTTGTAACTATTGAACGGTGAATAAGAATTCCTCTATCAAATCAAGTAATGTGTGTTGAATGGAACAGTTCAGCAAGTCATTGAATCTCCAGTACACTCACAGTGTATGACAATATCCACACGATTTCAGCTGCAGTTAATGTGGCCAGACATAAAGCCTTGAATTTAATAACCGACTACCTTGTGTATTGTAAAGGTTTTATTATGATACATTTTCTGAAAATGCGTGCTCAAATAAAATCTGTCCAAATTCACTTGGTGTAATGCTAGTAATTATAAATGTGATCAAAGATAAACATAGTTATTATTCTGACAATTATAATTGATTTGGAGTACCATGTTTAGACAAGATTGTGATAAACAGTTGCATGTGAACTGGAAGTGAAACCATGTTTGAGTACACATGTATAGGTACAGTATGTATTCATTGCTTGTCAAAGGTTACATGCTGCCGATTGTTGTGTCAAAATTCAATTTGACTTGGATAATGAAAAATGGCCACATTAAATAGAACAGCCTTGAAGACTGTGAAGCATGAAGTTGATTATAATGATTAGCATTACATTGAGATTTTGGAGCAACTCCTCTTCTGAGTAAATGGTACATACTGCTCTGTTGTGAATATACAGTGGGTACACAAAGTATTCAGACCCCCTTACATTTTTCACTCTTTGTTATATTGCAGCCATATCATCACCTTGAAATTATAAGGTTCTATCTGCGTTCTGAATGATTTTGAGATATTGAGCTTCAAAGTGTTAGCATTCCATAGCAAACAGTGTGTGTGTAACATTTGTTTTTTAAATAAAAAGCTTAAAATGTAAACAACTTATGAAAAACATCCCATAATGTAAATAGGTTGTCAATTAATAAGAATATGTCAATAACTCAATTTTGACAAAAATGTCAGAAAGAACCTTATAATTCTAAGGTGACGGTATGCTAAAATCATTTAAGTTTATTTTTTCCTAATTAATGTACACACAGCCCCACCACAGCACAGAAAAACAGAATTGTTGACATTTTTGCAGATTTATTAAAAAAGAAAAACTGAAATATCACATGGTCCTAAGTATTCAGCCTATCTGCTCTTGATGGTTCTACACCGTCATTTGAGTCCAGCTGTGTTTGATTATACTGATTGGACTTGATTAGGAAAGCCACACACATGTCTATATAAGACCTTACAGCTCACAATGCATATCAGAGCAAATGAGAATCATGAGGTCAAAGGAACTGCCTGAAGAGCTCAGAGACAGAATTGTGGCAAGGCACAGATCTGGCCAAGGTTACAAAACATTTCTGCTGCTCTTAAGGTTCCTAAGAGGACAGTGATCTCCATAATCCTTAAATGCAAGACATTTGGGATGACCAGAACCCTTCCTGGAGCTCCCAAACTGAGCTACTGGGGGAGAAGAGCCTTGGTGAAAGAGGTAAAGAAGAACCCAAAGATCACCGTGGCTGAGCTCCAAAGATACAGTAGGTAGATTGGAGAAAGTAGTAGAAAGTCAACCAACACTGCAGCCCTCCACCAGTCAGGCTTTATGGCAGAGTGGCTCGACCAAGATAGAACTTTTTGGGCTCAATTCTAAGTATTATGTGTGGAGAAAACCAGGCACTGCACATCACCTGTCCAATAGAGTCCCAACAATAAAGCATGGTGGTGGCAGGAGTGTTTTTCTGCTGCAGGGACAGGATGACTGGTTGCAATCGAGGGAAAGATGAATGCGGCCAAGCACAGGGATATCCTGGATGAAAACCTTCTCCAGAGTGTTCAGGACCTCAGATTGGGCCGGAAGTTTAGTTTCCAACAAAACAATGACCCTAAGCACACAGCTAAAATAATGAAAAAGTGGCTTCAGAACTCTGTGACTGTTTTTGAATGGCCCAGCCAGAGCCCAGAAGTAAACCCAATTGAGCATCTCTGGAGAGACCTAAAAATGGTTGTCCACCAGTGTTTACCATCCAACCTGACAGAACTGTAGAGTATCTGCAAGGAGGAACGGCAGAAGATCCCCAAATCCAGGTGTGAAAAACTTGTTGCATCTTTCCCAAAAAGACTCATGGCTGAATTAGATCAAAAGGGTGCTTCTACTAAATACTGAGCAGAGGGTGTGAATACTTAGGACCAAGTGATATTTCAGTTTTTTTTTTTTTTTTTTTTTTTAATAAATCTGCAAAAATGTCAACAATTCTGTGCTTTTCTGTCAATATAGGGTGCTGTGTGTACATTAATGAGGAAAAAACTTGATTTTAGCAAATGGCTGCAATATAACAACAAGTGAAACATTTAAGGGGGTCTGAATACTTTCCGTACCCACTGTATTTATAATTTTTATAGTTATAAAAGTTCAGTCTTTGGAGCAGAACTTGACTGGCCTTACTGGATGAGAACAGAAGATGAAATGAATTAAGTAGGTTGATGGAACAATTATCTTCTGAAGATACTTTACAGATGAACTTGCAACATTGACACATGGTAATGAACTGACTTGAATCGACATAAAACTGACTCAAGCTAGATAAAAACATTGACCTTTGTTGAATTGCTTGTACCTGATTTGAACTCGTTTCAAATTAAGGAATTTCACAATGTGATTACTGTAATCTGATTAAACACTGAAATTCTTGAACTAAATAATGACACTTGGATTGATAAGGTATTTCAAAGCAGAATCTGAATTGTTTGCATAGTTTCCTTAATGATATGAGTTTGACAAAGCCATGTACTGCAAAGTTATTTAAGCTTCTTGTTCTTCCTTATGACCATAAATTTAAAAATATAGGTCTATCAGTAGATTAGTAGTAGTACATCAGTGTCAAGCTTTGTCATCATACTTTATTCATACATTTGATTCAGCTATTTTTCAGTTTTTATCTGTGAAGCTGTACTTACGCAATCTAATGTATTTAGTCTATATGTTACCCTGAACCACAAAACCTAGTTAACATAGTCATAGGTGCACATATTCTGAAAGTTGCATAAATAAGCAAAATGACGACACTAACGTAAGGATATGACAATATTTGGTTTATTATACAATATTTGGAACTACTTGAAAACCTGTCATCAAAATACTGAGAAATTCGCCTTTAAAGTTATCCAAATTAGGTTCTTAGCCATGCATATTAATATTCAAAAACTGAGTTTTTATATATTTACAGTAGGAAATGTACAAAATGTCTTCATGGAGTGTATTTCTTTACTTAATAAGGTAATGATTTTTGGAATTGAAGAAAAATCTATAATTTTGGCCAATAAAATGTATTTTTAGACATTGGCAAAAATATACTTGTGCAACATAAAACTGATTTTGTGGTCCATGGTCACATTTAAAGGTGACTGCACTTGTAAAACAGCCTTTATAAAATGTTAAAAAACACTAATATATATAAATTTAATTAATTAAGTAATTTTTTTAAATAGCAAAACTAGCAAAAGTCATTGTGATTAACGGTTAAATTTGTTAATAAATAAATTCTGACTCAAACTGAATCAATAATCAATCACATAAAAGCAATTTTTTGTTTAATTATTTTAATGCACATTTTAAGATACTGAGTAAAAAAAAACTTGATTTATGTATGTGCATGTTTAACCCTTGTACACTTCAAATTTACTACCTTTTGTTATGTTCGGGAGAAAGACATCCACTACATTAAACGGCTGTAAAAATGCATCAGATAATTTTTTTTTTTGCATAAATCTGGTAATCAACCGCAGTCCTGATTAAAACTACTAAATGTTTTAAATAAATACATTAACTTTTTAATTGCCAAATTCACTGATTTGGTAAAACACACACACATAATGACGTATTTTTTATATAAAAAGTAATTGTGGACTGGATTTTATTGAACCTTTTATCACAGTCTTGGACATAAACGATTAGTAACAACATTGGCTTTGATGCATTGTTAGATTTGTATTTTTTCTCGCTAATTTACTGTTGATGCTGTTTTTGATGCATATTTTGATTTTCTCAGACACATCAAGGTAAGTGTGCAAAGGTCACTCTCACAGACACACATACACACATTTTAATTTGCTGTTATACTCTATATAAAATCCAGAAACTAAGCTTTTTTGCACAGGCCTATCTAAAGGGTTAATGGTGCTGACAAATTTTATCTTTTCCCAACAGGGAAAACCACCAACAATCAAAAATGCATGATGATATGGTGTCATGGGTTTTTTTTTATTAAAAAAAAAGTGGTTATAATGGAAGTCAATAGGGCAAAAACAGCCACCAATAAATTAAGGAGAAAAAAAAATTAAAATCAATCAAAAACAATGCATCAAAGGCACTGTTGTTTTACATGTCCAAGACTTTGATAAAAGGTAAAAAAAAAAATCCATTCTACCTTTTATATTGAAAATACGTCATTTTGTGTGTTTCATCCCTAACATAACAAAAGAGTAGTACATTTGCCCAGAGTGTATCATTGAGTCATTGAGAAAGCATTTTCTGAAAATATGTCAAAATAAAATTTGTCACCAAAAATCCTCCTATTAGCTGAAACACAGAAAAAAGTATGGCCAAATTTAGACTTAAAAGCCCCAACAGTACATAAAGGTTAATAAAATTAAGTTTTGTTATAAAAGAAAATTTTCCAGCGTGTGATGAAAATTCAGAATTGAACCTTTGAATTAAGACTTTGAGTACCCCTGATGTACACTATTTATTTAAACTGAATCAACTCTACAGTAAACTGACTCCTTCTGAACAATGACACTATTGTACTTCAGAGCATTGTTTTCTGTTTAGACACTACTTTGACATATTCTTTGCGAAAGTAGCTTAAGAAAATACACCCACATACCTTAAAATTGCTTGCCCCCTGCATATTTGGAGCTGATATTTCCTGATGAATGATTGACAGGTTGCGAGCAAAGGTCAGCAATGCTCCCTGGAGATTCTCAGAGATTGTTCTGTTAACGACACGGAGAAACAAACGAGCTTACTAATGATCCCCCAGAACCATCATCAGAGAAAAACAAAAAAACAATCACCTTGTTTGGCTGTGGGGCTGTAAGGAGCTTAATGAGAACTCTCAGCCTTAAAGAGTGTGCTATTCTTCAGGGAGAAATGAGGAGCGAAAGCAGGGCTTGGATGGGATAGGTATAGGATTTATGTGATGAATGCCTTTAATTCGACTTGGCAGTATGTTTTGCACTGACACATTTCGGTTAAGGTATTCGCTACATAATGTTTAATCTGCTCTTTGGGAGTTTGCTCAAGGTCTAGATATAGCTCTAATGGAAACGGGGACGCGGGAAGGAAAAACAGAGCTGGAGAAAGATACGGGTAATGCATCTGTTTTGTTTTTTGTGGGAACTCACAGCATGCCAAGACTTCTTCTGTATCTGCTGTCATGGAGGGCAAACACTGTGCCTTGCCTTGCCTAAAACATAAAAAAAAACACTTATTCTGGAATCAAAGACCTCTGGTTATATTACTGGGAAGCAAGCAAAGGTTTACCTTGACATCATAGCCTATGCCCCGCGCTTTGCACATCAGGAAAAATGTGCTATAATATACTAAAGGCAGATTGGTGTGAAGAAGCCGAGTGCACATCACTGCAAATCGACTGGTCACTGAGGTTTCCTGAAGAGAACATATAAACACAGAGAGTCAAAAGGGCAATATTTAAAATTTTTCACATATTTGTCACCAATGTGCGAGCAGCTTATTAACAAAAATTTGAAAAAAAAAAAGTCTCTCCGCTTTCTTAGATGCAATGTTTTAGTAAAATTTAAAATCAAACTTTCATAATTGTAATTTCTTCATCTGTGGATATTAAGCCAACAAATTCCAAAGCTCAACATGTCTATATTTTTATGACCAGATGCTTTCTTAACCACTATTTTCTCACTGCTGTCATTTTTCATTCATTCATTCATTTTCGGTTTAATCCATTTATTAATCTGGGGTTGCCACGGTGGAATGAACCGCCAACTTATCCAGCATTTGTTTTATGCAGTGGATGCCCTTCCAGTTGCAACCCATCACTGGGAAACACCGATACAGTCTCATTCACACACATACCCTACTGACAATTTAGCTTACCCAATTCACCTTTAGTACATGTGTTTGGATTGTGGAGGAAACCCACATAAACATGGGGAGATTATTTATTTATTTATTTGTAATATTTAATGAATTAATTAATTATTATTTATAAAATGTAATACTATTTTTCTCAATGGATGCAGCACAAATTTACATACTCTTTACTTTTTTAAGCATTGCCTAGTGTCAGCTGCATTTAGGATATTTGTTATAAGCATATCGTTTTAATCCAAAAATTAAAAAGAAATTAAAGTGTGATTAGAGAACAAAAATCAGTGTAATGGCTGCATTATTAAAGACACACTCGGTGCGCACGGTGACATCAAATGCAAATCACCAATGAAATAAACAATCAGTGAAGAAATTATTGATACATTTTTGAAAATGACTTTGAATTCACTTTGAATCTAAAAAAAAAAGGCGACATGGTGGCTCAGTGGTTAGCGCTGTCTCCTTACAGCAAGAAGGTCGCTGGTTCGAGTCCTGCCTGAGCCAGTTTCATGTGTGGCATGGCATTTCTGTGTGGAGTTTGCATATTCTCCCCATGTTCATGTGGGTTTTCTCAGGGTGCTCCGGTTTTCCCCACAGACCAAAGACATGCGGTATAAGTGAATTAGAGAAACTAAATTGGCCGTAGTGTATGAGTGCGTGTGAATGTGGGAGTGTATGGGTGTTTCCCAGCACTGGGTTGCGGTCGGAAGGGCATCAGCTCCTAAAAAAACATGCTGGAATAGTTGGCGGTTCATTCCACTGTGGCTACCCCTGATAAATAAGGGACTAAGCCGGAGGAAAATGAGTAAATGAATATTAAAAAATGTGACCAAAATATAGCATTCAGTCTTGTTCACTAAAAGTGGCACTGATGTAACTGCTAAAATAATAAATATAATACAGCTAGAACTGAAATGCTAGCTGATTAATGACAGAATCAATATTTCATATCACATCGTCATCATATTTTCTTTCTGTCCTCCAATATGGACTCAATCTCCTCAGTGATGCTGGCCAATAGGAGCATAGAATCGAGAGGGGTCTGGATGCAGACTTGGTGCAGTGCAATCTAAGCTGCATCCAATGCTTTTTAATGCACCCACCTAACCCCACCCCTAACCCTACCCGTCACAGTGACGTCACTCACTCCATTAAGTGCATTGTGTCTGACATTTCATCGCTGAGTGATGCAAACTCAGTTTGCATCATAAAGGCTGCATCCAGATACTATTGATAGAATCTCTTACACATAGAATATTCACATTGTGTAAATGTCTTTTCAGTGTGTAATGTAAAGTGTAATGTGTGTATTTTATATATAGTGCATTTATCATGTATGGCCATACACCCAAAGCGCTTCACAATCATGAGGGGGGTCTCTCCACACCACCACTGGTGTGCAGCATCCACTTAGATGATGCGACGACAGCCACAGGACAACGGCACCAGTGCGCTCACCACAAACTAGCTATAGGTGGTGTGGAGAGACAGTGATACAGCCAATTTAGTGGATGGGGATAATTTGGAGGCCATGATGGTTAAGGGCCGAGAGGGAATTTGGCCAGGACACCGGGGTTACATCCCTACTCTTTACAAGAAGTGCCATGGGATTTTTAATGACCACAGAGAGTGAGGACCTCGGTCTCAACCGAAAGATGGCACCCACTGACATTATAGTGTCCCTTTCACTTTTACTGGGGCATTAGGACTCACACAGCCTCACTAACACCACTTCTAACAGCAACCTAGGTAAGTGTCTGCTTAGGGCCCCAGGAAATCAGAGGGCCCCCAAATAAAAACCCAGAAGTATAAAATATACCTATAAGTTATACAGTTGCAATCAGAATTATTAAACCCCCTGAACTATTAGCCCCCCTGTTTATATTTTTCCCCAATTTCTGTCTAAGAAAGAAAAGATTTTTTCAACACATTTCTAAACACAATAGTTTTAATAACTCATCTCTAATAACTGATTTATTTTATCTTTGCCATGATGACAGTAAATATTATTTGACTAGATATTTTTCAAGACACTTTTATACAGCTTAAAGTGACATTTAAAGGCTTAACTAGGTTAATTAGGTTAACCATGCAGGTTAGGGTAATTAGGCAAGATATTGTATAATGATGGTTTGTTCTGTAGACTATCAGAAAAAAATATAGCTTAAAGGGGCTAAAAATCTTAACCTTAAAATGGTTTTTAAAAAATTAAAAACTGCTTTTATTCTAGCCGAAATAAAACAAATAAGACTTTCTCTAGAAGAAAAAATATTATCATTATTACTGTGAAAATGTCCTTGCTCATAAACATAATTTGGGAAATATTTAAAAAAGAAAAAAAAATTCAAAAGGGGTTTAATAATTCTGATAGCAACTGTATATAACATCATTTTCTAAAATATTTAGTATGATGAGGGTCTAAAAAAATAAAAGTTTAACATTTATTACATTTGTGCAAATGTCCCCCCCCCCCACCCTCAACCATGGAGCAGTCAAATTAGGTAAAGATTTAGTTTTAAAAACGAAATAGTTTATATATCATTTTTAGTTGTGAATTCATTTTAAGAAAACAAATCATTTATAAAGTTTTACAAGATGCTTTACATGTTGCTATTATTATTTAGCATTAAGACAAAATGTAGAAAAGGAGATTGATTTATTTTGCTGTTTTTTTCTTTCTTATATCACTCAATTAAAAATAAAGTACAAAAGGTGGGTTTTAGGAGTTTTGGGCCCCATGGCTGGAATTGCTTAGGGCCCCCAAATCACTAAATCCGCTCCTGGTCATTTGTAATCTGTAATTGTAATCTGACATTTTTTTTTTGTCCACAACACAAGAATTTAGCAGTCAAAGTCATATAATCTTTTACAGTGACTATTGTTACTTTCAAAACATTGTGTAGGCAGAACCTGGCATATGACTTTTTGTGAAACTGCTTTGAAATTATGTGTACTGTCTGTAACATTCATTCATTTTCCTTCAGCTTAGTCCCTTATTTATCAGGGGTCGCCACAGCGGAATGAACTGCCAACTATTCCAGCATATTTTTTTTATGCAGCGGATGTCCAGCCACAACCCAGTACTGGGAAACGCACATATCTCACATTTACACATGCACTCATACACTACTCCAGACAGAAATGTCAACTGGCCCAGCTGAGACTCAAACCAGTGACCTTTTTGCTGTAAGGTGACAGTGCCCTACTGTCTATAACAGAGGTGCCCAAACTTTTTCTTATAAAAGGCCAAAAATCAAACTTGATTGAGGGCTGTCGGCCGAATATATACCAAACCATATTACATTAAATTTGACAAGGGGAATTTTCTCATTTATTTGGTAGTATATATATAAAAAAAGGAAATGTTGCTTTAAATCATATTTAATATCTAATGCAGTATAATTTTTAACATTTTATATTGAACTTTAGTACTGTAAAAAACATAATTCCATTTATAACACAATGGAGTTAAACGCTGAATACACTAGTCGAGCTGCACCTGCCTTTGCCTTGATATGCTCATAGATGTCAGATGTACTGTACGCCAAGTGACAGTATTTACATTTTAGAGTCTGATTCATTTACAACATTTAATTGAATAATTTAATTTCAGTTGCCTTTTTTGTAGCTCAGCAATAAACAAAAAAAGAAACAAAAGATTATGTAAAATCAAAAATTCTGAATGACGATTTCTGTCAATGGCCAACATTCTCCCTCTCTTTTCAGATAGGATGGTGGGCCAAATCAAAGGTTAGGGCCCTACTTTGGGCATCTATGGTCTATAAAGATAATAATAATAATATAACAAAACATATACAAAAACTGCTCTGTCTCTAATTTAATTCTGTATCATGGCATTGAATAACATTTTGTTTTTTCTATGTTACAAGCGCAAGTTTGAGCACAAGAAATAAGTTGCTGACTGCAGTTCACTTAACAGCCACTAGTGTCACCAACAACAAGCGTTTCTGAACTCTACATATAGCCCCATTCAGCAACAAATTGCATTTAATTCTGTTGCTAAAAATTTGAACAGTACATCTAAATGATGAACTGAGCTCTTGGGAACAACAAGAACAGCCATTCCAGAAACAAATAGAAGGCTTTCAAAAGCCCACATGGAAAAAGGGGCATTAGTCTCACATTCATATAGGACACCAGGGACACAAAGTCCTGCATTATTAGGTTACACCACTACGGAAAACAGGAAGGTTTCCTCAAAAAACACAGCGACGCTCATGCTAGATAAAAGATGTGTCTAAAAGAACGCCACAGGAGTGGATTAGTTAAGAGTGGCAGGACTCGCAGGACTCGTAGCAGGCATGAGGTATATTCTCAGTGACAGATATGAAATGCAGGGTAAAGCCCTCGCATGGTGTGCAGGGCATGAGTAATTCTCTTCTATACAATTCTGTTTTCTGCTGTCAGACACACTATCCTCAAACAACAATAAAAAGCTTTTCCTGCAGGCTTTTAATTGTGTTTGTAATATTCCGGGCCTAAATGATGGCCAAAGCCGGAGCCATTAAGACAGGCGGGCGGGAGCCAGGCGACACAGGCACATACAAACTAAATGAATGTTTGATAAAATAATACAAGTCGCAGATTAACAAGCGTAAACTCCGGTTTGCCGCTAATAAAGGAAGTCTATTGTTTGGGGGCTGGCATCAGGTTGATGAGGTGCTCAGGCATGCATACACATGCATAATGAATATGGTATGCATTATTTATGGGCTGATTATTTAGGCTCATCTATCAAAATGATAATGAATTCAGCTTCTTCTAAACACCAATCAGGTCGGAAGCGTAATTACAGCGTTTAGTTGTATTTAACCAAAATAAAACAACATAGCTTAGCTGGATCAATCTTTATGGATGCCTTGATTTATCGGGATAATATCCAGCAAAGGACACTTATTGCTCTTAAGTCCAGTCTCAGGGAACACATTGGGGATAATGGTATTTCTGTGCTTTAAAGAGCTGAGAGCATCTCAAGCAGTTCCGAGCGTTAACCTTTAATGAGATAGTTGAGCTAAAAATTTTAATTCTGTCGTCCTTGTGACTTGTATGATTTTCTACTCACTTCTACTTCTACTCACACTATCATATGGCTTAAGACAATCTACTGTAAAATACATAAGTTGAATATACTACTTTTATGAAGCTTTCATGATTCTTTTTTGACAAGCCCCTTGTCCTTTTTATTGTATTCTCCATCCAGAGAACAGAAAGTCATGAAGACTGTTCAGCTTATCTACAACCAAAATCGCTCAAGTCACCGCAGATCAGTCTAGAGGAAATTCAAGACAGCAAACAGTCCAAATCCATTTGTCCTTTGTGAGCAAGAGTGGTTGAAGTACATTAGATTAATAGTACATCAGTTGTACTGTAAATGTGTTGCACTGCATTAAAAGTAAGCATAATTACTGTTTTTAATGGGTTTTACTGTTTTTATTTTCATCACATTGAGCTTGTCAAATGCAGGCAACGTGCAAAGTACACTTTGCTTTTATATGCATCGCCGATTTTTTTGTAATCAGACATGTGCTTTAAATTATTTTTGCACTTCATAGTGTGTCCTTGAACTTGAACTTGGCCACAGTTTCACAGTTAGGAAAGAAACAGAGAAGATGGAATAAGAAGAACAAACTACTGAAGACAGCAAAACAACCGACCACCATTTTGAGGTTTCCTGAGGAGAGCATATAAACACAGAGAGGCAAAGGGGCGATATTTAAGATTTTTCACATATTTTCTCACCAATGTGCATTGACAAATTAAAAAAAAAAAACAAGACTCTCCAATTTATATACTGTGTATATTTGTAAAATTTATAATCAAACTTTTATAATTGTACTTTGTTGATCTGTTGACATTATGCCAGTGGATTCCAGAGCTCAACATATCCATATTACAATGATCATGTTTTCTTAACCACCGTTTTCTCAATTCTGTCATTTGTCTTCTATTTATTGACTTTTTAAATTTACTTATAATTAATAATTTATTATATATTTTTTAATAAATTACTTAAATAATAATTTTAATATTTGAAATACTTTTTTAGACACATCTGCAGCACAAATTTTCATATTTTTTTTTTTACATAAGTCTCAACTGCATTTAGTATATTTGTTATCAGCACATCGCTGAAAAGGAATCATGTTATCATTTTAATCATTTCACATTGGGCTTGTCAAATGCAGGCAAGCACAAAGAACACTTTGCTTTTATATGCACCGCCGGATTTTTGTAATCAGACATGTGCTTTGAATTATTTTTGCACTTCATAGTGTGTCCTTCAACTTTAACTCGGCCACAGTTTCACAGTTAGAAAAGACACAGAGGAGATGGAATAAGAAGAACAAACTACTGAAGACAGCAAAACAACAGACCACCATTTTGACTAAATGACATCTCAAACACGATTGAGCAAAGCTGCGATTGTCATGCACATCTTGTCAGGGAAGCATAGTTGTATACAGTAATACATTTTCAAAAAAAAGCTTTTACTGCGTACATTTATTCAGTGTGACTAATAATCACACGACTATGGATATCATCTCACAGAAGGATTTATTTAAAACACTCAACTGATTATGATGTGGTTTTGAAGAAAATACATTATTATATGTGGTATTTTCAAATCGAGCATTTACTACACAGAGCTGTAGTTCACAAAGAAATGGCACAAACAGCTGTAATTATCCCAGAATTATTATCTCGATGTCATTATCATTAATTTTGAACACGATTTTGTGTAGCTTGTCAGTGAACTATGACTCTGTGTGGTAAATGTGGCTTGTTCTAGCACATGCTGGAGGTTTACTAGAACCAGACTTACTGACAAAATGCACATGAAAATCGCCTTCAATTAATCATCGCAACAAACTATAAAGCAATTTTAGTGATCATAACTTGTGAAGAGACAAAGTACAGACACTGGAAAAGGATGAATCTTTCCAGTGCGTATATGTAGGGGTGGAGTGCCTATATTTGTGCATGCTTATACTATGAATGGCTGTGCATTTATTATGTGTTTGTTACTGTACATGCATGAAAAAACTAAGTATTCATCAGGTATTAGAATGAGAGGGAATGTTATTCATGTGATTTTTTTTTATCAGCTGTCCAATCATAATAGCTGGAGTGGGGAAAATTCTACACTGACTAATTGAAACAATGTTTTTGTATAACACCTTCAGGTGGCACCACAGGTCGCAACTAAGAAAATGAAAATAAATACATTTTAAATGTATGAATTCTTACAGATTTGGTTTGCCTTCTAGTATGGTGTACAGAAGACTTCTTTACAGAGATTTCTCTCACTGAAGGAGAAACCTCCAGTTTACTGGTGCGGCAGTCCAGCGTCCCCCTCGTCATCATGAGCATCAGCTGGGTCATGGCCAACTGGTTACTGTAGGCCAGGTCAAGATCAATAGCCCAAACCTAAAAACATACAAACCAGCACATACAAACAAGGGTCAGGAGATCCAACACTTAATTAAAGGGATAGTTCACCCAAATTAAAAAAAAAACATTTACTCAGCATCCACCTATTCCAAACATATTAGAGTTTCCTTTTTCTGTTCAACAAAAAAGTAGAATTTGATGTAAGTCAAAGGCTACCGGTTTCCAATATTTTTCAATCTATATTTTCATGTGTTCAACGTAAAAAAAAAACCCTTGAAAGTTTGGAGTAAATGGTCAGTAAAATGTTAAATTTAGCCAAAATATTCACTTATTAAAAAGTGACATTTAAACACTCAAAACAATCCAACAGATAAACATTTATAAAATATGTATTTGCAGAAAAAAAAGCTTACAGTCAGATCCAACAGATATTGTGCGTGTATATGAGAGAGAGAGAGAGAGAGAGAGTGAAGGAGAGAGAGTAGCACACTGTGTCTAAAGCCCAACTGGAGACTCTCTTCACATCTGTATGGTTAATGGCATCATTATAAGGATATTAAGGGGTCAGGCCCAGTCGTGGCCTTATGCTTAAACAGGGCTAATTTTCCCTGATAATAATCTAATAGCTATGCCCTCTCTTCAAAAAGTGGCGAATAAATCACTAGTGAAGGAGTTGTTAATAACTAAGTGGCAGTTGGCTGACTCTCCTGTCGTCCCTATTTGTCAACCTAAACGCTGCTGCCAGCGAATGCAAATGGTGGCCCGGCTGCTCAAATCACTTTCTGATCACAGTATCATGGTTAATGCTCATGCACTGACATACAGTGAACAGAATCATCTTCATACACTGGTTTTAATTCCACTGCATGCACTAATTAATTACAGTTTATAAAAGCAGTATTCTTTATTAGGCCCACATGGAATCTGTGTGCACAGAAGCAGATTTTTAGCCCATCATTGAGTCTATTTATTTACTTGTGTAAACGTTTGTAAATTTATATTTATTCAGTTAATATTATTGACTAATATGAAAACATTCATATGATTTATTTACAATACAGTTCGTAAAGTAATATTTTCTGTCTTTTAGTAGTTATATTATATGAGACATTTGCTTTGTGTACCAAATAAGTCGATCTAATTGCATTGTAAACATTAAATAAAAGTTAAAAAGGTATTATTTTTTATTTCATATATTAAGGTTTTAGTTATGATACTCCAAAAATCATTAGTAATAGCAAAAAATGTCCGCATTAGGTTTCAATTGTTAATGTTATTTAAAGAGTTACCATAAGAAGACATTTTAACATGTTAAATAATGCAATGTTAAAATCAATGTTGCATTTATTCATATCGTTTAATGAATGATGATGTTATTTTTGTATAATTCAGTAAATATTGTAGCTTTATTAATAGTTATGAAGTTTTTTAAATATTGGCTTTTATTTTTCAGTTATTTTTACATTTTAATTTGAGGTATTTTAGTTTTTTTAAGTTTAATTTTTAGTCTTTATTTTAATTCAGTGTTGTTCTTGCCAATGCTTCTTTCCCAATAAGTGTTGAATTCAAATAACAAAACGTATTTTTATTTTATGTTTTTAGTTTATTTATATATATATATATATATATATATATATATATATATATATATATATATATATATATCCCTATATACTTATGATAACTATATAAAAAGCCTGACATGCAACATACATTAAATCACAGTATTTTAGTTTCATTAAAATTGTTGAAATTCCATTGTGTATTTCTGTCAATTCTACCGGTCAAAAGTTTGGGGTCAATTTATTTTCATGTTTTTTTTTTAAGAAAATTATTCTGTTCATCAAGGCGGCATTTATTAAATGTAAAAAAAATATATATATTTATTAAATATTTATTTATTACTTATTGTATGTAGTTTCAAATGGAATTATTACTCCAGTCATTATTGCTTTTATTAATATTACCATTAATAATAATACTATTAATAATAATAATATTATACTATTAATAAAAAAAATAATAATAACAACAACAATAATAACAACAAAAATAATTAATATTGGAGTGATTTCTGAAGAATCATGTGACTAAAATAGCTAAAATCTGAATATGCATCATTAAAAACACTGGAATAAATTATTAAACTAAATTATAAACTACTTTTGAACAATTAATTTATAGTGCAACATTTCACAATTTTTACTGTATTTTTGATTAAATAAATGCAGCCTGGCAACGCAGTGGCGCAGTAGGTAGTGCTGTCACCTCACAGCAAGAAGGTCGCTGGTTCGAGCCTCGGCTGGGTCAGTTGGCGTTTCTGTGTGGAGCATGTTCTCCCTGCGTTCGCATGGGTTTCCTCCGGGCGCTCCGGTTTCCCCCACAGTCCAAAGACATGTGGTATAGGTGAATTGGGTAAGCTAAATTGTCCGTAGTGTATGAGTGTGAATGTGTGTGTATGGATGTTTCCCAGAGATGGGTTGCAGCTGGAAGGGCATCCGCTGCGTAAAACACATGCTGGATAAGTTGCCGGTTCATTCCGCTGTGGCGACCCAGATTAATAAAGGAACTAAGCCGAAAAGAAAATGAATGAATGAATAAATGCAGCCTTGGTGAGCAGGAGAAGCTTATTTTAAAACATTTAAAAATCCAACTGACCCCAAACTTTTGACCGGTAGTATGTATGTATATATATATATATATATTTGCATACTGTTCTTGCCAACAGTTTCTCAAGAAATGTTTATTTCAGGTAAAAATTGCAGTTTTCATTCTATTTTCATTTCATTCATTCATTTTCTTTTCGGCTTAGTCCCTTTATTAATCTGGGGTCGCCACAGCGGAGTGAACCGCCAACTTATCCAGCATATGTTTTACGCAGCAGATGCCCTTACAGCTGCAACCCATCACTGGGAAACATCCATACACATACACACTCATTCACACACATACACTATGGCCAATTTTTTGCATACCCAATTCACTTATACTACATGTTTTTGGACTTGTGGATGAAACCGGAGCACCCGGAGGAAATCCACGCGAACACGAGGAGAACTATTTTCATTTCATAGTTTTATTTTATTTTTTTATCATTTTAAATCTAATAAATGCCATAATAACCTTGACCTGAGTTAAACATGAGCTCACAATGAACATTTTTGTATTAATAAGCACTACATGAAATGTTATAGTCATAGTTAATGTTAATTAACTACTTTTAACAAATGAGATTTTTCTTTATAAAATAAAAAAAGTTGTAAAATACAAACTTTTTTTAAAAGCATTCTTTTAAAGGTTGCAATTCAAAAACTATAACAAAGAAAGTAGATGAATATTATATGTAATATGCCCTGTTTCTATTTGCTTTATTTCCTTATAATTCATATTTTAACATTTTCTTCTCAGTTTTAGTTTATGAAAGTAATTAATTTAAAATGTGACATCGAAATAACAATTTTAATAACTATGCAACCAAAAATGCACTGGGATCAAGTAAAGCAATGACCTTAAGAAACAGGTCTCAGGAAGATCTGAGTACAGATCCGAAATCACCTCTCGCTCATAGTTAATACCTGTGCTTGTGGGAAAGGTGGGACCATTTAGCCAGTCTGTAGAATCAGCCAAGCCTGCTTCATTGTCAACCTTAACAAAAGCGCTTGATATATACGCCCAGATTGTACCTGTCTTCTATAGCCCCTTCACTTTCATTAAAAACTGCAATCTTGCAGCTGAGCCTCCCACCGCACACAATGTGAGGCGAGTCTGCAAGGGCAAACACATGCGACCCGCACCCCCCCACACACATACAAAAAATACAGACTGCTTTTAGCAACAGGTTTGAATGTAAATTGATGTTTAAATAGAGACAGGTTAGCACTAGTCTGGCAGATCCGTCTGGTTCAGTGCCGGGAGAGATGGGACAGTAATGTTTGGATTTATCTGTCTCGATTCCTTTTGTCGCTTTTAATTGTGCATGCAGTTTATTCTCAGTTAGACGCGCCGAATAAAATCCATCCCGTGCCTCAATTGTCAATTGACAATATGGAGAATCCCGGTGCTATTCAATCAGAAGAATGTATGAATTACTTTCATTTGCGAGAGTAAAAAAGCCATTCTGTCAGGAGACTATATGAGATTCAAGTGTGAAATTTGCTTTGGAGAAAAAGAGAGAGAGAGAGAGAAGTACATTCAACCTCAATGAGTAATTCATCTAAAAAAGCTGCGGTTCTCTGGCTTGTAAAGTCAATCATCTATTTTAAAATCACAGCATGCCAACTGAGCTGATGATTAAAACAGCAGTGTGTAATGTTTGTTTGAATATATATATATATATATATATATATATATATATATATATATATATATATATATATATATATATATATATATATATATATATATATATATATATATATATATATATATATCTGTTCTATAGCATTTCATAGCTGGTTTACCATTTTAGAGTGCATATGGAGATGTAAAAGTCAACCACACACTTAAAATTGCCTTTAGATATTACTGTGTTTAGAAAATGTCATGAGCCATTTTTCATCTCAAGCTTATAATAAACAAAGTTTTGGGTTACATTTAAAAGTCTGTCCATCCCAATGTGAAGAACAACTGAAAGCTGACAGATGTAGTGAATACATCGCGAGTGTGTTTTGCCACCCTCTAGTGGTAGTGGGAATCGGATGACTACAAGAACAATGACACATTTCAATCTCGAGCCTGCCAGCAGGGATCATTGATAAAAATCACAGAGCTCTAATTAATTATGCATCATGTTGCCTAGTTATATAATCACTTCTTTGCTCACTTATCATTTGCGACGTGTACAACATTTCCACAGGGGATATCTGCATTCCAGAACTTAATAAATAGACCTAAATTTAAAAACACAAGTTTTGAAAAATGACTAAATCAATATCTAACACGGTGAGGTCAGCGAGGTCAAATCCATGTCATTTTTTTCCACATTAGACTCCGATTTATTTTAATGTATGCCCTCCCTTTTCCCCCCACAGAGATTTTTCAGTTGTCATGTCTTTTGGCAGAGATGCAAAGCAAACTGTGTGTTGTCTGAAACGCGAGGAATGCTAGTTAGCCTCCTACTGTTAAGGGCACCTCTGCACTGTAAAAAATCTTTTGAGGTAACCTTAAAAATGATAGCTTCATGAGGTCTAAATTAACATCTAAATTAACTTTTTACAACCTTACTACATTAGCTTACAAAGTCCAAAGAAATGGGTAAAATTGCACAAATAAAATGCACATAGTACTTAAAAAAGGATCCCTAAAATCTACTCAGTGTAGTGTCCACTCATTCACATATGCCCTTTATTCAAACATATTGATGATATAAATCCAAATTCAAACAAAAGGTGCTACAAGCGCAGTTAATGTGTCGATGCTCTTTGGATAAGGGATTCATAAATCCCATATATCTGAGGTGCTGTTTTTTACAGAATAGCCATTATTACAAGTTGTTACAGCCTTTTAAGTGTCAATGGTCAAAAAGGTTAATTGAGACTCTCCAAGTGGCCTTTTTTGGGTAGCGCCTAGACATTCGCTTGGATAAACATGCCCAGCAGGTACACAACATCATAAGACGTTAATTTTAGGTTAGATTTAGGTCATGACGTCAGGTTACCATAATTTAATGTCTAGCCAGCATCTAAGGATAACGTTATTTTGACATCCAAAAACAACGTCAAATTAGATTGATACTTGGTTATTTTAGGTTGTGTTGGAAAGTAACCTAAATCCAACATCTGATAGATGTCATAGTGTAATGTAATGTGTATTTGTATAGTGCATTTATCATGTATGGCCATACACCCAAAGCGCTTCACAATCATGAGGGGGGTCTCTCCACACCACCACCAGTGTGTAGCATCCACTTGGATGATGCGACGGCAGCCACAGGACAACGGCGCCAGTGCGCTCACCACATACCAGCTATCGGTGGAGTGAAGAACAGTGATAGAGCCAATTCAGTGGATGGGGATGATTAGGAGGCCATGATGGGTAAGTGCCGATTGAGGGACTTTGGCCAGAACACCGGGGTTACACCCGTACTCTTTACGAGAAGTGCCATGGGATTTTTAATGACCACAGAGAGTCAATGTCAACACAACGTCAAGGTGTAACATGATTAGACGTTGATATTTGGTTGATTTTAGGTTGATTTTAGGTTGGACATTGGCGTAAGTCTGACGTTGGGTTCTGACATCAACCTGATTTTCATTTCCAAACAAAATCCAACGTCCCCACGATGATGGGGTACGTTGGAGTACAATGTCAATATGATGTCATGTTGACGTTCCTTGCCTGCAGGATGTATAAAACACAAATTTTCTAAGGTATTGTTATCAAAATAGAAAATTTGGCTTGGTAAGGCTTCAAGCTTTGATCTAATTGTCTTTTCAAACTAATACCTCCTAATTATAGTCTTCTGCAGGCATTAGCTAGGATTGGTTGGCGGATTTTTTTTCGGTGTGTTTTAAGTTTAATGACTCAATACCAATAGCATGCAATTTACTTTAGGTATGCATTTTTTAGGCATTTAAGCAAATTTTACAGGAACGCTAAGAGGTTAATAAAGGCTTTTTAAGTTTTTCACTTACTTTTCCAGTTTAATTCTGTTGTTTATATTGATCATATGTCATTGATTTTGTAATTATATTGTAGAACTTGAAAAGTGTACATCTTGTATGGTCTCTGTCTTTTAATTGTATGACGTAAATTGCTAAACGAGGAATGAGCAGGAGAATGACTGCTAATCAAATACAGCACCATTAAATATTAATGATTGTATTGTATACTGTAGGCTTTTTAATTGTCTGTGCATTCTTTACTTAGTACAATAAAACCTACTGTATATTCCACGCTAGAGTGTACTTTAACCAAGTTTAGTGTTTTTTTACTTTTAATATAACATGTTCTTCATATTATAATGGTTTAATTAAATTTGTAGAGTTTTGTAAAAACAAATCTTGTTAATATGTCTTCTCCATGCATGCAGTTTCTGCTGAGCAATTAACAAGTTAGCCAATTAGTTAGGTAAATTCTGTAAAGAATGAATGAACAAAGCTATGGAAAGATTTTGAAATTTGTTCTTTTTTTTAAAGGCAAATATTTGTCTTTATGTCTCCAGAATGTTTCTCTAAAGTTTCAGCTCAAAACTACCATCAGATTATTTATTACATCTTTTTAAATCTGGGAAATTTGAGCTGTAAAGACATTGTAGCTGTTTTTGTTGCCTGTGCCTTTCTTGCAAATGAGCTAGTTCTCCCCACCTATCGTTTCCCATTTCCCATGTGCGTGTCAAAGCCGTAGCCTTAATGTAGATAAACAGCACAGTGCCTGACAAGAATGAAGCAGATCTCCCTCACTAAGAACTTTCCCAACTGTTATCTGATATATTTGTTGTAGAGTTCATTCAAGCCTTTCTGCAATGATGAGTCATACACAATGTCGTCATAAAGTTCCGCACATACAAACACATGTTTAGCTTTGCACTGTTTTTGCACTGTAAATGTCTCCCAGTTTGCATGTTCTCCCTGTGTTCCGGTTTCCCCCACAGTCCAAAGACATGCGGTACAGGTGAATTGGGTAGGCTAAATTGTGTGAATGAGTGTGTATGGATGTTTCCCAGAGATGGGTTATAGATGGAAGGGCATCTGCTGCGTAAAACATGTGCTGGATAAGTTGGCGGTTCATTCCGCTGTGGCGACCCCAGATTAATAAAGGGACTAAGCCGAAAAGAAAATAAATGAATGAATGAATAAAAACTTAGAAAAAAAGTGGAAAAAAAATCTGCAGTGTTTTAATGTGATATGTTCATGACCAATAATGGGGTGTTTTTATTTCATTTTTTTATTAATTGCCGCTGTATTATGATCAATTACTGTTGGTGTTATTAATAGTTTGTAATGATATCAATGTTGGATACAAACTTCTAAACTTTTACATTTTAGGATTTTGGATGAATAGAAAGTCCAAAATAAAATATTTGATAAAAACTACCAATGTCTTTACATTATAATGAAATTGTACAAATGAATAAGAATCAGCCACTATTTGACCAAATCATAAAATAGTTTCGTTTTCCAGTGTCATCATGTTGGGGAACATCTTGCAAACAACCGAGCTAAAATCTTCTATTTCTATTTCCTTGCAAACATCAGCAGTAATGTACAAGAGAAAGCAGTGCAGTGTTTAATCTGCTTTCGACAGTGACCAAGAACCCCAGTGTCACTCCAGCCTGACCTCCTGTCTGACACCAGCCCATAGCAAGGGTGTTGTAAGGTCAGAGGGCAAGGCCTTAAAAGGGGAATTAGTTTATTGACACAATCAGACCTGACAGTTTATTAGATAGCCTTTTGGCACATTGGCCCTTGGTCATTCTCTCATCTGTACAGCTCCCGAGAGGAGCCTATAGGACTGGTCTCATAACATCTCAATAAGAGCCCTGGACCAGTAGATTGAACCTTCACACTATCCATATATTCAGAGGTGAGAGGAGTAATATGGCTATGACAGATCTGTGCCACGTGTCAGATCCCATTTCATTCTCAACAGCTTCTAAACATGGCAACTTCTGTTTTCATAGAGCTGTAAAACACACCGCTGACATTTAAGGGTCAATTTGCTTTTGAGAGAGCTTGTTTGATGAAAGATAGATGGAGCTGAGTGATTCCATTGTTCCTGTAGCTGAAAAGGTAGAGCATAGTGCTAGCAATACTAATGTTGTGGGTTTGATTATAGAAAACAATATTGATATATATTATTATAAACAGAAAATATTTAACTGCATTAAGTAAGTTGCGTGAATGTTAAACAGTATTTTGAAAGCATTATCTAGACCCATATAGTTATATATCAATGGAAATTTCATACAAATGTAAACATCAAAAACATCTATTTTTATATTTGTTTAGTTATAACTGTATAAATGCAGTTTATACACATAAAATTATATAAAACTGCATTTATTACTTTGTATGAATATTTTCTGGCATCTGTTAAGAGTAGCTCACTAAAGCAACAATTATTTACAGCTGTAAGTGCGGTTTATTTATAAATTAATTTCAAGAGGATCATGTGCGTTTGATTGATCATGGCTGGTCCCGCATCAGCTTCACACATTGCACCAATCAGATGAATACTAACTCACTATAAATAACTAGAGTTTTCCACTTCAGTCATTTTCGTCTTGAAGAATCCCCCCTTCCACCCCTACTCCTCCCCTTCCACTAATAGGGTGGCACGGCGGCACTGTTGCCTCACAGCAAGAACGCCACTGGTTCAAGCCCTTACCGGTCCAGTCAGCGTTTCTATGCAGAGTTTGCTTGTTATACCCGTGCTTACGTAGGTTTTCCCCGTGTTCCCCGGTTTCCTCCCACCGTCCAAAGACATACATTATAAGTCAATTGACTAATCCAAAGTGGCATCATAAGACAAACTCTTAGCCAGCTATATCTCTCAGCTATTCCTAACACGTTCACAAACAGGGGAGTTCTCGAGACCTACCTGAGCTTAAACTCCCCTCTCGCCCTTCAAACGGGAGAGAGCCCTGGGCTCGAGGATATTCTGAGCTCAGGGCTCTCCCCCAGCACAGCATGCCAAACATGCTTTATTATCAATCATTAGCTAAGTGTGAACTCTTGAAAACAGTACATTTTGAAATCTAAAAAATATTTATGCAAACTTTTTGCATATTTACAGTATATACAATGATTTGAAATTTTGTATTTAATTTAAATACATTTTAAAATCATCCCAGGCTCATTATGGATACGTACCCCTGTACACATTTCTGAATACCGCGAAATACATCCCAGGAGGTACATTTCTGCAGTTTTTCACGAATCCACCAGAGGCCACTGTGTATGCTTTTTGAGATCTTAAATTTCTCTTGTGAGTGGCATTCATGTCTGCTCTTCTTGTAAAAATCCACCAAAGGCCGCTGTCGACTGACTGACTGACCGACCGACCAGTAACCCCACCCACCCCCTTCCCTAAACCCAACCGATAGTGTTGTCAAAAGCAATCCAGAAAAAGAAAAGCCGCCTGATTTTTAAGTTTTTAGATCTTACCACGTTCTAACCATCTTATTTACTTGTTATATATTTACTTTGCCGGCTTTCTGGAACTGTTCTTCGCCAGACTTGAACCCTGTTGTCGCAGTCAACTACGCTCTGCATCAGGTCCGCTGATGTATGCAGCGAGCCACTGGGCAAACTGGTAACAGCGGAAAAGCCATCCACACAGAGGTAAGCGGTCAGCTGGTAGCACGAAAAGAAATAGAAGCCATCGGTGGCGTCATACCGCCCTGTAGTGTTTGTTTGAAACACGAAATGTAGCCATACATACATACCACTGGCTACATAATTCGTGCTCTCCAGAAATGTATACAGGGGTATGTATTCACAATGAGCCTGTGTTTAAAATGAAATTCATGTAATGTAAAAGTTAAATTATAAGCAGCCTAATTTTAAACATATTCCTCTAATTAGCAATGCTGAAATGTAAACTTTTTTACATGATGTAAAAGTATTCATGGTCACTTTTGATCAATTTAATGCATCCTTCTTGAGTAAATATATTCTTACTCTAAATCTTACTGACCCCAAACTTTGGCGACAATAGTGTAAATATAGTGTGTTTTATATTGAGGAGGATTTTAAAGACTATGTACTGTGCTGGCCTCTAACCTGCTGGTCCAGGTTGTTGGGATCCAGGAAGGTGACCAGATCTAAAGAGATGTAGCCCACGATGGAGCGCTGCTGACAAGCCTGACCCACACGAGTGCAGACGGAGTGCAGGACTTCAGGGCAGATGGAGGTCTGTGGTACAGTGCAGCCCAACACCTCCAAGCCACTGGGCCCACGCAGCTGATCTCCACAGGACAGCATGAGCACATCTCCACCCGGCTCCAGCAGAAGATCCACCGTCAGACACGTCACACTCTGTGAAGGGGGAAAGGCTTCTATCACTCCTCCTGAGGAAGGAGATGAATATGAATAATTGTAAGATATAGCAGTTTTGATGGTCATTTTTAGACATTTTGTTGACTAATAAACTAATGACTACTATTTGACATGTTATAAACTATAGGTATCAGTTTTATATTGTAGGATTAGTTCAGTTTTCCACTGCACATTACACAGCTTACTTTGGTTCAGTTTGCTCGGCTCAGTTTGCATTTCCACTGCAGTTTAGTATTGCTTAAAGTGGGTGGGATTATTGCTACAGTTGGGCCACCTCTGCTGGCTTGACTTTCTGAAAAACTTCCAGGTCGTCCGCTCATCGGCTGCTAATGAAAGGAACCTCTTCTACTGTGCTGCCCTTTCAGGTTAATTTTTTTAGAATGGTATAAAAATAGTTTGGAATTATTTATAAAGGCGGCAACACCAAAGCTCCAAAAATATACATTTATTACATTTAAATTTATTGACCCAGATGCTTTTTGTTGTTTGACTGAGCACACATTTAAACTGATGTGCGTGCTTTGTGCATTTTTTTTAGATGCACAAACAGTGCATCTAAAAAAAAAAACAGTACAGTATTTACTTGGTGTCTTGTGTTGGAAATCTAATGACCCTGCTAGCGATGATGATAGTGAAAATTCTAATTTCGATTAATCAGTGATCAGCAGTTTGATACAGCAGGGTTTCTGCGGGGTCTTAAAAAGTCTAAAATTTAAAAATCGAAATTTAAGGCCTTAAAAAGTCTTAAATTCGCTGTTCTAGGTCTTAAATATTTTTGGACAGGTCTTATTTTTCCCATGTCCATGTAACGCTACATTTAATGCTCATTTAAATTCTTTTTGCTTGGTTTTTGTGGTCTTTATTTCACTAGTCCAATTGTAATTTGTGGTATTACAACTACAAATGAGACCAACATGCAATAGCCAATCAGCTTTCTGCTATTGAACTCAGTGCCCGCGGCGAATAAGACGTCATCGCTGTGTTTGCAGACATTCACTTTGGGTGCGCGCGTCATGATTTCAGCTGGTGGAGCTCAAGTAATGTTTTGAGACTCGAGTGAACAGTTCGCGCGGCGCCGCATTTGATTTGAGCTGAACATGAAACACTTTGAAGAGATTTTGTCGTCCATGCGTCATCATAAGAGATAACCAGATGACCAATAATTCTTGGCTAGAAATTGCAACAGCCATGGGAAAGGAGGAAAGTTTTTGGAAAAGTTTGGAAAAACCTGAGGGATAAGTTTGTTAAAACAAAAAAAGGTGCCAAGCAAAAGTGGAGACCCGTGTGGTTTTGATATTACAGAATATGTTTTTCCACCGTTCATAGGTTTTACACTGATGTATATGTTATAATTTTGAATTTAAAAACAAATTACAAGTTACAAACTAAAATTAAGTAACAAATTATGTCTTTGATACAGTTGAAGTCAGAATTATTAGCCCCCTTTGAAATTTTCTTTCTTTTTTAAATATTTCCCAAATGATGTTTAACAGAGCAAGGAAATTTTCACAGTATGTCTGATAATATTTAATTTTTCTGGAGAAAGTCTTATTTGTTTTATTTTGGCTAGAATAAAAACAATTTAGAATTTTTTTTAAAACTATTTTAAGGTCAATATTATTAGCCCCTTTAAGCAATATTTTTTCGATAGTCAGAACAGAACAGATTCTTTTGACCGCCCCCTGTCATAATAAAAAATATCTCAATGGCCAACGCAACAAGTATAAAAGCCTCGTCCGTTTTGTGAGGTGCGCGATGTGGCGCCAGGCGAAAGTATAAATCAGCCTTAAGATGTTTGTTTATTTGTTTTTTCTGTAGTTCAATGATGCTTCTAACCTGTCTTTAGTACTGTTCAATTTGAATACATTTATTTTACCACTAATTTTGTGATTTTGTATTTTCTCTTTATGTGTATGCGTGTTTTTGATATTGTGATATAGGTCTTAAATTTAATACTTAATGGTCTTAAGACTTCAAATCTGCTGAAGTGTTGCAGAAAAGTATGCCATACGCATCAGACATTTAGCCACAGGTCCGTGGGCTGAGCTTGGTGTGACGTCTGAGGCTAGTGAAAACTTAATGTTACAGTATCACATATTTATTGACACATTTAGTAAATTTGAAACAATACATAGAAAATTATATATTATATATTTATAGAAATTAATCTGTAAAAAGTACTGCCAGCACGTTACCTAGTCGTGTACCATAATTTACATGACCATTTCAGACAATAAATAATTTCAAACCACAAAAATAATATTGCATTGTTTAACTTTTCAACATCAAAAGTTGTTTGAGCAGGTTCCATAAAGCGACCCATTAATCACATGGGATTTGTTTTACAGCGTACACTTATACTTTCATTTACATTTAACCTTTTTATTATTAATATTAATATTATTATTTAGTTAGAAGTTCTTTGCAAAATTAGTTAAAACTACCTTCTTTGAGAAAGTGTTCAAGGAAACAGGCCCATGTTTTGTAGCAGGATGTGTTTGCCGGCTGGGCGTAAGATGCCAAAAGATGAGGAACTTCCTCTAAAAACTTGATCATCACAGATTCCTGCAACAAAATGAAAAATAAAGCACAGTCAGCCATAGTGATCGAAGCTCGTTCAAAATCAAAGAAATAGCTTTGACCAGCCTCTTTGCCTGATGTAAATAAAAACATAAAAAGCACTACATAGAGTCGATACTCCTGATGAAGCAGTAACTACTGAAGTGTGTCTTAATTTGACAAGCCTTACAAAAGCACAGAAGGTGGTTGTGTATGGGGGTGGGTGAGGGTTTGATTGACAGCCCGCTGCCTCACCATCACAGTAGTCTAATAGCTTTAACTGAAGGCAGTAGTAACTGCACCTGTCCCCAATACAGACTGACACACGCTGGCAGATAAATACCTATGCAAGCCAATCAATAAGCAGATCAATCGGGGTCTGTTGCTGATCAATACAGCCCTTGTTTCTGTAACTAGAAAACAGCATAATGGCTTTGACACTTAATTATGTTGTTAATTGCAATGTTTGACTTTCCGTGAATGCCTCTTAAAACCTGTTGGTTAGTACGAGAAAGAATTTCACCTTAAGGACCTCTCAAAAGTGAGATGAATGGACAGAGCTCTTACGGACTGACACGCCACAAGTGCATAAGTGCATAGTGTACGCATAGAAAGCAGTTTCTGACTAAGCATAACACAAAAGGGTAAAAAATGTTTTGGTGGTAAACTATTTAATAAAATGTCTTTTTTTTATTTTAAGCGCATGAACCAAGTCAATAGGTCCTGTTTTACAACCTTGAGAAGTGGAGGTTGCGCTCTAGAACTTTGTGTTTTATCTTCATAAAGTCTTTATCCTTTTCAAGCACATTTATAATGTTCAAACAAATGCCACTGCTGACATCACTGAGGAAGTTGTCTTAAAACAGGAAGACACAATGCTGTTGATATTCAAGTCATGAAACAGCCATCATCATATTCAAGTACCAGAAGAGCCAGGGTCAATCGCTGCGCAGTGATTTCACCCCCGACACAAGCCATAAAGCACACAATGGTGCGGCAAAAAATGTAAGGAAACGGCCTTCGTTCCCCGTGAAAGAGCAGGCGCGCTCGGAGAATTTGCCCATGCACTTCACACGAACAGCAGGGAGGGAAGGAAAGCGAGAGGGAATCATTTTTGCCATTCTTTATTTGGACTTAAACTGCGAGCTGTACTGTGAGAGAGGATTCGGGCCTTGCTTGGCTTCCACATAAAGATGAGCTATTTGAAAATAGATAAATAAAACCGACATCTCCTGCGTGCTTTGATTGCTGTTTGATCTTGACATTAGGAGAAGCGACACTGAGCTTGAGAGCATATTCAACAGCACACCTCCTAAAACAGAAGCTCTTTCAAAGCTTTCCTTAGGGCACAGTTCACTTCCAAACAAATATTCTGCATTTCTTTGTGTCTTCAAGGGCACCTATTTTACCCCTTTTCAGGATTTAAGATAAGTCTTTTGTGTCTCCAGAATGTGTCTGTAAAGTTTCAGCTCAAAATACCCATAGATTAGTTATTATATCTTTCAGAACATTGTATCTTTCATAATATTGGAATGTTCTGCTTTGAACACAATGTAGCTGTTTTTGTTGCCTGTGCCTTTAATGCTAGTTCTCCCCACCCCCAGCAATCCCACATGCCTGTCAGAGTGTGCCTCAATCTACACCTTGGCTGCATCAGATCTGCACAGTGACAGACAAGAAGGAAGCAGATCTCACGTAAAGTTTGTGAGAAATACTACTACAGTAAAAACTTTCCCAATGACTATTTGAATTATTTGTTGTGGAGTTAATGAGTCACATACAATGTCGTTCACGCACATACACACAGACATACACAGCACGCGTTTTTAACTTTGCACAGCAAATATGACAGGATACACGTTAATATCCACTGCTGTATGGACATCCGTTATGTTAATGTACAAAATAAACCTAATTTAACATCCAAATCGGGATTAAAGCAGCCTCTTCTATAATTGTACCGACATGCGGCTGAGACGGTAAAATCGCTGTAATTTATTACAAACATGCACTGTTTTAAAAACATTTTAAACTTGTAAAGTTTAAATTCACAAATGATGATGACTGATAATCACAGAGAGCTGAACAGATCTTTTAATACCAGTTGCTTTGTGCACGTCCTGTCTTGTTGATATGATTATACGCGTTACTACATTGACATGTTAATACGCAGCTGTCAATCAATTCGGTGGGGAAACCACACTCCTACATCACATTGCAGTGGGTCTCAAAATGGGAGGGATTTGGAACCTATTTTAAAGTCAGGAAATTTTAAAAATAAGACATGTTGTCTTTAAATCACTCCAATATGACAGCGGACACACCATACCTACTCACAGTTCTGTCCAAACAGTTTCCAAAAGATGATTTTCATCATAGGTGCCCTTTAACAAACCAGTCTTTGCTTTGTGGAACACAAAAATACGCATTATAAATTTTTTTTTTTTAATCCAGTCTTGTTTTGGACCCCATACCTTTCATTATTTTGACAGGTGAAACATTTTGTTAAAATTCAAAAGCAAATATCATTTATATTCCTCCAAACAAAAATGTCTTTGTAAAACTCTCTCAAGTATTTGATTGTTCTATTTTTTCAAGTTTCTGCATTTTTCCAAATCTGTCAGGTCTAATGTTTTTTGGACCCCATTAACTTTCATTTAATGATCAAAAACAGGTGAAACATTCCTCATAAAATTACAAATTATTCATAGATTCTTTACAATATTATTACTTCTTCAAACATTCTTTATAACATTACAAAACCTTCTTGGATCTGTGAAACAAATATTTTTGTGTCTATAGTTTAAATCTAAATAACATCTCAAAATTGTTTTGCCCATTTAATAAGTAAGCCGAGTAAAGTATTATTTTAGACTTTCATTATTTGTTATGGAATCAAACTATGAAAAATACATGGAAGTCTTTGCTCTATGAAACTAAATTATATATATAATTTCAGTTGAGTCGAATATCCACACTATTTTCTTAACAATAAAGAAAACAAATAATTATTAATTAATTTTTTTTTTCACTATAAGTTAATACTGTTGGAACAATTAATCAATTCCATGCCTGTTCAATAAAAAAGGTCAGGAGAGGGATTTCTTTAATGTCAAAAATATTAGTAATTTATTGGACACAAATGAATAATTCGATTCACAGAATTCAAAAATGCTTCATTAGTATACAAAGCATATCACACTCAACAGAAGAAGTTCAGTTAATATATCACCTTTAAGCAATACAAATACAATTGTTTAATGAAAAGAAAAAGAGACAAAAATAATAAAAAATATATATTCCTTTTTTTCTCCCCAGAGATGGGTTGCAGCTGGACGGGCATCGGCTGCGTAAAACATGCTGGATAAGTTGGCGATTCATTCCGCTGAGGCGACCCCAGATTAATAAAGGGATTAAGCCGAAAAGAAAATGCATGAATGAATATTCCTTTTTCACAACAATACTACTGTAGGTCTATACCAGAGATGCCCAGCAGTAGAGCCTACAGGCCAAAGTTGGCCTATGCTAACCCTTGATTTAAACCTCCATCCCATCTGAGAAAAGAGGACGAATTATGGGGCAAATATTCAATTCAATTCAATCCACCTTTATTTGTATAGCGCTTTTACAATGTAGATTGTGTCAAAGCAGCTTCACATAGAAGATTATAGTAAATTGAAACAGTGTCAGTCCAGTTTTCAGTGTTTTAAGTTCAGTTCAGTTTAGCTCAGTTCAGTGTGGTTTACTACTGAAATTCCAAACACTGAAGAGCAAATCCATCGATGCGCAGCTCTACAAATCCCGAACCATGCAAGCCAGAGGCGACATCGGGGAGGAAAAAACTTCATCAATTGGCGAAAGTGAAGATTTAAAAAAACCTCGAGAGAAACCAGGCTCAGTTGGGCAATAAATATGACACAGATTGTCATTTCGAATGTAATGTTTTGCTAGTTTTGTAATTTCTTTTGTTTTGGAAATGAATCTGAAAGACGGATAGAGGACAATGGGGGTTGCAGTTTAGAGTATTCAGTATTGAACTTGCTTGTGTTATTAATAGAATTGCTGAGGTTTTTACTGTAATAAATGCATTATATATATATATATATATATATATATATATATATATATATATATATATATATATATTTTTTTTTTTTTTTTTTTTTTTTTTTTTTAATGTACCGCATTAGTTGATATAATTTATAAGCAATGTTTTCTAGCTATTTTTACATGTTATGAAATAAATGAAGAATTTATTCATGGTAATTTTTATGTAATAGAGTTTGGTATATTTACCTTCGGCCCACAGTCAAGTTTGGTTTTTGGCCCTTCATAACAAAAAGTTTGGGCACCCCTGGTCTATACTATGAAAATCAATGAGGTCTTTCTTTTTTCAGGTGCTGATTCATTAACTTTCATTACTTGAACAGAAACCGATGAAAGATTCTTTAAAATATATGCATTGTTTGTTCGCTCCATTTCAGATATAACTTTCCTGTAGACCATTTTGAGAGATGTAAACAATAACAATGGTCCTAAGTATGTATTTCCTGTTTTACATTTTAAATTTTCATAGCTTCCGAGAATTCAAAAAGAGCCACATATTGATAAATAATCCTATGGCAGGTGTTTTGATGTCAAGTTAAAATTGAGCTGACTCTTGTTATGAAATAGTTTGACAACAAGCAGGAAATTTTCATGTGCCAATGACAATGCCACATTGAAATGGTCTATACATCCAACATTAGACCTCCTGCACAAACATTAAATGCTAATATCAGGTAAATTGACATTTTGAATGGCTTTTGAAAATAAAGCCTACATAATATAACCATATTTGCGGATTACTTCGCAAATGCAACATTAACCAAAGAGGAATACGGAAAGTGTCATTACATTCAAAATCGAATAAAATGAACGTGCTACGACACGTAATCCCACATGCATTGAATAAAATAAGTAGGAGACAATCTGTCTATCTGTTGATGCTATTAGTATAATGCTCCCTTGCGTCTAATGACCCGTGCACTGGCAGAACGTGCATGTTTGTAATGTGTAAAGTGTAGCGTGTTCGGGTCCACCCAGTCGTTGAATGGAGCGAGATCTGCATGTCTTTAAACCATCATCTCTGAATAGCTGTGAGGTTTGCCCCGGGCTGAAAACACCCCTCAGGCCTCCCAAACACACAGCCTTTCTTTACACTGCCTCCAGGTTTGTTTTCACACTTATCTCTGTAGCCGTTTCCTCTATAGGACCACATGGGTTCTGGTATTCTGCCGTCTGCTTTAGAAAAGGCTTCTTGCACAATCAATAATTAAACAATGCACACGCAGTAAATAGGGTAAATAGAAGGGGGAGTCCAACACCATCCTGAGCTTGGCGGGGGGAAATTAAAGGATGCATTATACTGAAAGAAAGCTCCCTTGAGAGGCAAAGCAGCATTTAAACTCTTATGACTTATAACTAAAGCCAAACACAAAACTTATGTGAAGCCACTGCACTGATAATTGCGGTCTGATAATTATATTATGTTTCTCCAAAGATGGCGGCCTCCGAATGCATGCTTTAAAAATTTCATTAGACATATTAATGCATGCTAATTTTTCTACTTAACTGATAAATAATGCAATTTGTTTTTTATTATTATACACTGCAATTAAAACTGATATATCTGCTCTACAATATTTATGAATTTATTAACGTAATAGGGATATAAGCCCTAATAGACCACTAAATGTTAAAGTGGCTTGGTTAAATAAATTTTCAAAGGGTAGTTTGTTGCAGAAAAAACAATATTAGACTGGAAGTGGTGAAAAGACACCACTTTAAAAGAATAAAAGATGAATTTTTTTCATGCAAAATATAGTCTTTACAACCTATTATATAGTTCAGTTTGCTGCTCTAAATTTAATTTATTCATATTTAAAAATAAAATTAAGGCTATGTTTTTATTTTGCTTGGAAACTTATGACTGAAACGGATTTTTGATTTGATCTTTTATGTTTGCCTCTTGCATTAATGGTTTTTAAAAATGTTTTAGTTTACTCTAAATTCATTTTGCTTATGGTTTAAATCTATATCTTGCATTTTTAAATATTTTTGTTTCAGCTAGGTTTTGGGTAACTTTTAAATATATGTCTGCTTATTTTTGTGCTAATATTCATGTTTGGTATAATTATTTCATTGTTTAATTGAATCATTATTTGATTCATTGTTAATTGCACTTAATCTATAGATTTTTGCACACAAGTTGTATGCAATTAATGCTCTATCTTTTATATATATATATATATATATATATATATATATATATATATATATATATATATATATATATTTTTTTTTTTAAATCCTCCTTGCTGTTTTTTATCCCCAAAAATGTATGATTATAACTTTAAAATGACTATTATTATGGTTTATTACGCTCTAAATTTCATTTATTTATGTTTAAAACATTTTAAAGCTATGTTATTTATTTTTCTTGGGAACTTCTGACTGAAATTGAATTTTGATTTGGTCTTTTATGTTTGCCGCTTGCACTAATGGTTTAGTTAAATGTTTTAGTTTACTCATATTCATTTTGCCTATAGTTTATATCTATAACTTGCATTTTTAAATATTTTTGTTTTAAGCTACAGGTTTTTGGGTGACGTTTACATATACAGTTCTCAGTATATATAAGTACACCCCTCACAAATCTATCTTTTAAATTCATATTTTTAATAGGAAGCTATACAATATTATATCTGCGCATGTACATTAGATTAGTCAGTTCTTAAGCCTAAATGTGGAGCTTATCTAACAAAATAACTTACGATAATGGTCCAAAAACTAGTACACCCAAATTTATTTGTTATAGAAAAATATAAAATACAAAATTTTAAAAAAGGAAAAATCATGAAAAGCAAAAAAAAAAAAAATTTGTTGAAATTTTGTAGGTTGTAATTTATTTAGCAATATTTTGCTTAAATTTAATTGTATTATCTTTCTGTTTCTAAATATGTTTGGTGACTAAAATATTATTTAAATAAATATATCTATTTAATAAATCTGCACCAAAATACATTGCCTAAATTCACTGAGAAATAGATAAAAATATTCATTCTCAAAATGGGGTGAACTCAATTATACTGAGCACTGTAGGTCTGCTTATTTTTTGTACTAATAATAATGTTTGGTATAATTATTTAAAAAAATCATTCTTGCTGTTTTTTTATCCCCAAACATTTTTTATGATTACAACCTTAAAATGCCTATTATTATGGCTCATTATTTCTCTATAATGTTAAACAAATTTTACAGTCCTGAATCTCAAACTAATTTCTCCCCATATTCTACATATTTAAGTTAATTAATATCATAAACATGCAATTAGTTTTGGGGCAGCCCTATAGTAATAAAGATAAAACACAATAAGCATCACAAAAACAGTAATCAAGTAGATTAATAAAACAAATGACATGCAAATATGCAACATAACCATGAGCATTTAGCAAAATTCAGACATGAGGTGCACTGCGAAACAGCAAAATTGCCCCTAAAAGAGTGAATACAGATCTGTAGAAAATGAATGACACGTTGAAATAACCTCTGTGCTCTCCATTCTGTTAGCAGAGCTTGCCATTGATTAAAAAGGTTGAAGAGGTAGAATAAAGGCCCGTACTGGCTTCCATATGGCCCAGAAGCCCTAAGGGTGCAGGCCAGCTCATCAGGCCCCAGCTCTCTCTCCTCTCACTGGGACCCCAGCTGGTGAAGAGCCCCCCATTTAAAGCTCCTTCACCGCCATCACCATAATGGAGCTTGGCTGGGCCTCAACCGCTTACCTCTGTAATTAACAGCGCCAATGCCACCACAATTACAGCCACAGATTCCTCTCTCGGCCTCAGTGTGAATTGGGGACTGAGCTAATAGCTTGGAGGTAGAATACGCAGCCTCTTCTTGCCCTCGGGATAGAAGACTACAAAAAAAAATTAATAAATAAAAGCTAGGTTTGCACACACAGCCGCGTACGATGATAACCCTGTAATTAGCTTACACAAAGCTCACAGTGTAATGGCAAAACACTGTATTTAAATCAAGGGCCAGATTGTAAGCATTTGATTGAGGAGAGGGTTATGAACACGATTACATGCGGATAAAACTGATGCGTTTTTATTGCAGGAGTGTTGAATACATCACATTTGAATTAGAATACATAAATATTCTAAAATTCAAATGCCTCTTTATTAATTTGCCATGAATTAGAGTCATAAGGACTCTCTAGGTAAATCATGATGATGGCATCAAAGTTCGACCTTGGTCAGTAATGGCAGGCTTGTCATTGAGACAAGGATGCATTTTGTGCAGAATACAAATAACAAAAAAAAAAAAAACCAGGCAAAGAGGAAATTATAATGAACGGGGCTTGTGAGTGAAGTGTAGCTGCATTTGCAAAATAAAAGAAATGGCACATTTCATTTCGCATTTACAAAACAAGCCACTTGATACTTCTGAATTGCTACTGTTTCACAATAGGCACGCACTGATGCAAACTGTGCCTTTGAATGGTGGAGATATCAGAACTAAATTTCATCAACAGATTTACTTTATTAGTTTCAAAGGCAAAATCACTGGCACGTCCCTTGTTTTATCAAAAGCTGTGATTTTTGCTAAATGATTTGTATTAACACCATCATATTTGGGTTTTATTAAACATTCTGCAAAACTCCTAGTACTATTGAACAACACCTATTCTTGTCTTGATGATTTGCGCCACTATGTCAATGTGTCATCTAACATCTATTGACCTAATTCTTCACATACAAGCAGGTGCAGCCATTGGACTCTTTTTGGCTTGAGACTTACAGCCTTATTCACTTCCATTACTTTTTAGACGTTAAAGGGCCATGAGACCCCCTTCTTTCGGTTCAAGTATACCTCAGAATTTTTTCAATGCTTTATGATGGGCGTGGAGCTCTGCGAGCAGAGGGAAGAGTGGGCGTGGCTGGCAGAGCAGGGAAAAAAGGGAATCAACTGTTGTCAGTTGGCTCACAAAATGAGACACAAACCGTGAGACCCATGATTTAATAGTTTACAAAGAGTTAAAATGCAAAGAAATAAACAGTAAGTACTTTAATGTACTGCAACATTTGTTATTCGTAATTTCATATACACATAACCACAATTTGTTATATCATTATAAAGATAATCATCAGGGCTCGAAATTGCGACCCTTTTGGTCGCATATGCGCCCGAAATGTGACCTCATAATAAATTTGGGAGCATTTGTGCGACTGCATATAATGGTTGTAGTGCGACTTGTTTTGATTTTTTTCTAAAAACGTGCTGAATCGCTCTTCCTTGCCGCTATATTGTTTCATATTAGCTGTCAATTGCTCAAGGCTTTCCGCTGTCAGATGAAAGGGAGCTTTTGTGACCGCGGGAAATGCAAACTGCTGAGGAGTGTAAAGTACACAGGTTTGCAAACCCCACCTAAAGTTACAAATATTGTCACCGATGACAGCGATCATGTGGTGAATATTGATCCGCCAGCCGAGATCAATCGTGTGTTTTCGGAGAAGATGCCTGAATCTCGATGCATTGCATTCACTGCGTGTTCAGCGCAAATGTCCGCTAAATGTAAAATCTAACACTGTACACATTATCGCCAAAGAAGCTCACCTTTACTGAGTTTACACTGAAACTGCGGCTCATAACAAAGAACGGTATTGTGCCGGTGGTCATCGCGAGAATCCTCAATAATAGACCGGCTGACTCGCCTGCTTTTTTCCACAAACACAGAAAACTGTAAATCAGCTCATAACTAGACTGAGCATTTACAATGACACAAACCGAAACAAACACTTTTAAAGAGTGGCAGAAGTGAGACTTTTCTTCCTTTCTTTTGTTCGTTTATTCTTGAGATGTATATTATTTTTCTATTTAGTTACTGATGACTGCTTTGCAGCTTTCAGCATTGAATTGAATGATTTATTATAATCTTACGTTTGTTTTGTAGCAGAAATACAATTTATTAAATTGGCATGCATATAAAAACAATAGTGCAAAATAAATATTTCTTACTGCAATGCTTCGTTTTTGTTTGATGCAAACCATAAATTTATTTTTCATGAAGAAACAGTAGGACTTTTTATAGCAGCTAACTCACATTCAAAGCAGCATGAAAATGAAAAATGTAATTCATTGTTAGTATTATTGTCATTATCGTCGTCAATAATATTTTATAATTATTATACATTCATTTTGGAATTATTGCACAGATATCAATAAGTCATCACAGCATTAGTTAGATAGTTGTTTCTGGTTTTTGTTAGTCCTCATTCATGTTGTTTTCAAATCAATAAATCAATAAATCCCTTAATATACAATTTGCAGTGGTGCTCATTCATTTTTGGTGGCTGCTCCTAAATTCTTTCTGGTGCTCCTAAATTTTTTTTGGTGCTCCTAAATATTTGAAGTTGGGAGCACCGGTGCTACCAAGTAAAAAAGTTCAATTCCAGCCCTGATCGTGTTTGTTTAAACACTATAAATGAGGAGGACTTCTCTCCTCAATCCTCGGGTCTGAACACAGACACAGTGGATTGCAGTACAGCAGGTCTCTTTCCCTATCTATTCCAAGCATTAGCCCTGCCAGTAATCTGGAGATTTTTAACGGATATAGGCGATGTGTCTGAATAGTAACAAACTCGACTGATAAAAGACAAAGTCCGCCATTCTCCAACTCTCTTACAGCTCTACTGACAAAAATGCTTGCTGCAAACCAACAGCTTTTCTGTATCAGCTCTGACAGCATCGCGCTACATCACTGTTTTTGATTCCGCCCCCAAAAATTATTTTAAACCCGGAAGATGAAATTAGCTGACAAAAGCTCAAAATTATCCAGTTTTCCCCACAATTAAAGCTAACAAGTGCTAACTTTTGTCTTAACTGATGTTCAACATGCACAAGTCTGTTAAAATTAAAAAAAAATAAATAAATACTCCAGGGTGTCTTGAACCTTTAAAAAAACAGATCATTATGCTGCTTGATGTTGCAAACTGATATTTTCTTACTATATTATTCTACTTTTTATGTATAGTCATAGACACACTTGTTTGTACACTTGTTTATCAACTGGTGAAGTTTGTTCCTCACCACTGTCCCACTGGCTTACTTACAGTAGATTGGGACTTGTGGACCTGTGCATCAATGGATTTGCTCCTCAGTGTTTGGATTTTCATCAGTAAAAATTAAACCACACTTAACTGAACTACACCGAACTTCAATTCTGAAAACTGGATTGAGAGAGTTTCAATTTACTAGAACTTCTGTTAAGCTCCTTTGACACAATCTACATTGTAAAAGTGCTATAGAAATAAAGATGAAAAATTGAATTGAACTGTAGAGTCATTTCTCCTATAGGCAACTAAATCAGAAGTTCTAAAACAGGAATGTTCAAACTTGGTCCTGGAGGGCCAGTGTATAGCATAGTTTAGCTCCAACTTCCTCCAATACACTTGCCTGGAAGTTTCTAGTATACCTAGAAAGAGCTTGATTAGCTGGTTCAGGTGTGTTTAATTGGGGTTGGAACCAAAATATACAGGACACCGACCCTCCAGGACAGAGTTTGGACACCCCTGTTCTAAAACAATCGCAGAAACAAGCACATTTCCGCATTGCAGAATAAGGACAATAAACTTTCCATGATGTCATTTAAATACCTGATTTATGAAATGGAATAATCAGGTGATTTAACAGATGAGAATGTGTTGGTTTGTGATTATTTAAAAACATAGTTCACCAAAATAAAAATTGTGTAATTATTTTTATTAATTCTCCACTTATTCCAAAACTGTTTTGGTTTCTTTCTTTTCTTGAAATAATTTTTAGGAATGCTGAAACGGTAGCCATTGACTTCCATAGTATTTGTTTTTCCTACTATGGTAGTTAATGGCTACCAGTTGCCAACATTCTTTAAAATATCTTCTTTTGTCTTCAACAGAAAAAATAAATTAATAAAGGTTTAGAACGACTTTAGAATAATTGTTTTTCAAATTACCATATTGAATTGTTTAATGTTGTGTTACTCAACACTTTATGCCATGTTAATTTAGTAAAATCAATATGATAGTCTACAGAACAAACCATCATTATACAATAACTTGCCTAATTACCCTAACCTGCCAAGTTAACCTAATTAACCTAGTTAAACCTTTAAATGTCACTTTAAGCTGCTTTATCTTGAAAAATATCAAGTAAAATATTATGCACTGTCATCATGGCAAAGATAAAATAAATTATTAGAAATGAGCTATTAAAACTATTATGTATGTTTAGAAATGTATTGAATAAATCTTCTCTTTGTTAAACAGAAACTGGGGGAAAAATAAACCGGGGGGCTAATATTTATTATATTTATTATTACAATTTGATGAGTCTCCCCATATAGTTTGATAGAGCACCTGGACCCGGAAGCTGCCTCGCGTAACGTCACACTTAACAAACGGATTGCTTAAGTCTACTGCAGACTACTGACATACTGTCAAGTTTGAATGTCAATGAACCACATTTAACTTTTCCAATATGGTGTACAGTTTACATCTATATACCCTTAGAATCAGTCGTTATGGATGTATATTAATGATCCTACTCTTACTTGAGACTGTGATGTTCTCCATTGTTCAGGCTCATGGCGGGTGAACTCCTGTTGTGCCCATAGGTGACTTTTCAGTTGGCAGACATCAACATAAGCAGTTCCCCGTCCACCCACTTCACTGTCTATCTTGAAGAGCCATCGCTGGACTTCCATGTGCTTTGCCATCAGCTGAGCTAGACCTTCATAGAGCTGCGACAAAAGAATACGAATTACTGCAAAGTGAGTTTTCCATATTCTCAAATGCAAGTTTCAAATGACTGGCACTCTGACCTTTTCCATGCTGTATATATCCCACTTTCCTGGAGGCATGTCGACTCCTGCGCTACTGAAGATCCTTTTTCCTCCAGATTTAGTGGCGTATAGCTGGGTCACTGCAGGGTCTGTGCCCAGAAGAGGAATTTGTAGCTCATCTGCCACAGCAAGGTCATCAGTGTGGGTGACACCGCTGATCATGTAGGCCTGCTTTCCCTGGATCAAATTCTTAATGCGCTTTAGAGTTCGTGGACTGTATTTCAGGAGCGAAGCTAGACACAAGTTTCGGGTCTGAAAGAGAAATATATTGGGAGTTAAAGGGAGACTAAATGAGATAGTTTACTCAAAAATTTAAATTGACTATTTCCTCAATTAGTTACACAGGGTATATGCAGGAATCCTAAAGGTCATTTCAATATCTTTTTAAGACTTTTTAAAGACCTTCTCAGTTTATTTTAAGATCTCATCACCACTTCAAGTTATAATTAGTATCAAACCTTTAACTTAATAAACAGTTGTTAATAAACAGTTGTAGTTAAATAAATCAATGGAGCACAACCATGCAACAGAACTCAGATAAGCTCGGAAGAAACAAAGCTTGAAAGAATAAATTACGCGGTTGTTTTCAGCGACAGGCTTCAGCCACTGTTAAAACTCATATTTCTCCAACCAGCAGTACACAAACTTACATTTTCCCACTTTGCCGTCTGTTTCGCTCTATGGTTTCGCTAAATGCGGAGAGCATCACATCACCTTTCCGTGTTTGTCAAAAATTACATGACATCACCAGGACGGAGGAGCTTGGCCAGATGCGCCCTGGCCCAAATCAATTACGTGGATCATCCATTGTTGTTATATTAGGAGGAAATATATATATTTATGCTTTTTTTTGGAGTCAAACACTTTGGACAACGCTTGAACAAAATGTAAGACCTTGTGAAAACATGATTTACAGTTTTTAATACCTTTTAAGAGCCATAAATTTGTCATAATTGATTTATCAACTTTTAATACTTTATAAGACCCCTCGGACACCCTGTTACAAACCTTTATGAATTTCTTTAATGAAAATACTTTGAAAGAAGCTGAAAAAAATGTAACAATTATAAAATGGTTTCAGTTTTCCAGCTTTCTTCAAAATATCTTCTTTTCTGTTCAACAGAAGTCAAACACACTGCAAAAATGCTTTTCTTACTAAGAGGTTTTTTTTTCTTCACGTTTCTAGTTCAAATATCTAAAAATTCTTTAATCACCAAGCATTTTCTAGACAATTAAAAACATTGTTTTTTTCAGAAATAATATGTTAAAATTAAGGTAATATTTCCTTATAACAAGCAAACTAATCTGCCAATGGGGTAAGCAAAATAATGTTATTTCAAAGCGAAACAAATCATTTTGCTTATGCTATTAGCAAATTATTTTGCTTGTTTTAAGGAAATATTGTCTTAATTTTAACTTACTCTTTCTGAAAATAAATTAATATTTTTTCCTTGTCTAGAAAATGCTTCTTGATTTAAGGATTTTTTAGATATTTGGGGCAGAAACAAACATATTTTTTTTTGCAGTGCAGGTCTGAAACAAGTAAAGGGTGAGTAAATGATGAATTTTCAGTTTTGGGCGAGTTATCCCTTTAACCCAAAATGGAAAACTATTATTTCCTTGTATTATTTACTCGTTCTAAACTTGTTTGAGCTTCTTTGTTTCTGTTGAACACAAAAGAAGATAGTTTTAAGAATGTTGGAAACTGGAAACCATTGACTTCCATGCTATGTAAACAACATTCCAAGTCCAACATTTTTCAAAATATATTTTTCTGTGCTAAAAAATAAAGGTTTAAAGGAGTTACGGTTATAGGGCCTGAGGAGTAGTCGTTTGCGCGGTCCGTTCTCAAAAAACACTTCAGTTTTGTCTTTTAACCTCAGTACTTTTGTTGGTATCTGACAGTATTTGTTTATCTACTGTTCTGTGACTTTATTCGCTTTTGAAAAAAAAAAAAAAGGTTTGAAACAGCTTGAGGGTGAGTAAATTAACACTCTTGAGAACTCTTTTTACTTGTCTCGTAAATGCTTCTTGATTTAAGAATTTTTAGATATTTGCACTAGAAACAAACATTTTTTTGCAGTGTACTGTAGGTCTGGAATAAATAAAGAGCGACAAAATTAAGATATAATTTTCAGTTTTGGGTGAACTATCCCTTTAACCCAAAACTGAAAACTATTATTTCCTCACACTCCACTCGTTCCAAATCTGTTTGAGTTTCTTTGTTTCTGTTGAACACAAAATAAGATAGTAAACAAAACTATATTGAGTAAACAACATTCCATGTCAAACATTCTTCAAAATATATATTTTCTATGTTAATCAATAAAGTTGAGTCCAGTTGAGGGTGAGTAAATTAAAATGATAAGCACCAAAAAAGCCATGGTTTACAGTGATTTTTGAATAGCTAAGTGGTGCTGTATACAGTGTTATAAATTAACCGTAAACCACAGCTTCATAGGACTTATTGATTTTATTTAAAAGCTTTATTTCACTCGGCAGCTATTTTTGAAACGCATCTTGGAGAGTATGCTCAGGCATTCTTGTCTGAATGGGGAAACATCAAATTCTCCAAAATTGCTTGCCAAGATTACGATTAAATTTCATATTAGGAATCAACAATAAAATTAAACAACAACTGTGTCTTTAATTTCATTTCTAGTTTATGCGTCTGGTTCGAGCTCCTCCCCCAGAGACTCGTCAGTCTATAGCGATCGTTGATTGGCTCCTTCATTCGCCATATTAACTGTTACAAAGCTATACAGTGACAAGTCTTGTGTATTTTAGAGTTATTGCATATAGCAAGGTTTTACAGAATATAACAGGTTTTGTTGTGTCAGTACTGTAGTGGAATGGTTGCCAACAGCTTCAAACACGGCTCTACAATCAGAATCAAGGACCAAAATCTTTTTTTCTGAAAAAGCTCCATAATTTAACTGCAGAATTTAATCCCTAACTTTTAGACTTCCATAACACATCAGTTTTATATTATATTACCTTGAAATTATGTTGGTTAAATTACGTTTTACAGCTGTTCACAATGGACCCTCATCACAAGACTGTTATGATGCATTTACCAGTCATCCCTTGAAAGTTTTTAATATTTAGATTTTTTTTTAAACGTATGTACATTTATATGCATTTATAAATGTATTATATCATCTTTGCGTCAAATTACAAAAAAACTAATTAGCGCTTATGCGAGGAGTTTCTAATGCAGCGTCTATGGGGTTAAGAGTAAATTTGATGTTATTCTCTCCTCTGGCTGCTGTCATCAGTATCACACTATTTTTTTCCTTTTTCTGAAAGTCTTGATAACACCTTCGTTGAGTTTTTCTTTAGTTTTTTTCAGCAAATAGGGTTGTAAAAAAATTATTTGTTGTACTCTCCCATTCACTGGACTCTAAATTTACCCAACCATGATGCCTTCCGATCCTGAGAAACCCAGAAATGCGAAACGAGTCTATATGTTAAAGTTAAGACAATATTTCCTTAAAAACAAGCAAACTAATCTTCCATTAGGTAAAGAAAAATAATGTTATTTCAAAGCGAAAACAAGATTATTTTGCTTACCCTATTGGCAAATTATTTTGTTTGTTTTAAGGAAATATTGTCTTAATTTTACCTTATTATTTCAGAAAATAAAACTATATTTTTTACTTGTAAGAATTTTTAGATATTTAGGGTAGAAACAAACATTTTTTGCAGTGCAGGTCTTAAAAAATGAGAAAAATTATTATATAATTTTCCGTTGTGGGTGAACTATCCCTTTAACCCAAAACTGAAAACTATTATTTCATAAATGCCATATTTCACACTCCACCCATTCCAAATCTGTTTTTGTCTTCTTTCTGAATTTCTTTGTTTCTGTTGAACACAAAAGTATGTTGAACATACTTTTAGGAATGTTGGAAACTGGCAGCCATTGACTTCCATGCTATGTAAACAACATTCCATGCCCAACATTCTTTCAAATATATTCTTCTGTGGTAATAAATAAAGGTTTAAAACCTCTTGAGGGTGAGTAAATTAAAATGATAAGCACCAAAAAGCCATGGCTTACAGTGATTTTCTAATAGCAAAGAGGTGCTGTATACACTGTTATACTGTATGTTCACTGTATTATGTTACAGTATATATTCACTGTAAACCACGGCTTCACAGGGCTTATTGATTTAGCTTATTGATGAAGCAAGGTCACAGGTGCTTGGAAAGTATTTTACAACAGCTTAAAAACGAATCTACAAATCCAGAATGAAGAACCAGAATTTTTTTTTTCCCAAAAAAGCTGCAAAATTAATAAACTGCAGAATTTAATGCCTCATTTTTAGACGTCCATAACACCCAAACTTTATGTCTCCTTTGATATTATGTTGGTTAAATTAGGTTTTATAGCGGTTCACAATAGTGTTCAGTGGCAAACAGCATAATCAGAACTACACTGCAATTCAATTGATTTCAATTGAGAGAATGTGTTGAACACTACTGGTCACAGTTGTGATAGTTAACAAGTTAACACCTCTTACATCTTCTAGATCTACTTAAACAAATCTGGTCATTTGACATTGCTACATTTTAAAATCAAAAGTATATATATTTTTTTCATTTAAAAGTTACATTTTCAATGTAGCTTTTAAGAAATAAGAAAAAAAAGACACTATCACAATTGTATCCAGTGGAAATAAACAGTTTTCCACTGTATCTTTCTAACATAATACCCTCTAATAAAGAGAACGCATATAACAGCAATACATTTTTGTTATGTATATTTCCTCCCAAAAGGTGAAATCTCAGCGGTCTTTGTGTACATAAATAACTGTCCTTTCCACTCCAGCTTTAAGGTCTTACCCCTCCTTTTGTCTATGGCTGTAATTTATGAACGTGCGCAAACACATTGGGCCCATTACGTGCAGCCGGAGGGGTCATGACCTCTCCTGTACTCCAACACGTTAAATTGATAAAGGAGAGTCCGGGGAGGACGGTACACCTCTGCCGCCTCTTGTCTTTACTGTGTGCTTAGTGATGGGCTCCGTGGGGAAAGCACTAATTACTCCACATCTGTATGTTTGATCCAAGCAGAATTGTCCCGTCTGTCATTGGCACGCCACGCTGGCAGCAACGGCTAACAGAGATTTATCCTGCTGACACGTCTGGCAGAGTTTACACACGGAGAAGAATCGACAGGGAAGAGGCAGCGCGTGCCGCTCGTGCGCTATGCGGCAATAAATAACAGAGGCGCACAGCTTAAATGTGGAGTCAGTTAGGGCTATGCTAACTGTAGAAATTCATTTGCATAAAATAAACTTGGCTTCACTGCAAAGTATATAGATTCAAGATAAGTTTGTACTTTCAGGTTTCTCTATCATCTTCCAGTTTTTTCATGTTTTTTTTAAGACAATTATTCTGTTCATCAAGGTGGAATTTATTAAATGTAAAAAAAAGTTAAATCGTTAAATATGTATTAAAATTTTAAATAACTGCTTTGTTATTGTATGTAGTTTCAAATGAAATAACTACTCATTATTGCTTTTATTATGATTACTACTACTACTACTACTACTACTAATAATAATAATAATAATAATAATAATAATAATAATTGATATTGAAGTGATTTCTGAAGGATGATGTGACTATGAAGACTGGAGTAATGAAGCTGAAAATTCATCTTTAAAATCACTGGAATAACTTCTTTTGAACAGTTATTTTACAGTGCAATAAAATTTTACAATTTTACAATTTGTTCAGTATTTTTGATTAAATAAATGCAGCCTTGGTGAGCAGGAGAAGCTTATTTTAACACATTTAAAAATCGTACTGACCTCAAACTTTAACTGGTAGTGTATATATCTATGTCTATATTTGTCAAAAAATATGTCTATATCTTATATATCTAACAATTGTGTTGGTAATCCAATTTACTTATTAGTACAATGATAAATGTTAAGTAAAAGTACAAAAATGCCACGTTTTAAAAGAGAAACTTTTATTTTTAATAAATGCTTAAATAAACTTGAAGGGAATGTGTTTCTGTTTGTGGTTTATATATCCAAAAATAGCAAAAAGTTTAATAGATTAAATAGAAATCTTTTAAATAAACAATTGATATTGCAAAGTTAATTTTGATATCATAATTGATATTTCTAATTTTTTTAATTGCTTGCATGCTTGCTATGTGAAATAATAAATGTTAAATAATGTTATTAAAATGAATTGGTTTCTGTTGCAGGCTAGACTATACATAAACATACAGTTGAAGTCAGAATTATTAGCCTCCCTGAATTATTAGCCCCACCCCCCCCCATCCCCATCTTTGCCATGATGACAGTAAATAATATTTTACTAAATATTTTTCAAGACACTTCTATACAGCCTAAAGCGACATTTAAAGGCTTAACTAGGTTAATTAGGTTAACTAGGCAGGTTAGGGTAATTAGGCAAGTTATTGTATAATGATGGTTTGTTCTAGACTATGGAAAAAATATATAGCTTAAAGGGGCTAATAATTTTGACCTTAAAATGGCTTTTAGAAAATTAAAAACTGCTTTTATTTTAACCAAAATAAAACAAATATGACTTTCTCCAGAAGAAAAAATATTATTAGACATACTCTGAAAATGTCCTTGCTCTGTTAGACATCATTTGGGAAATATCTAAAAGAGGGAAAAAAATTCAAAGGGGGGCTAATAATTCTGACTTCAACTGTATGTATGTATATATATATATATATATATATATATATATATAATATATAATAAATGTGCAAAAAGGCTATGCTTTAAAAGAGAACTTTTTATTTTTAATAAATACACAAACAAATTTGAACGGAATGTGTTTCTGTTTGTGGTATATATATCCAAAAATAGCTAAATGTTTTATAGATTATTTTGTTTTTGTATACAACTACTTATATACTATTTTACATAAACAAAGTACTTGATATTCCAAAGGTTAACATTTTTATATCATAATTTATATCTCTTCTCTTATTTTTTTATTTATTGCTTGCATGCTTGCTATGTAAAAAAAAAAAGTTAAATAAAAGTACAACAATACAAATATTAATCCATACAATCTTAACTTGTCCCATAAAAATGTATATTATGAATATTGTGAGACTGTGATAAATTGCTCTTGTTCTTTTTCTATTACGCTACAATCCCTCTGTATAAAATTCATTCATATATTAAGACGTAGAGTATTCCTATTTTAGTCGCATTATTAAAGTGCAGTTTTCCCAGTGTTAGGTTGCAGCTGAAAGGGCATCCACTGCATAAAACATGTGCTGAATAAGTTAACGGTTCATTTCGCTGTGGCGACCCCAGATTAATAAAGGGACAAAGCTGAAAAGAAAATGAATGAATTAAAGTGCAGTACAGACACGTAAACGCCAAATCAAACTATTACTGTCATGTAGGACTTTTAGCCGCATTTTGGGACAGGATATTCCATACACACACACACATAGCTGTTTGACACTATTCTCTGCACCTACCGAGTTTATAAAGAACCACAGACACACACATCTCCCCTGAGTGCTCACACACACAGTGAACTCCTGGAAACAAACACACACCAGTCATCATCATCATTATCATCACTGAACACAAGTTATTCATTCATTTTCTTTTCGGCTTAGTTCCTTTATTAATTTGGAATGAACCACCAACTTATCCAGCATATGTTTTACGCAGCAGATGCCCTTCCAGCTGCAACCCATCACTGGGAAACATCCATACACACTCATTCACACACATACACTACAGCCAATTTAGCTTACTCAATTCACCTATAGCGCATGTCTTTGGACATGTGGGGGAAACCGGAGCACCCGGAGGCAACCCATGCCAACATGGGGAGAACATGCAAACTCCACAGAAAAATGCCAACTGACCCAGCGAGGCTTGAACCAGTGACCTTCTTGCTGAGAGGCAATTGTGCTACCCACTGTGCCACTGTGACACCCCACTGAACACAAGTTAAAAAGTAAAATTTGTGGAAAGGAGTTAGATTTCTCGTGTGAAATTGTACAGGAGAGAAAAGAGTCTGTAGAGTTTATCGCTAAATATTCAGCAGTGTTCAGCATTGCATAATTCATTAAAATCTAAGTAAAAAACATTCATTACAAGTTGATTTAAAAAAGAATCTAAATTGTTTTGCATCTTGTGATTTATTTCAGTTGAATAAATATCTATTTTCCATTCATATATTAGCAAATATTTTGCTAACATTTAAAATGATATATAAACTATATTTGCATGTCCTTTACAGCATAGAATTCATTTAAATAAAAGTAAAATAACATTCTTTACAAGTTGATTTAAAAAAGCACCTAATGTAAATAGTTTAGCATTTTGTGTTTTTTTTTTCAGTTTAATAAAAGACTATTTTCCATTTATATATTTCATCATTAAAGATTTCTTTAAAATAGTGTAAAAATCTTGTCTCCTCTCATTCTCGTAACACAATCTCATGTCTCATCTTAAGCGTCTAGTCACACCCCTACTGAATATACACCTTGACACTTTGTGTGAGGAATCACAAATTAAGGTGAAATATTTCAAAATAAGGGATGTGAAAAACAAATTTCAAGCAATTCTTTTTACTATTTTAGGAAGAATTTATTTATAACTTGGAATCTTTTTAAATGTGTCATGTAAAAAGAGCCTGTTTTTCTTTCTTGCACTAAAACCTAATAATTTATGGGAGATCTGCACAGAGCTGTAAACACCAATGGTAAATACACAGGTCGCCTCTGTCGCCCTCTATAGGCAAGAAATAAATAACATCAAATTCTACTCTAAAAATTTTAGAAGGGAAACAAAAGGTCTGTTATAGGAGTGTTACAGAGTGCTGTATGTGTATGTTTGTGTGTCTGTGTGTGCGTGTATGTTTCAACATACTGAAAAGTCCTCCAGTGCTTCTGGCATGAGGATGGTGAAGCGTTTGGCAGAGTGTGACTCAGTTGCAGAAGCATCACCCAGTTCAATGGCGGTCTGCAGGCCCAGCAGACGTGTGTAATACTGGAGAACATCCTCTCCCAGTCGCACCGGAGACACATAGATGACCTCCACGTTCTCATCTGTATGTGACACAAACACTGCTGCGTTTGCTTTCATGTGTTTTCATGCTGCAAATTCAATTTGATTGTGTCATGATTAAACCCTTTACCTCTGATATCACACAGTCGGCCCATTTGGCTATTCTGGAGCACATCAAATCCTCTGAGACTGAGTCGTCGAGGCTGTGAATATCCTATCAAACAAATCAAAGGGAGATTTTAAAGGGACAGTTCACCTAAACTTTACTCACCATTGAGGGGTTTGTTTTGTTCTGTTGAACAAAAAAGCAGATATATTAAAAAATGTAGGAAACTAGTAAGCATTGACTTCAATGGTATTTGTTTTTCCTACAACCTACAGATGTTAATGGTTACCAGTTTTCAACATTCTTCATTCTTTTGGGTTCAATAGAACAAAAAACTCAAAATGCAAAAAAGCTTGAGTAAACGATGAAAGAATTTTCATTCGCATGTGCCTGGCTCTCCAGTTTTTGTACATTCAATTCATTCATACATCCGGAGCTTTTTGACTAACTGCATCTCTGTTTAATGTTTAACGTCTTTTTTCATATTTATTTTCATGTTGTCACTTGTCACTTTATGTACACTGGAAGCTTCTGTAGCCAAAACAAATTCCTTGTGTGTATAAACACACTTGGTAATAAAACTGATTCTGATTTATATCAGTTTTATATCTTTTAAATGCAAAGTTTTTTACTGTTTTTGTGCGCACTAGCTTATAGATATCCTAAAACCGAACAATACTGATACTAACATCTAAACCATTTTATTTAAATTTCATGGGACCTTTAAGGGGTTAGTTCATTCCAAAACACTCCGGTTACTAAGGTAACCCTCGTTCCCCGAGGGGGGAATGGAAATGCTATGTGGAAAAAACTTCTGCTATGAGGATTTCGTTCAGAAAACCAATCATCTGAAAGGGTATGTAAACGGGCCAATGAAATGCCAATGAGTTGGCAGCTTCAGTTTGCGCAGTTTTTAATTTTTTTTTTTTAGAAATTTGGCAATATAAGCACAACGCATGCAAAGCTTAAGCATCATTTTTTAGCAGAAGAGACTTTCACCTCAGCACCAAAGCGGCAATCATTATGGCGAAGGAAAATAGCATTTCCGTTCCCCCCCTCGGGGAACGAGGGTTACCTTAGTAACCGGAGCGTAACTAACTTTAATGCTATGTGGAAAAACTTCCACTATGGGGAAATGTATGAAAAACTCCATAATGATTTAACCTGACTCTCGCCTCCGTTGAGAGGTTATGCCAGGCAAAGAGAGCGTGAGCGCACCTGCATCACCAGAGGTGCGGTCTTCCAACGTGTTCCCTGGCCCTTACTTATCCCACTTCAACAGAGATTTACAGATTTAGATATATTTTTTGTGAGTCGCAATGCGTCTAGATAATTCTAGGAATTTAATTACGACAGTATGTTGAGAAGCGTGCAGTCCCGATAGGGAGGACACTGCGGAGGCCACCTGCTACCAAAATGGGGAGACCTGGTGGCAAAAAGCATATGGACTAGCCTTGAGAAGGGGGAGTACACATATGAATATACTGTAAGATGGTTAGCGGTGAGGGAAGACACGGGTCCGCCTGTGAGGGGGGACTGCACCGTGGCTGTATAAGCATATGGGATCGCCAGCGGGGATTGCACATAGCGGGCACCTATACCCAGAACACGGGCTGACCAGCAGGCAGACCTACAACGTAACGGGCCAGCGCTTGACTCCTCTGCTGAGTCGGAGCTGGGGGCCTCAGAGGAATCTCTGCAGGGTTCGCCAAGCGGGGAACTTTACTGAAAGAGTGAAATAAGCCCACGTATCTCCGTGTTAGGGAGAATGGCGTAGCAAGCATGTTACAACACCTTCACCAAGTTGTTTCCTCAATCACCAAGTATTACCTAATACCCTTAAGGAAACCAGCTCCACTTGCAGATAAGAAACCTTGCAAATTTGTTAGGTGTCGCCCAGCCCGCAGCTCTACAGATGTCTGTTAGAGAGGCGCTGCATGAACGCGCCCAAGAGGAGCCAAGCTCCGAGTGGAGTGTGCTCGAACTCCTGGGGGACACGGCTCGCTCTGGCTTTGTTAAGCGAGGGAGATGGCATCCACTATCCAGTGGGCCAACCTCTGTTTAGATACGGCACTTTCCTTCTGCCAACCACCATAACAGACGAAGAGCTGCTCAGATGATCTCTGACTGTGGTCCACATAATTCGCAAGCCCGAACTGGACACTGTAATGAAAGGGCTGGGTCTGCCTCCTTCGTGGGCAACGCTTGCAGGCTCACTACCTGGTCCTTAAATGGTGTGGTAGGAACCTTGGGCACATATCCAGGCCGGGGTCTAAGGACAACGTGAGAGTAGGCCGGCCCGAATTCCAGGCACGAGTCATTGACAGAAAATGCCTCCAGGTCCCCGACCCTCTTAATCGATGCAAACGCGACCAGCAGAGCTGTCTTCAGGGACAAAAATTTTTAAGATACTGAGTCGAGCGGTTCGAATGGATCAGTGCGCATGCTCATGAGAACGAGGTCAAGATCCCAAGAGGGCATGAGAGCGGGCCGGGGTGTATAATTCGCCTAGCGCCTTTGAGGAACCGGATGATTAGGTTATGCCTTCCCATGGTGCTGCCAGCCACCACGTCATGAGAGCGGAGATGGCAGACACGTAAACCTCGAGTGTGGAGGGTCACAGCCTGCTCTCCAGCTTCTCCAGAAGGAAAGAAAGCACAAAGCTGATATGGCAAGTTCGGGGGTCTTCTCTGCGAGAGACGCACCATTCAGTGAATAGACTCCACTTTAGGGCGTAAGGGCGCCTCGCCAAGGGGGCTCTAGCCTGAGTGATGGTATTAACCACCGCCGTGGGCAGGTTACTTAAGTCTTCCTCGCGTCTAAGGACCACACTTGGAGGTTCCAAAGATTTGGGTGAGGGTGCCAGATAGTGCCCTGTCCCTGATAGAGTAGATCCTCTCTCAAAGGGATCTGCCAGGGGAGGGCTGTCGCGAGGAGGGAGAGTTCTGATATCCAAGTCCGGTTGGGCCAGAGAGGCGCAACTAGCAAGAACTGCTCCTATTCCTCCCTGACCTTGCACAGTAACTGCGCGAGTAGGCTCACTGGGGGAAACGTATGTTTGCACATGCCCTGAGGCCAGCTGTGGGAGAGTGCATCCGTGCCGAGAGTGCCCTTGGTTAGGGAAAAAACAACTGACAATGAGCGTTCTCGGGGGAAGCAAACAGATCGATCTGGGCTTCCCCGAATTGCGCCCATATCAGCTGAACAGACTCGGGGTGGAGTCTTTATTCTCCTGGACGTAAGGCTGCCGTGAGAGCACGTAGGCTGCGCGGTTGAGCAAGCTGAGACATGCGGCGAAAGCGGATACCCCTCATACGGTTGATATAAGCCACCGCCGCCGTGCTGTTTGTCCTGACCAGCACGTGTTGTCACTTCAGCACCGGTAAAAAATGGCGGAGAGCGAGGAACACTGCACACAGCTCTAGCCGATTGATATACCAATGCAACTGGGTTCCTTCCCACAGGCCCGCAGCTACATGCCCGCAACACACGGCCCCCCAGCATGTGCTGGAAGCATCTGTCAAAACGAAAATATGTCTGGACACCTGTCCTTGAGGCACTCCGGCCTGTAGAACGAGGGGTCGTTTCAGGGGCTGAGGGCGCGGTGCAGTGATAGTCACCCGGTGTGTGCCCGCGTGCCATGCACGTCTGGGGACTCGATCGTGAAGCCAGTGCTGAAGTGGTCTCATATGGAGTAATATGACAGCGACTGCGGATGCCATATGCCCCAGGAGCCTCTGAAAGATTTCAGTGGGACCACTATTTTGCTGTGGAACTCTCTCAGACAGTTCAGCATTAGCTGTTATGGTGACCGAGTCCAGCTCCAATCCGAGAAAAGAGATGCTCTGCACGGGGGTGAGTTTGCTCTTTTCTCTGTTGACCTGAAACCTCAATAGGTGGAGCTGCTGGAGCACCTTGTCCCTGTGCATAATCAATTGCTCCCGAGAGTGGGCAAAAATTAGCCAGTCGCTGAGGTAATTGAGTATGTGGATGCCCCCGAGCCGAAGAGGCACTAGGGCCCCCTCTGCGAGCTTGGTGAAGACCCGCGGAGACAGAGAGAGCCTGAAGGGGAGGACTTGTACTGCCAGCCTCGACCTTCAAACGCAGACCGCAGAAACTGATGGTGGCGTGGAAGAATGGAGACATGAAGTATGCGTCCTTCAGGTCTATTGCTGCAGACCAATCCCGAGGACGAACGCACCGGAGGATGCGCTTCTGCGTAAGCATTTTGAACGGCAGCTTGTGAAGACATCGATTCAAAACATGCAGATCTCGGATTGGTTGTAGCCCACCGCTCTTTTGGGTACGATGAAGTACAGGCTGTAACCCGCTCTCCATCTCGGCTGGAGGGATCGGTTAGATTGCATCCTTCGCCAGGAGGACAGCAATTTTCTCTCGCAAGACAGGGGCGGGCACAGGGCTGACCCTGCTGAGATACACATCCGTGAACTTGGGAGGCCATTTCGCGAATTGAATCGCATAGCCGAGTCTGATTGTGCGTATGAGTCAGCGTATGAGTACGCTAAAGGACTCATCGCTACAATCGCTGACGTACCAGCAGTGGGGCAACGCAGAGTGGGAGTGCTGATCCGGGGAGCGCTGGGTTGCCGTGGAAGAGCATATCTTTTGCCAGGTTTAGCCCGAAGTGGCGCTCCTGGACCACTTATGTGGCCATTGTCCTTCCCAGGGCACACGCAGCGCACTTGAGGTCCATGGAGCTCAGTCGGGTGAGGTGCGGGGCTTCTAACAAGCCTGGGTAGGAACCACCCTCATGCAGCTGGGCCAGCGCACACGCATGGACCCTAGCATGCAGGGTGGAAGCAGCCTGGCCCGCGGCTGTGTGGGCTCTGGCTCAGAGGCAGGCAGAAAACCGACACGCCTTGGACAGGAGATGAGGCTGACTCCTGCAGAAAGAGGCACCACGCGGGCCCGCAAATGGCACTCTTAATCTGGGGAATCGACTCGTACTCCCTGGCTGCTCCACCATCAAGGGTGGTGAGGGCAGAGGCGCACGCAGATCAGGCAGAGAAAGGTGCCCTTCAAGACTACGTGAGCCTTTGAATTTTTCACATACACCCATCTAGTCGGTCTGGCCACGGGGCTGGGGGATAAACCATCTCCAGGCCCACGGCCGAACCAACCCGGGAAAGCACGATTATCATGTCTGTTTCTAGATCCGAGGCCGCGCTTGCTACCCCGGAGGGAGGGAGGGAATCCTTCATCAGACAATGACAACTCGTCCTCCGATGCAGCGGTGGACATCTGAGCCTCGGTGTCATTAAGTGAGAGGGTGGCCATGCGAGGATGGAGCGCTTCTCTCACTCGAAGCTTGGATAGAGCGCGTGGAGGAGCGAGAGGTCCGCAAGCCTGAGGGCGGCAGATTTACTCCCACTGTAACCCTCAGATCTGCCCGAGTGCCCACTGTGGAGCGGGGGACAACTGGAGTGGTTAGCCCTTTTGCAAGAACGAGCCGCGATCTTTACTGCGCAACAGACATGCCACCTCAGTGATGGCATGCACTGCCCATGAGCACCCAGACATGAAACGCAGTGCTTGTGCCCATCATCCGGGGATGGGGAAGCCACCGACTCCAGAAACGCACAGTCAGAGCGACGTCTTAAAAAAGACGCGCTGCACAACAGTGTTGCTCTTTTAGGAAACTCGCAACAATACAAACTGCTCTTTAGGACCGGACCCAAAGAACGCCAGGCAAGGGAGAACCCCAGCTCGACCGTCTGCCGCTGTGTGTCACACACTCTGGACCGGGAGACCGCTCTCGTTCACTCTCTGTCTGTAGTACAGCTGGAGGAACCCTCATTGACTTACTCAGAAGCTTCGTGTAAAACACTGAAGCGAAAAATGATGCTTAAGCTTTGCACGCGCTGTGCTTATATTGCCAAATTGATTGCAATCAGCTGCGCGAGCTGAAGCTGCCAACATATTGACATTTCATTGGATCATTTACATACTCTTTCAGATGATTGGCTTTCTGAACGAAATCCCCATAGTTTAAGTTTTTTTCACATAGCATTGAAGTTCCCCTCCCGAAGGGGAATGATAATTCTGTTATCATTTACTCTCCTCTGTGTTCAATAAGACTTGTGTTTATTTTTATAATTATAAGTTAATTATCACGTATTATTATAAGTGGTCTAATTAAAGTCTTCCAAAGAGATTTGTTTTCAGAATGGCTTTCCTAAGGTAAATGTATAGTGTTACCTGACAAAAAAGTTTGCAAGATGTTGTATTGATGTCTCTCTGCAGTTGATTTACTGATTCATTCATGAAATATTCATTCATCTAGCTACAACTAAAGTAAGTAATTTTGCATTCAACTTGATCTCCATGCTCACTAAATTGCATTTCTTCATTATATAAAGCAGTTGTCTTGAATTTGACCACTCAATTCATATTTTTTCTTTTTTAAAGTGTTTTGAAGCATCAGAGTTTTGAGTGAATAAACTTCAATGAGTCATAGAATCTCTAAGATTCCTCAGATTTGATAAAACAGAATCTTGATTTGTGTTTTGAAGATGAATGATTTTCTCATTGATTTGGAACGAAATGAGGGAATAAATTAGGACTGCACAATATTTGGGAAATATTTAAAAAAGAAAAAAAAATTCAAAGAGGGGCTAATAATTCTGACTTCAACTGTATATAAATACAACAGAGCAAAAGTGAAGTTTGACAAACTAATTTCAAGAGGAGCACGTGATATGATTGATCTCAGCTGGTCTCTCATCTACAGTCATAAGTAAGCCAATCAGATTAATCCAAACTCACTTTAAGTAGCCTGTCTAAAACTACTCCCTTATCTTTGTTTTCCGAAGAAACCCCCCAACCACCCCATCTCCCCGTTTCCTCCTTTACCAGCGGGAGCTCTCGAGAACTACCTGATCTCGTACCCCCCTTACATGCTCATTGACAAGGCGGGAGCTCTGGGCTCAATTATCTCTGAGCTCAGGGTTCTCTCCCGGGACAGCATGCCAAACCTGCTATTATTATCAACCAATATCTAAGTGCGAACTCTTGAAATTAAAGTTAAATAAACATAGCTTTATGGTTTTCTGAGGAGTCTAACAGTATCCAAATACAAAAACTGAACAATGAAATGTAAAATAGCATGATTATAATGGTATAATTTTATCCAATAATATAAAAACATTTTTTAATGATATCTTTGTCTTTTAATATTTAAGAATTAATCTAATCATGCGATGTGACTATTGCAGATACACACTTTGCGATATCGATTCCCTGTTTTTTTTCATTATGGGTGAACTAACCCAATAAATTATTGAGAGACTATATTGTAAATTTGAACCAAATCCTTAAAAACACTGCAAGAAACTAATCTCTATAATGAAATGATTAAATGCATGCAAACTAACAGAGCGAGGCAATAAAAAACAATAGGGTTCAACTTCTTAATTATCTGAGCTCACACAGGCCTCTCCTCAGCCACCCCCAGTGCAAAAATCACACTCCATCTGCTGGGGATTACAATTCACAAGCATCATCATCATCATCGTCGTCGTCTCCAATAGCCAGCAAAAACCTCATTGACAAGTTTTGATAGATAAATGTGTTTGTTTTTTGCCCTCTCTACAGAAATACTATCTAACCAGGAGCCCTCACGGCAGATTGAAATGAATTACCCAGTGATGGGACATGGATGATAGTCCTTTTGGCGGAGGTGATGTGTTTCCAGTTGGTTGCCAGACTCTGTGAATCACACAAAGCAGAGAATAAAAAAAGAGTAAAAGTGATGAGTGACAGACAGCACCCAGCAGCACGTTGGATTTATCATGTTGTCGGCCCACCGATGGCAGCAAAGGGAGGAAATGATGCTCATCTTTCTCCCTGGGTCTCATTGAGACAAACCAAGCATAAATCACATTAATTAAATCAGCTAAGTGCATACTTAGAAACATCTTCCCTCTATTCATTCAATTAGCAGGCTACATGAAGCTTTCTGCCAGGGGAAGATTAAGGCTTAATTAAAAGGATGTGAGTGTTTAAAGGGTGGAAACATACACAAGCTTGTGTCTCCTCTCACGGTGAGTGACGGTGAGGATAAATGAACATGTGGGCACTAATTAAGAGACATGCGAAATTCATAAAGATGTTACAGGAATGACAGCCCAGATGAAACATCTGGTCTGACAAATAGAAACTTCATGTGAATGTGAGCTTGTGATATCACTATCGCTGTTTGGATGAGCACATTTACAACAATACTTTAATGGTCGAGTGTGTAAGCAAGTAAGCAAAAAGCTTTTGTGAGTGGACCTTCTGTACTTTCTTATGCTGTGGATTTAGGAAATGCCATTCAAAAGATTGAGAAGTTACTGGGAAAGACCAGACCAAAAGTTATAAAAGAATAACATCCCAGTACAACAGTTTTTTTTCTGTTTCTGTTTTGTATCACTAAAAATATTCCCAAACCAAGCTTGTATCACTAAAAATATTCCCAAATAAAGCTTGTGTAGAAGATGGCTTCTATCTATTCTCGAAAGAATCATTTGAGTCATTTGGTTCCTTCCTAAATGAATCAGCCATTTGTAACATATCATTTGAACAAATTGTTTAATGAATTAATTAATTACTGCTCATATCTGATGGGAATAAACCATAGACCATAGTATTCGTGACGTCATCCATAGGTTTCTGAAGAGCGCTAATGAAGTTGCATGGGCATGGCCAACTGGCGGCATTTTGTTCACGCGTCATCGCTCCAAATAAAGGGCAAAAGGGCAAAGAGGCGGCACATGAGCGGAGCTACAGATGCCTGCTAGTATTCTGTGTGCTTTTGTATATTTTTTTACTATATCAAAACAGCAATATTATAATGGCATACTAAACATGGTTCAAAACATGCAAGCATATGTGCCTGCCTGTCGAGCTTAAAGGCTGATTAAAGGCTCATTTAAACCGCATTCTAAATAAAAGCAAAGGCACGCAATAGAAGGAATATTTTCCATATTAAATGGAGAAATTTATATTTTAGAAATGGCTTCTATTTCTTGTAGCTGAACAACAGGATAAACTGACAATGACCACCTCAGGTACACCTCATGTGCTTTATTAAGTGTTAAATGCTAATAATGTGAATTTGAATGCCATTTCACATGCAATTTATTGCCATACTACTGAAAGCAGCAGCAGACAGTTTACCTCAGATAGTTTACATGGAACTTTAGAACTGAAATATATACAGTATGCTGAAATATAATTGGCTAACCTGGCATTAGGCAGGTTAAATGACCAAAACAAAGACACATTTTCAAAGCAGAATATCTGACTTTAGCATTGTTTTTCAGATAAAAGTATGTTCACTTAGCATGTTTCTTTAATATCTGCAACCATATTCTAGCATTTTTATGCTTTAGAAGAGTAGAAAACTTACAGCACCTTCAAACTTAATTCAAAATCAGACTCAAGAACCAGAACTAATTGTTGTATAAATGTGTATATGATTCACCTCTGCCCTGCTGTGGAAGTTTTCCAGCTGCCGAAGGCGTGAGGCCTGCAGACTCTTCTTCAAGTGGCACAGTTTGGCACGTTTCAGCAGAGACATGGCAATAATTTCTGCCGCCCATTTGGACCTGAGCTGGATCAGGTAGGCGGTACGGGCAGAGTAACGCCTCCAGCAGGTCTGGATGCGCACAGCCGCTGCCTGATGCCCCCCATTGCCTTTGTAGCGCTGGCCGGGCTGACACATCAGGTCCCATACCTCATCCCTGTTCTCCAGCACCGACAGCAGCTTCTCCACATGGGTGCACCGGCCCCTGCCGTCTCTCCAGTCGAGCTCACCGCTCTGAACGCAAGCTGCCAGCCTCTCCCCGCAAACCCGCGCCAGTGGCACAGCAAAGTCCAACAGCATCCTCTGCAGCCGCTCCAGAGCCTCTACCATCGCACCCCAGTACAGACAGTACTGCTTTTTATACCGACAAAAGTCAGGAGCATCTGGGTCAATCTGACCATCAACTATGGTGAAAGGATATTTGCTGACAACAGCTGGCACTGGAAGACTCTAAGAAGAGAGAAATGCATTTTATATTAAGGTTATTACAATTAAATTTTAAAATGGGGTTCAGTAAACTTTTTTAAATAATATATACAGTTGAAGTCAGAATTATTAGACCGTCCTGTCAAAGTTTAACTCTTTAACATTTTTCTCCCCAAGTTCTGTTTAACGGAGAGAAGATTTTCAATACATTTCTGAACATAATAGTTTTAATAACTGATTTATTTGATCTTTGCCATGATATCAGTGTATAATTTTTAATAGATATTTTTCAAGATACTAATCTTCAGGTTAGAGGGAGGGAAGTGCAATTTAAAGGTTTAATTAGGTTAATTAGGCAAGTTAGGGTAATTTGGAAAGTCATTGTCTAACAGTTTGTTCTCTGGACAATCGAAAAACAATATTGCTAATAATATTGACCTTAAATTGGTTTTTAAACAATTAAAAATTGCTTTTATTCTAACCTTCTAGCCAAAATAAAACAAATAAGACTTTGTCTAGAAGACAAAATATTATAATAAATACTGTGAACATTTCCTTAATCCATTAAATATCACTTGAGAAATATTTGAAAAAGAATAAAAAATTCAAAGAAGGGTTAATAATTTTGATGTCAACTGTATATAAATACAAGTTTTGAATATATTTCTATTTTTTTAAAGGCCACTGGCTTGCAGAAGGGAACCATTTCAAATCATTACCTATATCAGCCCTGAAGCTATTCCTGACACATTTAACATTACACCGAGGGTAAAAGGTCACTTTACACAGAAAAAGGAAATTGATTATCAGTCAGGTCTAAAGCTCTCCAGAGCAGATTGTGTTATTATTTATTCACAGGCGAAATACAACATATGAGTACCTTTGAGAACCAAACCATTATTAGAAGTAGAATGCAAACGTTACAATGGGACAAGTTCAAATCACATTCTATGAGCTGTTTTTTTTTTACCTAAGCAAGCTGAACACACTATGGCCCAGTTTCACAAACAGGGCTTAGCCTTAGCTTAGCCTTAGCCAGGACTAGACCTTAGTTAAATTAGGCTATTTAAGCCACATTTTTTAAAAAAGCCTTAGAAAAAGACATTACTAGTGTGCACCTGTAGACAAAAAAATAACACTGACATATTTTAAGACATCTCACTGCAAGTTATTTTCAGTTGAGACAGCTCAAACATGCAATTTAATCCATGACTAGCCTTAAACCTTGTTTGTGAAACCGGGGGTAAATATCTTTGTCATAAATAACTTCATTTATGTCAGTGTAAATAAGTAATACCTGTGGGTTAAGTGGGCTGAGTCGGGCTAACCCTCGAGTCAGTACTCTGTTGTCAGAGCTAGCAGAAGCAGCTGAAGGAGGTGGAGTGCGAATGTGCCTGGATGCTGCACTCTCAGTTGCTGATCGTCTAAGAGCCATTCCATCTCTTTTCACATCTGTCTCTTGCTTATAAGCCTTATTTGACTCATCTATCAACAGATTAGAAGTAGTAAGTTTTGTGCTTAATAGACATCTTACAATAGTCCAAAGATAATTAATTAGTCTAATTAGTCATTAATTAGACCGATTAGACAGACTTCAATGTTTTTTTGAATATTGTAAGACGTTTATTTTTTATGATCCAGGGTTTCTGAAGGTTTCATCAAGTTAAATTTAAGACTTTAAGACCATAATGAATGAAATTTTAGACTCATAAAAGGCTAAAGGCTAAGGAATTTTTCAAATGGCCCAGATGGAAAAGATTTTTATTTGACCTTTAAAAAAGATTTTTATAATTGAATACATTTAATAATACAATAATACATTAATAATAAACAATTTAAATATTTTAGATTTTATTCATTCATTCATTTTCTTGTCGGCTTTGTCCCTTGCGGGGTCGCCACAGCGGAATGAACCGCCAACTTATCCAGCACGATTTTTACGCAGCGGATGCCCTTCCAGCCGCAACCCATCTCTGGGAACTTCCACACACACATTCACACACATACACTATGGACAATTTAGCTTACCCAATTCACCTGTACTGCATGTCTTTGGACTGTGGGGGAAACCGGAGCACCCGGAGGAAACCCACGCAAACCCAGGGAGAACATGCAAACTCCACACAGAAACGCCAACTGACCCAGCCCAGCCGAGGTTCGAACCTGCGACCCAGCGACGTTCTTGCTGTGAGGCAACAGCACTACCCACTGCGCCACTGGGTTGCCATTTTAGATTTTATTTCCTAGCTAAATATTTTAAATAATGTGTAAAAACAAGCAAGCTCTACTTGTATCCATACACTTTTTTTTCCAACATAAAATTTATTTAAAATAAAAAATGAACAAATATTTTAAAAGCTTTAAAAACGATAATAAACTAAATCTATGCACAACAATCTGTCCAGGTTGGTGTCCTCAGGAGTAAATACATGGAGAACTTTTAAACAAATGTTATTGTAAGGAAAATAGTTAAACCATTATGATAGAGTTAAAAATTACCTTTTTAAATAAAAAGTTTAAAGTTTTATTGAGATGGATTGTTGGTAATTGTATGGGTTTTGGCCAGATTGGGTAGCAATACATGAACAAAGGACAGTTAAGACCTGTTTAAAAAAGATTTAAGACCTACAACACAATATTTCAGTAAATTTAAGACTTTTTAAGGCCTAAAATTTAGATTTTGAGATTTAAGATATTTTAAGACATTTTAAGACTCAGCAGAAACCCTGTCATTATTTTATTCAAAATTTGCTACATACATACATACATACATACATACATACATACATACATACATACATGTAAAACTATATACAAGCAGATGCCATAAAAGGCTACTGGTTCGAGTCCCCGCTGCTTCGAGTCCCCGCTGGGTCAGTTGGCATTTCTGTGTGGAGTTTGCATGTTCTCCCCGTGTTCGCATGGGTTTCCTCCGGGTGCTCCGGTTTCCCCCACAGTCCAAAGACATGCGCTATAGGTGAATTGTATAAACTAAATTAGCCGTGGTGTATGTGTTTGAATAAGTGTATGGATGTGTCCCAGTACTGGGTTGCAGCTGGAAGGGCATCCGCTGTGTAAAGCATATGCTGGATAAGTTGGCGGTTCATTCTGCTGTGGCTACCCCTGATGAATAAGTGAAGTTTTACAAAGAAATTTTGAGAGGAGCACGTGATATGATTGATTGCGGCTGGCCTCTCATCTGTAATCAGCAATAATCCAATGAGATTGATTCAAGCTTACAATAAATAGACAGATTTCGTCCTACTACCTTATCTTCGTTTTGGAAGAATCCCCCCTTCCACCCCATCTCCTCCTTTTCCTCCCTTAACAGGGGGAACTCTCGAGACCAACCTGATCTTGGAAACTCTTATATGCTTATTGACCAGGCGGGAGCCCTGGGCTCAATTATCTCCAAGCTCGAAGTTCTCTTCCGAGACAGCATGCCAAACCTGCTAATAGCCTCAAGCATATCTAAATGTGAACTCTTGAAAGGAACTAAACTGAAGGAAAATTTATGAATATTTTAAAATAACTAAAAATCAGATCAGCTTTTAAGCTTGTCCAGCAACATCGCAACAATATTGGTCCAGCCTCAAATAGTATTGTCTGTTGTGCTGTTAAGCCTGGCAGTTGTACCTTTCAGCAAGGCAATATCTCTAAAATATAATAACCAGGTATAAGTTTGGGCAGTGGATGGTTCAATCCATAATTTCAAAATAGTCTTTTTAGCAGCAGTGCTTATAGCTGATAAAGTCCTTTTTGGATGAGGGTTCAGTTGTAGAATGGAGTCATCCAATAGAAGAAAAAGTAGGGGATCCTGAGGCATGTTTACATGTAGAAAATCCAAAAGAGTGGAGCATACAAATTTCCAAAAAAGAACCCTAAAAACACTAAACATTCCCAAAACATATGTAAGTGGGAGTCAACGGAGGATGGGTTACAAAGGTGACAATAAGGATCACTGACAACCCAAACCTAGGCTTGTTTTAGCCAAGACGTCTATGTTTGGACATCTATTTGTATATGCATTATGATTTTAGACATTACATATATGTTAAATTTTACTTATATACAATATATTCAGTACAAAAAGTTTTCCTAACACGTAAAATTACATATAGTAAAAAATATAACAAAATATCACAGACTGCATAAAATGATCTTAAAACTTCATATTAATTTAGTCTACTCCCTCATTAATGCAGACTGCGGGGAATAAATAAATAATATAAGTAGAATTATGGATACAAACAAATTGACCTTCTAACTTTAAATGTAGGCCGCAAGTGTGTAATGACATTGTGAAAACAGACTGACCCATCTTACTTTGGCCACTGTCCTCTCTCTGGAGCACATGGACAGCTTTGGGCTGTACTGGGGTTTGAACTGAAGAGAGGTTGGCTGCTGAGGGCTGCACCTCTGAAACGCATGAAAAACAAGGCTCATTAAAATCTGTACACAAAATATTTCAGGGGTTGTGACCGTAACATTTTACTCATCAAAACAAAAAAGACATAAAAGAAACAAGGTAAATTCAGAACATTCTAAATTGTTTTCTACACTATGTCAAGTAGGGCTGCACGATATATTGTTTCAGCATCGATATCGCAAAGCGCATATCCGCAATCGTCACATTGCTGGATCTGCAATGTCGATTTGGTATATAGTTGACTAGGAGCCAAAATTAAAAATATAGTTTATTGTACAGTAATTGCAAATTTAACCAAGGTTAACAAAAAATAAATATATTTTTGTGTATTTTAAGGCCTGTGAATGTGTAAGCATTTCAAGCCAATTTAAAGCATTCATACACAATTTACATTTTTGTAATTTTAAAAAAGATTAATTTTATTCATTTACAGTAAACACAATGAAAATTATACTGTGTCATTTTACATGTTATTATTCAAGTTGTATACTTAAATAATACTAGACTTCCAGAATGCCCTATAGCATTTATTTAGTTTCTAACTTTGCTTTACTGTATTTATCAATGCCTGTGATTGGTTTATTACATTTTATGCATATGTGCTCTACTACAAAACATCCTATTCAATCTAAAACCATGAATTATTTGCAAATAGAGCTATTCAACCCATCTAATAAATTTATACTCAATATATATTGCAAAAAAATAAATAATAATATCGCAATGTCAGTTTTTTCAATATCGTGCAGCTGTAATGCCATGGTTTTGATTTTGTAAGGTTTTTTTTTAAAGAAATTATTACTTTTATTCAGAAAGGATGCATTAATTTGATCAAAAGCGACAGTGCCAGATTTTTAACCAATGCTGTTGTCCCTTTGAGTATTCTGTTTGTCAAAGAATAATGAAAATGTATTGTGGTATCAATAAAAAAAATGAATTATAGGAAACTTCAAATGTTTCTTGACAATTAAATATGCATATTTAGAATGATTTCTAAAACATTGTGTGACAATTAAAAATACAATAATGACTGCGGCATAATTCAGCCAAATTCTTTTAAATAATTATGTTTTAAATATGAATTCACAAAAATATTGCAACATTTTTTTCTTTATTTTTGATCCATACGATAAAACCAGCCTTGTTGAGAATTTCTCCAAAATCAGCAACAAAAATGTACATACACATAACTTTTGTATATTATTACGTATAAAGAAAAATCTGCCTTCATACCTGCAAATGTATCTTGGCATTCAGGCAGTGGTTTGGGTTGCAGATGTTTGGGCAAACCTCCATGTGCAATGGCAAAATTCCCCAAATTGGAGCCAGTGACCACTCTTTGAATCCCAATCTTGTAAAACCGATAAAAGCAAAATGTTACGTTTTCATTACATTACATGTATAATACTGTTTTTCTAACCACACGGTACTTTACTAACAAAAGAAAATCTGTTATCATTTACTTACCTGTACTTGATACCTTAAATGAATAATTTTACATTTACATTCAAGGTGGCATTTAAATCTCACAAGCTTATTCAAATTGTTTTGCAATCAGTTAACTGCTAACAGAATTATCATTATTGAGTGAAATATTCCTTTACACTTGTCTGCAGTAATGGTCATGTCTTATAAGGCAATAAAACATTGTCCAAACATGGAGGAATTACTGAACCCTGAATGATAGCCTTGTGGTCAAAGGTTAGAGGTATTGAAAGTGACAGAACGAAGGGAATTAACCCACTAACCTGTCTCACTGGGTCAAAAAGACCTGCCTGCAGGCTCTAAAGCCACCATTTACCCAATACTATAAGAAGAGAGAAAGGGAACATACTTCACTCAATAACTTGCTCATGGAGAATGCTATTAGCTTCGGGTCAGCGATCAGATTTTTCCCTCCAAACAAAACTTTGTTGTAAAAGGCCGGGAGACGACTATCCATTAATCAGGCTGGTGGCAGCTTGTAGATGTCAAGAAATACGGGTTCTCTTTCTCTTGGTTTCCGCTGGCTGTTTCGAATCATAAGTGTGTGCACATTTGCAAGAGGGGAGCATGGTGATGTTGTGTGATTACAACCAACAGATTTTCTGCATTCATTAAAATAAAGCTGGAGCTAAAATACAGGCAGTTAATGACATTGTAAACTGGCCAATAAGCCCCCTTCCCTGAAGCAATCAATCACATGCTGGCAATGCTTTCTGGATACTTTGAGCACGACTCGGTTTATTTGTCTCGCACCTTCTCTCAAGCGAACAGCTGTTTGAAATCTTCTAGAATTAAATTCCATCAGAGCAATGCCTAAAATGCTCGCACTTCCTCATTATCATATAACAGTTCATAAATCAAACGAAAGTCCTGCCACTTTCCACGATAAAATTGATTTGCTGCAATAATTAGGACTTCCCAAAGAGCCGTAGAAGGCGATTAATATAATTCGCCATTAATTTTTACTATCACTTCAATAAAAACAAGCATCAAAAGTCACAAATTACTCCTGAGGACACAATGTCAAAGCATAAAAAGGACAATAAAAACACGTTATCTACCGAAAATTGATAGCCTATTAAAAAAGGCAAAACTTTTTAGGTGTAGAAGAACCCAACAAGCAGTTTGTGAATTAATAGCACACAAAACAGCATCGACAAAAAAAAGGTCGGTCATTTCCTCAGTGCTCATAAACATATAAAGTGAGTTTATCAAATTGTGGGCACATGCCAGACAGCGGCCTTCTGTACTGTCCTCATCCTGCTGTTGCGGATTCTCCCCCTGATGTTCTCTGGCCTGCCTGTTGTCACACCAAGCTCCCTGACAAACCACCAGCACCGGCCAGGTGTTTGGAAAGGTTTGGAGGCTCGCAGCTGTTTAAGTGGTACAAGGGGACATTTAAAAGAAAAGGAAAAAAAAAAAAACAGTGGGAGCTCCATCGGAGACTCAGTAGAGAATTAGCCGACAGCATAGTGGTATAGACACAGCAGGCAAAGCGCCAGCGAATGCCAGTTGGGTAAACCACGGCTGTCTTATTGGCATGCGGGAACAGGTACGAGTGCCTGTCCTGAGACAGCTGTAAAGCAGCAGCCCATACAACTGCAATCAGGCGGTGGCCGTCCTCCGAAGAATGCTGATGTGCCACAATCTGCGTCTGTCTGCTTTCGGCAGCCAAGTCTCATAGCTTCTTCTCAACAACATGACAGCCTCCTCACGAGTGACAGGCAGAGGATGCAGGAGATAAAGAAAGAACCGCAGCAGAAAGCAGAAGGGGGGGAAGCAGAGCACCAAAACAAATGGTGACCTTTAGAAAGATTAATTTGTTTACCAACAGACAGATTTAGCTGTCACTGCCAAACCAGGTGACCTTCAAATCCGCATCTCCTGTTCGAAAGCAAAGTGACTGGAGTCATCTATTATTACACGCCGTTTTTTTTTGTGACAGACGCTGGCGTTAAGGCAACAGTCAGCACCAGTCGCTATATAATCAACACTATCGATAAGTCTTAATCGTAAAAGATGGTGGTTTCTATTACAAATGAACATGTAAAGGGCAATTCACACTGTAAAGGCAGACACGGACAATGTGGACAATCACCAGATTACAAGTACGTTTACGTGACCTGACAAAGGAAACAGACAAAATCTGATAAAGTGTCTGTTGACAAATTGCCATGGGTTGGTGTCTGATGGTGCAGTGTGAACTGGTTCTAAAATTCGAAGGAATCAAAATAGCCTACGGGTCAATGGTCACCAAAGCTGATTCCTTACCAACATTCTTCAAAATATTTGGTAACACTCTATTAAGGTGTCCTTGTTACACATATTCCACGTGCTTACTATAATAAGAAGAATTATTATGCATAATGGCTGCACGGTGGAGCAGTGAGTAGTTTCTGGGTCAGTTGGCGTTTCTGTGTGGAGTTTGCTTGTTCTCCCCGTGTTCGCGTGGGTTTCCTCTGGGTGCTCCGGTTTCCCCCACAAGTCCAAAGCCATGAGCTATAGGTGAATTGGGTAGGCTAAATTGTCCGTAGTGTATGTGTGTGAATGGGTGTGTATGGGTGTTTCCCAGTGATGGGTTGCAGCTGGAGGGGTATCCACTGCATAAAACATATGCTGGATAAGTTGGTGGTTCATTCCGCTGTGGCAACCCAGATCAATAAAGGGACTAAGCCGAAAAGAAAATTAATGAATGAATTATGCATAATGGGCTATATGCACAGCTGGTTTAATTCATGTTTTTTTTTAATAGCGCTTTTACAATGTAGATTGTGTCAAAGCAGCTTAACATAGAAGTTCTAGTAAATTGAAATCATGTCAGTCCAGTTTTCAGAGTTGAAGTTCAGTTTAGTTCAGTTCACTGTGGTTTAAATTTCACTGAAAGTCCAAACTATGAAGAGCAAATCCATCGATGTGCAGCTCCACAAATCCCAAACCAAGCAAGCCAGCGTCGATAGTGGCGAGGAACAAACTTCACCAATTGACTAGCTAGTGTTTTTCAGCCAACAATAAATGCCCGGTGAAAGGTTTATGGGACTATTTTCAATTTTTTTTTACAGCATCGATGTTGTAATGCAATTAAATTGCAATCATTTAAATAGACTTAAGCATTCATTTAGTTGTTCAAGTGTAAAAAACGAGACGAAAGACTGTATAAACACTATTGTCGTCAGTAGCAACAGGCTAGCACAGAAACTCCATTGAAAATCCTGGTGTAAAATAGATATTCATATTTTGAAGATATGGTGGGGAAAATGGAATTTATTCCAGTGCTTTTTGTGTGGTCTGAGACCCACTTTATATCGTATATCTATCAGACATTGAAGATTACTGATTTTTAAAGAAATCAGATCTTAATTGTGGCGATTTTGTAATGGCATGGCAGTTCATCATCGCTTGGGCTGGCTGACTGAAAATAAATAGTATTTATATAGTATTAATATTTAATTGTATTTAAATGTCTAGTTAAATTAACAAGGACACCTTAAAATAAAATAACTAATTATTTTTGTGTGTGCCATAGAAGAAATAAACGTTTGGAACAACATGAAGGTGAGTGAAAGATGACAGAATATGCAATTATAGGTGTACTGTCCTTTTAATATACCTTCTTGAATATCAAAAAAATAAAAGCATATCTCTCAGAAACTCACACTAGTTCTCTTGTGCAGGTGAGGAAGCTGAATCCCATAATTTTGTTGGACAATCTCCTTGTTTCTTGGGTGAAAAGGGTTATGTAGCAGACGCATGATAAATGCTGCATTGTGCTGTTGGACAAGTTACAAATATAGATTTAGTGAATACAGATTTTATCTGGGGTTAACAAATGTTATGAAAATGAATAAAAATGGAAACCTTTCCCCTGGAGATGGACCGGGAATGGGGCTTCTATGTGGATGTGCATTCGGTAATGTCTCGTATGGTGGTTGCCTATAAAAAAGGCTAGATATGTTAGATCTCAACTGATTTTACATATTCTACACTCACTTGCCACTTTATTAGGTACACCTTGTTCAACTTGTTATTGCAAATATCCAATGACATGACAGCAATTAGGGCTGAACAATGTGTTGTTTCAGCATCAATATCGTAATGTGATCATTCGCAATAGTCACATTGCGACGATTCGCGAGCATACTCAATGTTGAGTCTGGATAATAATTCATCATTTGCATGTGTTTTTGATGCCTGTAATTGTATAATGACCTTAAAGCATTCAGGCATAACAAATTGTACCATTTGTAACTTTAACAACGATATCTTTTTCTTGATTATATATAACACATGCAAATACAGAAATGCACTGCAAATAGCAGACCACAGCGAAAATGTGTCGGTGGACCTCAAAAAGTATAGATTTTTTATTAGATTTTATGGAGATGCACTCCACTGCAGAATCACCCTAATCGATCTTACATAATAAATTCTTTCTAAACAGAGATATTCAAGTTATCTGGTGAAATTGTATTCATATTTAAAAAATATCACAATGCTAGATTTTTCCAATATCGTGCAGACCTAACAGCAATTCATACATTTAAAAAAAAAAGTTAAGATAGTGATAAACATGTTTTGGTTCATGGTGCAATATGGGTATTCAATAAAATGGCTGATGAGCATAATCGCTGATACTGTAAAGAGAATTTCTGTATTTGCATCAGTATGAGAGTTTTTGTTTAAATACCATGTAACAAGCTTGGGATGAGTAGTCTTCTTTTCAGGCTCTTCAATACAGGGTAAAGTCAAAACCTGGTTATTAATAGTTTTCAGATAATCCTCTGCATGCCTCTATGAATCAAAAAATATATAAAATCAAAATTACATGCCATTTACAAACCAATTTTTTTTCATGCTCCACACATTTCATGTATGTGTATGTTTTATTGCACAAATCTTAAAATAAATTGTTAAATTAAATATAAATATAAATTAATTATTGTTTTAACTATTTTAAATACCTAAACAAACAGCTATAACAATAACTAATACAGTAAATTTATCATAAAGTACTAATTTATATAACGTTACCCTTATTCCAGTTTCTGTCCTGATGATGGCTGCATCCAGAGCTTGGATATCCAAAATTTCTCCATTTTCTTGTACGGTAAATTGAACAATATTCTTTTTTAGCTGTCTTAAATCATCCTGAACCTAAAGCACACGAAAATTCAGAAAAACATATTCCTACAAACATCATTATATTATTTACCGTGATAAAATGTAACCAAATAACGTTACGTTTCAAAATCTGTATATTTAACACCTAAACGGCTTTTGTCAAGTCTTCTTCTATATTGTTCTGTTCTTCAGTAACTTCAAATAAGCTTACCTGTACTAAAATATTCCCTACTTCATCTTTACTTTTAAGTACGCTGGCCATTTTTCAAATGAATAATGAATGTCTTTGAATAATGAATGGTTTTTCAGGTCATATTTTAAGCTTCGTTACAAGTTTTCATCAACAAAAGTCTGACCGTAACTATGGCAACAAGACGCATGACATTACGTTCTCCGTGAGGAAACACATTAAAAGCAGATTTATTATTATTATGATTTCATTATTAATCATGTAAATGACTGATTTACTTGCGCTTTTCAAACGTTTACTAATATTTTAATATTTTTTAGACGCGCGCAGACGCGGAAGCAAGTTGGGGTTAGAGGTGAAAGGTTTCTTCCTTCAGGAGGTTGAAAGCTGTTGCTAACGTGCTACCTTCATTGGGAGCTATTTTGAATTGTTCCGAGGCTTAAAATGGCAGATGATCAAGGAGATGAAGCACCTACCCTACCTTGCATCTTAGTCACAAGTTGTGATTCCAGCTTTAAAGAAGACGAGCTCATTAGACGTGAGTAAAGGGGGAAATATAGCCCATACTCGTTAGCCTTGCCGCTATGCTAACGTTAGCTGTCAACAAGAAGAATTTATCCTGATATCACTTGATTACAGATCAAAACGTGTGCATCTCGACAACGTTTTCGTTATTTATCGCTTATAATACTTGATGTATTATTACATTGTGTTCCGTTATAATAAAAGCAATGTTTCTTGTAGATAATACCCAGCTATCATCCTACAAATGTACACTATTCTGTACTTTTCACGTATATATCATACTGATTGAGGTAAAGTTGGTTTTATATTGGCACATTCTGATTTTTTCCTTAATAATATAATTTCAAAAAAGTGTTATTTACAAATTCTAAATAGAGAAATCATATTAGCAGCCAATGACTATCAAAGCACATTATTGTTAACAGTCAATTAAATAGTGCTAATGTTGTTTTGAAGTCATTCATACTTGTGATTTCAGACCGAATATTCAAAAGTACCATAGGGAGCATGTCACAAGTTGTCACTGAATAATGTGCAAATTTAAAACCAACTTTACCTCAATATCATACTGTACTGTGTTATGTTGAAGTTAGTCTTTTCTACTGGTTTGTCTTGTAAATTGGTTTTCTAATGATAACCAGTGTTCTGATCACAGAATACTGACAAAGCATTATCAAAATTAACAAAATTCACTAATATTTCAAAGTTATTATTGGTACGTGTTATATTCATCAACAATATTGTAATTTACGTTTAAGTATTTTGCATTTATTTCCAACAAGCTACAGTAGGTTCAAATAAATTACCCTTAAATTTCCAAAATTTGATTTTATATATGCAATCTTTACCAGTACCAATATTTTTTCCAATATAGGTCTGAAAACATGCATTTTTGATGAACCTAGTGTCATTTTCTGCAAATAAATACTCTACAACAGAGTGTATTAAAAAGTCTTAAATTTCAAAAACAAAATTTTAGCCAGGCGTCACGATGACACAGTGGGTAGCACAATCGCCTCACAGCAAAAAGGGCGCTGGTTCGAGCCCCGGCTGGGTCAGTTGGGATTTCTGTGTGGAGTTTGCATGTTCTTCCCGTGTTCGCGTGGGTTTCCTCTGGGTGCTCCAGTTTCCCCCACAGTCTAAAGAATTGAACAAGCTAAATTGGCCATAGTGTATGTGTGCGAATGTGTAGTTGTTGGGTTATGGCTGGAAGGGCATCCACTGCGTAAAACATATGCTGGATAAGTTGGCCGTTCATTCCACTGTGGCGACCCCAGATTAGTAAAGGGACGAAAAGAAAATGAATGAATGAATGTCAATTTTAGGCCTTAAAAAGTCTTAAATTCTCTGAAATATTGTGTTGTAGGTCTTAAATCATTTTAAGCAGGTCTTAATGTCCCTATCCAATCTGACCAACACCCAATCACCTATAATCCATCTCAAAACTTCTTTTTTTTTTTTATACATTTTAGTTTTTTATTGCAAAGAGATACAATTCACAACAGCTGTTAGACATTTTACAGCAAATTCTACAAAATAAATTCCAGAATCAGGAAAAGAAAACTAAAGCAGCACATTCTTTACATGATCTTCCATTAATACAAAAATTATTTACAGAAGTAACTGGGCTGTTTTTAGTGTTTAGCCCTGTATAAGTCTAAAAATTTCATTCATATTGGTCTTAAAAGTCCATTATATATATATATATATATATATATATATATATATATATATATATATATATATATATATATAGCATGAAACAGTTAAGAAAAGTTAAGATTATCCTATTTTCACATATTTTGTTGCTGCTAAAATTGAGAAAGGTTGATTAAATACTCATGGGAAAAACCTTGGTGTGTTTCTGGGGGTTTATTATAAGACTTTTGAACTTTTATGACTTAAATTATATTGTTAAAAATGTCAACGAAGTTACCACATATAGTTCTTTGCATATATATCTGTCTGTTATTATGTATTAATCCTTATACACAATTATTGGCTTGTTTTACTTTTACCACATAAAGGATAAAAAAGCAGTGACTCCTTATGTCCAGTAATTCTTTGTGTCCAGCAGGCGGCAGTGTTGGACCTCAGTTAATTTACTCATTCTGCCTAAATATAAAATATAATTTTTGCTGCCAGAAATGCACATTTGGCTATCAACAGTTTTGTCTGTTGTTTATTACAGAGATTTTGAGCTCAGAATCACCACCGCAGCCTAGCAGAATAGAAGAAAGAATTTCCTGGTATCCATGGACGATCAACAACAAATACTACACTGCAAATGTCAGCCTGTGTGTCGTATCAAGTACATTCGACATGAATGCTGAGGTGGCCCGGTCTATGCAAGCGTTCATCATTTATTTTGACAGCAAAACTGTGAGTGATTGCCCTGTTGATCAGTTTGCGAATTCACTATTCGTGTCCTTTAATTCACCCTTCTTTTGTCTTTCAGAAAGACAGCCTTAACAATGTCAACTCCTGGTTATCAGTAGTGGAGGAACTGGCTCCAGAAGTGCTGATTCTAGTGTGTGACCATGTGTGTGACAGCGATGAGGGTGTGTGGTACCTTTTTACGGATTTATCTGCAATGTATGCATTTTATTGTGCTAATTTTGATGTAAATATGCAATTGCAGGTGTTAGCAGACAAGATGCCCAGCAATGGTGTTTGGCCCATGCATTTGAATTAGTAGAGCTCAACCCGCAAGATCTACCCGATGAAGATGGTAAATTGAAAAGGCAGTTTAGTCATGACGGCTTGACTATGTGCGATTTATTTAGTCCTTTGTTACTTTTATGTACCACATAGATGACTTTCCAGAGTCCACAGGGGTAAAAAGAATCATCCAGGCCCTCAATGCCAACGTGTGGTCCAGCGTTGAGATGAAAGATGGTGAGGCTGTATTATTATTGTCGTAATGTCAAATGTACATTCAGCAGCCACTTTATAAGGTATACCAAGTGCTAGTACCACTTTGGACGTGCTTTTCCTTTCAAAACTTCCTTAATTCTTTGTGCAATTATTTTAACAAGGCGCTAAAAACATTACACAAAGATTCTAGTACATACTGACATGATAGCATCACATAGTTGAGAATTTCCTTGTCCAGCACATCCCAAAGTTGCTCTGTTGGTCTGAGATCTGGTGACGGTGGGGTTTTTGTGTAGTGAAATCGTTGCCATGTTCAAGAAAAACAATGTTCAGTTGGAATAAAAAAAAGCCCAATGTATGCCAAGACAATTTCTACACCAGTACACCACCAGAAGCAGCATGAACCATTGTAAAAAGAAGGGATAGATCCATGCATTGTTGTTTATACCAAAATTCAAGACTGAGGTTTTAAGACTGATCAGACCAGACAAACCTTGTCTTCTGATGTCCAGTTTTGATGAGCCCATGTGAATTATAGCATCAGCTTCATGATCCTAGATGACAGGAGGTCTTTTGCTTTTGTAGCTCATCTGCTTCAAGGTCTTATTTGTGATGTTTTCAGCGATGTTCTTGGCAGGCCTTAGTTGTAATAAGTGGTTGTTTCATTTACTGTTCAGGGTGTCCACGAGGTCTTAAAAAAATTAAAAGTTGATAAATCAATTTAGAGATCTTTTAGGCCCTTAAAAAGTATTTTAAAAGTCTTAAATACTATTTTACAAGGCATTACATTTTGTATCTTTATGCTAAAGTTTGCCTGAATTTAATCTGCAAATATTGGGGTGCTGTGTAGTTTATGAAATCCATAAAATCCTGCAAGATTTGAGATCATGGTGCTTTGTTTACTGCAGTAACCAAGGAAACACTATTAGATTAGATTAGATTCAACTTTATTGTCATTACACATGTACAAGTACAAGGAAACGCTGTTGTTGTCCTGCTGTTGTAGGCGCCACCTGCTGGATTAGCATTTTTATTCAATATATATGAATAAAGTTTTAGTTAAGGATTAGATTTTTACAATCCATATTTACTAAAAATACTATAAGTTAAAATGTCAGCAATGTTACCGGTTGAAACCTAAAGTGGCGATGAGTATGAAAAGATGAAATGTATGAAAAGAGTCTTAAAGGTAATGAATTTTACTCTCTGATCCCTGTGTGTGTGTGTATATATATATATATATATATATATATATATATATATATATATATATATATATATATATATATATATATATATATATATATATATATATATATACACATATACAGGGAGTGCAGAATTATTAGGCAAATGAGTATTTTGACCACATCATCCTCTTTATGTATGTTGCCTTACTCCAAGCTGTATAGGCTTGAAAGCCTACTACCAATTAAGCATATTAGGTGATGTGCATCTCTGTAATGAGAATGGGTGTGGTCTAATGACATCAACATCCTATGTCAGGTGTGCATAATTATTAGGCAACTTCCTTTCTTTTGGCAAAATGGGTCAAAAGAAGGACTTGACAGGCTCCGAAAAGTCAAAAATAGTGAGATATCTTGCAGAGGAATGCAGCACTCTTAAAATTGCTTAGCTTCTGAAGCGTGATCATAAAACAATCAAGCATTTCATTCAAAATAGTCAACAGGGTCGCAAGAAGCGTGTGGAAAAACAAAGGCGCAAAATAAACTGAGAACTGAACTGTGAACTGAGAAAAGTCAAGCGTGCAGCTGCCAAGATGCCACCTGCCACCAGTTTTGCCATATTTCAGAGCTGCAACATCACTGGAGTGCCCAAAAGCACAAGGTGTGCAATACTCAGAGACATGGCCAAGGTAAGAAAGGCTGAAAAACGACCACCACTGAACAAGACACACAAGCTGAAACGTCAAGACTGGGCCAAGAAATATCTCAAGACTTTTATGGACTGATGAAATGAGAGTGAGTCTTGATGGGCCCGTGGCTGGATGGGTAAAGGAGAGCTCCAGTCCGACTCAGACGCCAGCAAGGTGGAGGTGGAGTACCGGTTTGGGCTGGCATCATCAAAGATGAGCTTGTGGGGCCTTTTCGGGTTAAGGATGGAGTCAAGCTCAACTCCCAGTCCTACTGCCAGTTTCTGGAAGACACCTTCTTCAAGCAGTAGTACAGGAAGAAGTCTGCATCCTTCAAGAAAAACATGATTTTCATGCAGGACAATGCTCCATCACACGCGTCCAAGTACTCCACACCGTGGCTGGCAAGAAAGGGTCTAAAAGAAGAAAAACTAATGACATGGCCCCCTTGTTCACCTGATCTGAACCCCATAGAGAACCTGTGGTCCATCATCAAATGTGAGATTTACAAGGAGGGAAACGGTACACCTCTCCGAACAGTGTCTGGGAGGCTGTGGTTGCTGCTGCACTCAATGTTGATGGTGAACAGATCAAAACACTGAAAGAATCCATGGATGGCAGGCTTTTGAGTGTACTTGCAAAGAAAGGTGGCTATATTGGTCACAGATTTGTTTTTGTTTTGTTTTTGAATGTCAGAAATGTACATTTGTGAATGTTGAGATGTTATATTGGTTTCACTGGTGAAAATAAATAATTGAAATGGGTATATATTTGTTTTTTTTGTTAAGCTGCCTAATAATTATGCACAGTAATAGTCACCTGCACACACAGATATCCTTCTAAAATAGCTAAAGCTAAAAACTACTTCCAAAAATATTCAGCTTTGATATTAATGAGTTTTTTGGGTTCATTGAGAACATGGTTGTTGTTCAATAATAAAATTAATCCTCAAAAATACAACTTGCCTAATAATTCTGCACTCCCTGTATATATATATATATATATATATATATATATATATATATATATATATATATATATATATATATATATATATATATATATATATAAATAAAAACTGCTGTTGCCTTTTAGATGAGATCAAAGCTGTCACATTTTTGCTCTAGCTACCCATAAAAATCCTAATAGATCAACAGTTTCTGAAATACTCATACTCAAACATTTCACATTCATACTCAAAGTCAGCATGAAACAATTAAGAAAAGTTAAGATTGTTCTTTTTTCCCATATTTTGTTGCTGCTAAAATTGAGAAAGTTTGAAGAATGGACAAACGCAAGACGCTGGTAACAAGCACTACCATAAAAATAAGAAGAGTAAATTTTGATTTCATACTGACTTTAATCACCATTCCTCTCCATTCTGATGTTAGTACTTTACTGTAGTTGCTGCCATGTAATTGGCCGATTAGATATTGGCATTAATGGGCAATTGAACAGGTGTACCTAATAGAGGCCGGTGAGTGTACGGTGTACAGCAAATCATACTCGTTCTTTATTCTGAGATGGTTAAGTAACTTTCCCTTTAAATATGATTTATTCCCCTCAGAACACAGTCAGGGTTTTGGGCTAATGAGCAGTCTGGTGGCTTCCCGTCACAACAACCCACGGCCCAGTCAAGAAACACTGGTTAGTCTTTTCTAATTGTGCTTCTCTTTTAAAGTGCTCCTAATAGTGCATGATCAATAAGTCCATTTATTGTGCACTTTGATCTTTCACATTTACAAACTACATACAAACTAAAGATAATATCCAAAAAGGGGTCAAAGGCCACTTTAATATATGCAATTGAACATTACTTTGTCTATTTATGTTAGTTCATCTCATCATAAGTGGTCCATTTTTTTCTGTTATTAGTCCTCTCATTCCCCATCCAACAGTACAGATGAAGGCACTGAGAGCCAGAGGGCAGAGAATAATCAGAGTAATGCAGTAGATACAGCAGTTGGTAAGTGCTTTGGTTAAGGGCAATATTATGAATACTTATTCGAAGGAATTTCTGTTCAATGTGTAATGAAATATTTGCCAATCTGTCACAGATCCCATGATTGACATAGACATACAGGAGCTGGCTAATCTTACAGCTGGAGATCCAGATGTGGAGAATTTTGAACGACTCTTTACAAAGTTGAAAGAAATGAAAGGTGAAAAGACTCATATTATCTGGACACTACTGTTCATACGTTTGGGGTCAGTAAGATTTGTATGTCTTTGAAAGAAGTTTCTTCTGTTTTTATTTATTCACATAATAAAACAATATTATTACAATACAAAATAGCTTTTCTTTTTAATATTAAACAATTTGTAATTTATTCCTGTGACAACAAAGCTGGGGTTTGAACAGCCACTATGCCAGTTTCAGGGTCACAGAAGTTATTGAAAAATGCTGATTTGCTTCTCAACAGACATTTCTTTTAATCCATAGAATTCTGCCTTCTTGAATATGAATCTTTTTATATCATATATGACATCTGCAGCTGATGTCAGAATAGCAGAAACCGTTGCTACTTCATTTTAGAGCTAGTATTTGAATGATTTTTTTAGCATAATGTCTAAAGTGATGACAAAACAGGTGATTTTGTTTTGGTAACATTTAAGATTATCAGGCTGAACGACATGAAATGCCATCAGTCTAGAGATTTCTCAATATTTCTCTGTTACATACGGGATTTCACAATAATTAACCCAGAAAAAGCCAGTACAAAGCAAACACTAGCAGTTTCTGTGGTATAAATACAGCAATACATAACACAAAAGAGAGAGATTGACTCAGAATGTCACTTAGCTGATTAATAATGAGTTGTTCAGCTGTAGTTTGAAATTTGCGCTGAGAAAATGTTGTTCTCCCTTAACGACTTATTATGTGGTCTCTGTCACCATCTTGTGGCAGAACGTCAACCATTACTTTCTTTGGTCTGCTCAGACAGGCTGATGGCAGGTGATGCACTAAATTCGAGGCTCAGAAATTATAACTATTTAAAATTAGGCACTATCCTTATAAATAAACTGCATAGTTGCAATCTAAACAACTGCATTCTTGACTAAAAAAGCCTCAAAAGTACATTATGTTGTCAAACAGCAGCAATATTTGTCAAACTGTAGAGTGTCCTCTGCTTGTCGCTGTATGTGGGTGGAGTAATACAAAAGGGTGAAGGGTTAAGAGGTTGGACGAGTACTGTTATTTGCAGAATAATCGCACGGCTAACAGCCAATCAGATTTAAGAACCAGACAAAACTGTTGTGTATATATATATATATATATATATATATATATTATATACCTCAATATATATTACCTTAGTGTCAAAAATCAAGTTTCTAGAAAACAAACATAATATAAATACATATAAATTAAATCAACTGAAGGTCTGTTTTTACCAATGTTTTTTACTATTATTTTTTCTCTCTTTAAGACAAGGCCTCTTCATTGCCACATGAACAGAGGAAAGTACACGCAGAAAAGGTAATATCTTATTAACAGTTATATATTTTTCTATTATCCACACTACATGATATGTTTGCATGACAACAATGTATTAAAAACACTTTCCTACGCATTTGACTAGCTTTGTGAACCACCAACAACAACACGTCAAGCCAGTAGTTAGTGTTATCACTATGTGAAGACATATTACACATCTGCCATTGTTGTTTTTGCCAAAAGTAGGGCCTGCGGGCCAAAGTTAGCCCATGGTAACCTTTGATTTGGCCCGCCATCCCATCTGAAAAGGGAGGGAGAACAATGGGGAGGTGGTTGGGGCGAATGCCTTTAACAGAGATCGTCATTTCTAATTGAACGTAACCTTTTGTTTCTTTGTTTTATTTCTGAGCTACAAACTGAAATTGAATGATTCAATTAAATGTTGTAAATTAATCAGAATTTTTAAATGTAAGATATCTGCGAGCAAATCAATAATAATAAATTATTAGCCCCCCTTTGATTTTTTTTCTTCTTTTTTAAATATTCCCAAAGTTATGTTTAACAGAGCAAGGAAATTTTCACAGTATGCCTGATAATATTTTTTCTTCTGGAGAAAGTCTTTTTTGTTTTATTATGTTTAATTTTTTTAAATCCATTTTAAGGTCAATATTATTAGCCCCTTTAAACTAATTTTTTTCGATAGTCTACAGAACAAACCATCATCATACAATAACTTGCCTAACTACACTAACCTACCTAGTTACCCTAATTAACCTAGTTAAGCTTTTAAAGGTCACTTTAAGCTGTATATGAGTGTCTTGAAAAATATCTAGTAAAATATTATTTACCGTCATCATGGCAAAAATAAAATAAATCAGTTATTAGAAATGAGTTATTAAAACTCTTATGTTTAGAAATGTGTTGAAAAAAATCTTGTCTCCGTTAAACAGAAATTGGGGAAAAAATAAACAGGGAGGCTAATAATTCAGGGGGGCTAATAATTCTGACTTCAACTGTAGGTTTTCTAGTTATTTTTAAATATTACAGACTAAATTTGGTATATATATTTGGCCCACAACAACCCTCAGTCAACAGGGCTCGAAATTGCGACTGTTTTGGTCGCATATGCGCCTGAAATTTTATCTATGAGACCTCAAAATATATTTGGGAGCATTTGTGCGAGTGCATAAAATTGATGTCGTGCGACCTGTTTTCACAGCAAAATGTTCACCACATGTGTGGAATTAGGAGGCATTCACGCATTAGGCATCTTTGCGCCAAATGCAGCTTTCAGGAATAGTTTAAAACAGTTGACATGTGAAATTGCTGCAGTAAACAAAGCCAGCAATGCTAGCCCCACCTTCAAGCTCTTCTTATTGGCCCACTGCGCTAGAACAGAACGTGAATGAATTGGTTAATATCAGCTGTCAATCACTCAGTTCCGATGACAGGGAGCTACAGTACAGCCGCGAAAATGTAAAGCACTGAAGATGAGAATGTAAACAACACTGACAGATTTAGTTTTAGAAACCACCTAATGTTACAAATAATGGCAGATCTGATAAGTGATCATGTGCTGAATGTCAATCCAGCATTTACACTTTTCAAAGAGTAGATAAAAGAATCCAGTATTTAAAGTCCGCTATGAAAATGACTAAAGCCGGTGGGACGGAGTTTTCAGGTAACCGTGCTTGCCACTAAATCTACACATTTTAAGCATGAGATGTTCTAACGTTATTTAATCCTTTATTTAATTGTCACGAGGCTGTCAGTCATGCGACTGACATCACGTTCACCATCGTTAAAGAGCATGCATTGTATTAAGATGACGTATGCAAATAAGTTATATGTCAATATTATCTGTGCAATATCAGACAGCACCCGTGAGAACACAGCACAGTTATTATTGGTAATTCAGTTAATCTCATTCATGTCAAGCAGTGCGTGCCGGGCCAGTGAGCGCATGCAGATTTTGGTTTATTTGTTAGTTGTGATTAGAGTGTTAATATAGAATAGAATCTGTTATTATAAAACGTGTAGTAACAGAACCCATAAAAAGGTTTCCATCTTTGGTGATCGAAAGTAAACAAGCCTCCAATCTTGAACTAACAATTGATTTACCTTTTACCAGGTTGCTAAGGCGTTTTGGATGGCTATTGGCGGAGACCAGGATGAGATTGATGGTTTGTCATCAGGGGAAGAGAGTTAAAGATGAGTGACTCTTAACCAGCCTTCACTGTTGATACTCAGCCCACCTTTTGGACCCCCAATCACCCCAAATCTGCCCAGTCCAGAGCTGTCAAAGATCCAGCCATGAGGAACACGCAAGAATATGGACAACAGCAGCATCATACTGTTTTTACTACTGTATTTTCTCAATGCCCAACACCCTAATCAGGCAGTAGAAATCAGTATGGGCTTTTGGCTTTTAATATTATAAATTCAGAGCCACTCAGCAGGTTGTGGGGGGCAAGATTGTGGTCTTATCCACTTTCTGGTGGTTTTAATACAAGTATGCAGCCACAAACAATACAAGGAGGAAGCCTATGGTTCTGTCAAGAGTTGTTGTAAATCAAATGACAGATGGGCTGACAAATGTGGATCGTTTTTCAACTTTTATTTTCATGATGTGACTCACAATTATTGACTATGCTCGAGGATGTCATTAGCTGTTCATCAATTAAAAAGAATGATCTGTTGAATCAGTTCTGATTTTCTTTTGTTTGGAACTACATCTATCAAATGTTCGGAAACACATTTGACATAAGGAAAGATTATTTAAAGTCACACTTGTGAAACTTGCATCAATTCCATTATGACAGGGAATGCAAACAAGAACTAAGCACCAGTAGATGAATATGGATCCTGTTATACAATATAAGACAGTATACATTTGTTTCCAAATCATGAGTGCAAAAAATGTTTAAATACAAGCAATATATTCCAGAAAGATGGACAATACTATGCGCTTTGACCCTGTTGGGTTAAAGATAAACTAGAAAAGAAAAGTTCGTAGACAAACTTTATGGTGGCTTAAGAAAGCCTAGTCTAAAATAGTATTAAAGGTTCAATAATTAATTGAAGTAGTTTTTAAGTTTGAAACAGTTATAACTATATAGACGAATTACCATGTTTGTAAACATTCAGGATGCGCACGCAGGGAGGTGGCTGAAAAAAAACCGGGAGCGCTACCATTTACAGTGAGGGAATGACATCCGATGCGGTACAGAGTTTGTTGTTGTCTTAGAAAAACGTTATATTGATTACATATTATATATATTATTTACATAATGCATTCAGTGTATTAAAACAGCTTGTCACCCAGTGATAAGCACAGTGATTCGGCAAAATTAACGTTAAAGTGAGTGACGTTCATCTGACAGGTCCATTTGCGATGGCACCCTCCCAATGGATATTGGATAAGACGAAATGGCCAAGCATCCAGCCCGAAATATACAATCTCATTGAAGCTCCAAGGGATTTTACAAGAGAGAAGTTAAAGGCCTACAAGTGTTTGGATGCCAACAATGGTGTTCTGCGTGGTCATGTGCAAGAAATAATTTTCCATGATTACCAGACTCAAAACTATGTAGTGCTAAAAACAGGTTCTGCCTAGCCAAAGGCAAGGAAAAAAAGAGGTAGTTAACGTTATACAAGGCCTGGGTAATCATCAACAAGCAGAACAACTGCATTCTGACAGCGAACTACACCTGAACTTACGGCAGGGTGTGTGAACTTACACAGAGGTAAAGTTGGTTTTATATTCACATTCGGACTTTCTCCTTAGTAATATAATATCATAAAAGTATTATTTGCAAACTCTAAATAGCGAAATCATATTAGCAGCCAATGACTATCAAAGTACAACATTGTTCACAGTCAAGTAAACAGTGTTAATGTTGTTTTCAAGTCACACTTGCAGGACATTTCAGACCGAATATTCATATCACCGAATATAAAACCAACTATAATAACTTACACTTTCACGTTTCATTCTTAGCATTCAGTGTCCGCAGTTTAATTCACCATATTTAACTGTTTTTGCTTAAATCATTGCTGCAAACAAAAACGAGTAATGTGTATGATTCAGCATAGCGTGAACTTACCTGATATAACATGAGAACTGCAGAGTCCAGCATTTCTAATAAAGTCGTCACTTCATTCAGCTCCCTTTTAGCCAAAGACGTCTGCAGTTGGCATAAAAGCAGTGTGGTGTATGGTAAAAGTTACGTTTTAAAGCATCCTACCGCACAACACGACATGTTTGCTATTGCAGCTGGACTTTTTTTTGCAACCGGGGACCCGTGTGACATCATGGGTGATGTAGGTTGCTAATTAAAGTCATTCTTCGGGTGCAAAGACGTAGGGACCACAAACCGTACCCGAGTCTGCTTGAAAACAGTGGTCAGTGCGCGGTTAACGTGAACTTCACAGTTCACTCATGTGATCTCATTCGCACCAGATCGCAGAAATAGCGCACATATGAATTGGTAAAGCACTGTATGCATTTAATCACTCGCTTTTCTGACACACATAGGCCGACTGTAATGACGTGCTGCAGATCTCATTTCTATTTTAAGTAATTCCAAATCATATATTTAAAACACAAGAGATATAAAAATATGTCATATGTATATGCAAAGTCCAAATTGCAACTTGCAAAACTTTCAAAATTTATATATATATATATATATATATGATATAGCCTATATTTATCAGGTCCAAGCAACATTTCCAAGTTTTGATGAATAAGCTATACATTAATACAAGTACGACAGTTTTCTTTTGACTTTTTAAGAACAGTGCCATTTTTAATAAACTTTTAAAAGCACATTCTGATTTAAATGGTGAAGTTTTTTTTGTCTGCAAGCACAGTTAATGTGCAAACTATTTATAATTTTTAAAGTGGCTGACAATAATACATATTCATAATAACAGGAATTAATCTGCCTCGTTTTTGAACTGTTCAGTGCTGCAGCTGCTTAATTAGGCCTACTATGCTACTGTATTTCAATACTGCTTATTATGGTGGTACTTGGAGAGACAATTTTTGTCTGAGGTGGTACTTGGTGAAAAAAGTTTGAGAACCACTGGTCTAAGGGTTAGCATGTTTCTAGTATGAACTGACATGTTCCTTGCTAGGCTGTTGCTAGGGTGTTTTGACTGGTAAGGCGTTGCTAGGCGGTTGCTAAGGTGTTGCTAGGCCGTTGCTAGGGAGTTCCAGGTAGTTGTTAAGGGATGCTAGGGTGTTCTAAGTTGTTGCTAAGGCATTGCTAGGGTGTTTTACGTGGTTGTTAGGGTGTTCTGAGTGGTTGCTAAGCCGTTGCTAGGGTGTTCTGGGTAGTCGCTAAGGCTTTGCTAGGTGATTCCTAAAGCATTGCGAGGTGGTTGCTAAGGTGTTGCTAGGTGGTTGCTACATTCTGATTAGTTGCTAGACGGTTGCTAAGGCATTGCTAGGTTGTTGCTAAGGCGCTGATAGGTGGTTGCTAAGGTGTTGCTAGGCAGTTGCTAATGTGTTCTGATTGGTTGCAAGACAGTTGCTAAGGTGTTGCTAGGTGGTTGCTAATGTGTTCTGATTGGTTGCAAGACAGTTGCTAAGGTGTTGCTAGGTGGTTGCTCGGGTGTTCTGAGTGGTTGCTAAGGCGTTGCTAGGTGGTTACTAAGGTGTTGCTAGGTGATTGCTAAGGTGTTGCTAGGGTGATACTAGGTGGTTGCTAGAGTGCTCTGAGTGGTTGCTAGGCGGTTGCTAAGGCGTTGCTAGGTGCTTGCGAGGGTGATCTGAGTGGTTGCTAAGGTGTTGCTAGGCGGTTGCTCTAGGGTGTTCTGAGTGGTTGCTAGATGGTTGCTAAGGTGTTCTGAGTAGTTGCTAGGCAGTTGCTAACATAAATTAGCATGGTTCTAATATGAATTAGCATGTCGCTAGTATGTTTCTAGTATGGATTAGTGTATTGTTAGCATTAATTTGTTAGTATTTCCAGTAGTAGTTGTTAGTATGACCAATGTAGGGTCAATGAGTTTTTTTTTATAATGGAAGTCTATGGGACAGTAGCTAGGGTGCTGTAAGTGGTTGCTAGGGTGTGGCTAGTAAGTTTAAAGGTCATCAGTGATTGGCAGATTGGTAGTCTGAGTTAAATGAACGTAACCTTAAGTCTGTTTGACAGTGTGGTGCAAAGTTATGAGGTCACAAAGTTTGGTCCAATGTTAAGTGAATGGGTCTTTTCCGAATTTTCCATGTCAGTTTTCGGAAAACCATAAGTCGGATTAGTTGGAAAAGATATAGCAACTTAACTCAGTATAGTTTGGGGTTAGATTGGTGGTATGAATGGTCTAGGAGGAGATGCGTTCTTAAATAGTCTAAGAAGAAAAAGAAGAATATTAAGTTTATGTAGTATAACAGTATGTTGGCTTTCTCATGCCACCATAATGAACAGCGAGATTAAAAGCAAAAGACACCGCAATGGAGAATCAAACACAAGGATCAATTATTCCATGAAATTCAAACAGATTCTTGTTGACAAGGCAAGAGCCATGAATTGACCTACTGCAGTTAAATGTCAGTACTGGATTTGATGAGCAAATTGGACACAATAAATGTAGCTATGTAGGCACTAGGCAGTTATCTTGTGAAATAAATCTTTACATAAAAATACAAGCGTTCCAAGAGCTGCCAGCAGTACCTGCCCTCATTTTTTTCTGTGTATAAAAACATTAAACACAATATACCTCACAATTTCACCAATTGGCAGTCGTTAGCTGGAAAGAGACCCCTTATATGTGGCAATCAAAGAAGCATATTGATGAAGGGACAATACCCAAGTCATGCTAAAACGAAAACTTTGATGTCTAAAGGTCACACTTACCATCGTTTGGCGTTTTTCTGTTGTGGGAGGAATTGAGTCCTTTCATTAGGTACGAAGATTTCCCCCTCAGATTTCATAACAGCTTGAATTTGGTCAAGTGTTGCCACAAAAGCGACTTCTGTGTGAGCAGTGTTTCATAGTTATAATTATTTGAGCCTTAGCCTCAGACATCACTTCCATAGACTGATAACCTCTGTCTGATACACTCTGACAGCACTTCTTGAGATTCAAAGTCATCTGATTGGATGAATTTTACAGGATTTCCCACACATCGAATTCTTTATTCTTAATTCGGTCGACCTGCCGACCTGGTCGCCAACGGTCGCTGTCGCTCGCGTAGACAGAGGCTGCAATCACTCGCTTTTTAAATGTCTAATCATCTTGTTTAATCCCGCCCCTTTTCGCAGCGCCTTACGACAGAATTTCGCACGCACAAACTCTAGTCTAGTGTGACCGCAGCTTCAAGCCGCAGTCACACTAGAGTTTGAGCTTGCTAAATTCTGTCGTAAGGCGCTGCGAAAAGGGGCGGGATTAAACAAGATGATTAGACATTAAAAAAAGCGAGCGATTGCTCCATGTTTTACATTTCTGTTCAGAGAGGTCATGTTTTGATCCTGGATTGGTCTCACGCAGTCAAGTGATGCGATTTCGCAGGTCAGAGTTCACCAAGCTTGAACTTTGCACTGCAGCAACCTGCGAAATCTGACGCATGACCTTGCGTTTCCGGTCTGACCTATGGGTCTGACGCATTCGCGTGCGTATGAATGGAAGTCTATGGGGAGTAAAGTGCAGTGTGACCGCGGCTTCACACCGGACTTTTCCCTCATAGACTTCCAACTCTGACCTGCGAAATCGCATCACTTGACTGCGTGAGACCAATCCAGGATCAAATCATGACCTCTCTGAACCGAAACTTAAAACATGGAGCAATCGCTCGCTTTTTTTAATGTCTAATCTTGTTTAATCCCGCCCCTTTTCACAGCGCCTTAGAATTTTGCAAGCTCAAACTCTAGTGTGACATGATTTTATTTGGCGAAAAAAGTTTACTATTTAAAAAAAGATATTTTAAATAACAGCAAAAACTTTGGGGGCCTTGAAGTGTTAAACTTTACAGATCTCAATGAGGTATTTAAGATAAAATGGATAATTGAATACATTAAAAATAAAGAAACTTTGTGGCATATCTTTCCGAATTTTATATTTAACTCTTTAGGTGGCATAAATTCTAATTCATAAATTCTCTATTGATAAAATCCCAATTAAATTGGCAAGTTTTCATAAGCAGGCGTTGCTGGCTTGGCAGTTGGTCTATAAACATAATTTTACACCTCATCTGTATTTTATGTGGAATAATAAAGATATCTTGTACAAAAGGAAGTCTATATTAAAGATAAATGTTGTAATAGATATATTAGAAATGTATTAAAAAAGAATCATATACCATCTTCAACAGTCTTCTGGTCATCAAAATTTGGAAACATTGAGTGGAAGAAAGTATGGTTACTAACAAATAATTTTTTTTAAATAATAAGGTAAGACAGGTATCTTTTAAAATTTTACACAGAATTTATCCTGTAAGTTATTTGAACGGTTTGAAGTTGATCTAGAAAACTCTTGCAATTTTTGTGGTATTGTTAAAGAATCTGTTACTCATTTGTTTTTTCAATGTGTATACTCAAGATTATTTTGGTTTGATGTACCTTTATTTCAAGGACATTTGGTACACTAATACAAATTGGGTTATATGATGTCATGTTTGCTTTAGTACAAGATGGAATTGATTCGAAAAGTACAACCTATTTTCTCATACAACTAATAATATTACTTGGAAAATACCATATTCATGTCAAGAAATGGGCCAAAGCTAAGCCAAATTGTGAACATTTTATAAAGGAGATTAAACAATATGGTACAACACTAAGTAACATTAAAAACAGAAAAGCTAAAAAAACATATGAAGCATTAAGTAAATTTCAATTGATTGAATAAAAGTTTTTTTCTATTATCATTATCATACCCATTTTTTTTTCTACCCCTTGCATCTGTTTATACTTTGTATATCTGAAATAATTTCTCTCATTTTATTTATTTTTATTTTGTTTATAATTGTTGTGAGATGTATTCTCTTGTACTAAGTTTGTACATATTTACAAAAAAATAAAATAAATATTATATATATATATATATATGTATATATATATATATATAATAAAAAGTAGCAATTTTTCCCCCAAAAAAACTAACTCTAGTGTGATTTCGGCTTGACCGCGGCTTCACGGTGGCAGTCAGCCCCTGTACAGCACAAATTCAACTGGCCACTGAGCGAATTGACAGAGTATCACGTGTGCTCTAATCGTGCTCCTATTGGCTGTCGCTCAAGAAAGTCGCTCTTCATTTGCATAAAGTTGAAGGATTCTCAACTTTGTTGCGTCGCTCAACACGCTGACCTGGTCACTAACAATCGCTGTCGCTTGCGTAGACGGAGGTCGCCTGAAGTTGCTCGCTCTCCGTTGCAACTGCGAATGTAGTGTGAATGAGACTTGACGCTTAAAACTAACTGTGATTGGTTGCTTCACATATCAGTCAAGATGCCTCTGGTTTGTCATTAGCCAATTAAAGTGACAGACTTCTCCAAAGCGAAACATGTATTGCAACACCATTGATAACTAAATGGACGAATGAAATGTTGCTTATGTGACCACACCATAAATATATAAAGTTATTGTTTTGATAAACACAATACTCTAATGCAATAGTAAAATATCCGTTTGCAAACTTCATTCAGTTTATTATGCAAAAATACTCGTTACAAAAATGCCTTTGCTAAGCAAAATTCAAACAGTAGCCATCAAGTTCAAGAAATGAAATGGCAGTATTAGCTACTAACATTTGTCACTGACAAATTTCCAATGCTGTTTTCCTGTTTATGCCACCACTGGGTTGTAAAAACAAGTGCTATTCATAATAAAGGGTAAGTACCTTTATCTTTTTAAAATTTCCATACTTAGTTCCTGTCAAAAGTATACAAACCGGCTCGAACGTGCATGAGACCAATGGCAATCACAAACACTCAACCTGTCCAGTGCAGTGCAATTTAATCAAGCACACAACAAAATGGACAAGGTTACCCAAAGCGCTAGCTTTAGGTTAACACCTAACGCAAAATCATCTCTGCCCGAAGTATACTTGGGTTTTTTCTATGGATAGACAAAACACAGACTTATGGACGAGGTATCTCCACTTCATTCCACTATAGAATAATAAAGCCAAACTGTGCCATGCATGACCGCTGCCATCTTATAACGATGACCTCATTTGGAGCCTGGGTATCAAAAGGTGCATTTATGGCATATCTGAATTACAGTAATTAAAAGATTCCAGCTTGTTAAATTCATTCACAGCCTCGTATAACTCTCATAATTACAACTTGTGAAGTGTTTTCTGAGAGCTATGACTTTTATCAAGTGATGAGAAAAATAATTGTGTAACAGAATCTGCCAACGTAGACGTCTCCGTAAAGACATGCAGGACTGAGTTGCTGACTGTTGCTACAGAATCAGATAATCCCTTTAAACAGCACCGGGTGGTTGTCATCTTGGAATTACAACAATGATGACATTGCATTAATGCAGCACCGAAATATTCAATCTCAAGCAAATAATCTTGACATAACACCCCATTTTATAGCTAATCACTAAATAAAACATAAAAAAACAGCACTTGATCAGACCTCAGCATGATAAGTGCTACCTAAGATGATGAAACCTTTGCTTACATCCCATTCATTTATATGGAGAGGGTGCTGTTTATGACCTATAATGCAGCCAGCCACCAGGGGGCGAACACAAGGTATTTGCTTCATTTTTTGGAACACACATGCTGCATCCCAATTTGCATACTATCTGTCCTAAATAGTATTTAAAAAATAGAATTAGTATGTCCCAAATCGTAGTATGTAAGCCAAAGGTTCCCAGATGGTTTACTATTTCCGGTAAGTATTTTAAGTGAAGAAACGTCCATACTCTAACTGCTTATATCCTACAGTAATAAAATAAACTACAAACATGATGGATGTGCAAGACCAACCGTCAAGTAGAGAGGCTTCGGTAAAGATGTTTGTAAGACCGTTAATCAATATCTAGCCCACTGGAAAATATTTAAATCGCGTTTTCTGTGTTATATTTTATCTGCAACAACAATACTGAACTTATATAAAGACGTGTTTGAACATTAACGTCTCAATACATAATTATCCTAGACCTGAGGAGATTTCTCTGCATGAAAGACTTGTGAATGGCAGATTATCCTGCTGCTGATTCTCCAATAAGGTAGGAAATGAAATATGAAAGAAATGTGGATGATGTGTGGATGATTGACAGGGCTCAGCAACACAACAATCGGTTAACGAGGAAGTAGCATGTCCCAAAGCTTGCATACACTTCTGTTACACACTCAAAAGTATATATTTTTCCTTCACAAAAAACATACATACTTTTAGGGCGTAGTATAAGTATGCAAATTGGGGACAAAGCAACAGCCTTTTAAAGTACTCTCCATTTTATAGTGTGCACAAACAACCGCACCAGCGTTGACATCTTGTGGACAAACTAATTAGTGCAAAAACAATTCAAAACGTATGCGTGAGCTGCAAAAAAACCCAAGTATACTTTGAGGCTGACATACTTTTAAAGTTCACACATGACCCCTTCACTGAAGGTGGTGGAAACAAAGCACTCTCCTCTGAAGGCTTATCTGGTGTATCACTAAGTCACCAGAAAGGTCTGCTATGTAGACGGATGTTTATGATTTTAACCAATCATATTATGAGCCCATGATGCCAATACCTTCAGATCAAATTAAATGCGTAACACACTTCTTGATCAAAACAAAACCTGACACAAATTTCATGATCACATTAAAATTCACAATGAGGAAAACCCTCATTTTTAAGTTCACTTGCTCCACGAGTGTCACTGTTCAAAGTGCTTCAACTGTACGCAGCAGTTTTTGCCCACAGCAAATATCGGGATCTGTAATTGATAAAGTAACACTCTGAGGAGTCCAGAAGCTGTTTTGACTTCCCATTCTTGATTTTGCTCTATTTGTTTGCTTGGCATTTAGCAGCAATGGAGGGTGATTCCTGGTTGTGGTAATATGGGTGTGGTTATATGAAATGATCGGAGGGTTTGTCCTATGACACGCTGGAGCAGCGAAGGTTTGGAGACCCCATCTGAGTGAGCACCTTGTCCAGCCACTGCAGGGGCCCATTGAGATGCAGCTCTATCCAGCAGGGGGTGCTGGTCACTGTCTGTCGCCTGAAGGAAGGAGAATCTGGGTCAGTAATGTGCTTCAATGCCTGCCCAGCGATTTTAACAAAGTACAGAGCAGCCAGAAATAGCTGTTTTACATAATCAAGGGCAACCATTAGCTTCTGTTAGAAATTAAAGTGATTAAATGCCATTTTATTCTCAGCATGTACTAGTACAGAGCACTTCTGATAGTGACAGATATGAAAAAAAAACATATACAGTGCTTTCCACAGGTTTGAAATATACTTGCGGTGGTAGCCGGATTGAAACACACTTTTTACCCACAGCACATACAGTTGAAGTCAGAATTATTAGGTCCCCTGAATTATTAGCACCCCTGTTTATTTTTCCCCAAATTTCTGTTTAACAGAGAGAAGATTTTTTCAACTCATTTCTAAACATAATAGTTTTAATAACTCATTTCTAATAACGGATTTATTTTATCTTTGCCATGATGACAGTAAATAATATTTTACTAGATATTTTTCAAGACACTTCTATACAGCTTAAAGTGACATTTAAAGGCTTAACTAGGTTAATTAGGTTAACTAGGCAGGTTAGGGTAATGAGGCAAGTTATTGTATAATGATGGTTTGTTCTGTAGACAATCAGGAAAAAAAAATAGCTTAAAGGGGCTAATAATTTTGTCCTTAAAATGGCTTTTAAAAAATTAAAAACTGCTTCTATTCTAGCCGAAATAATACTAACAAGACTTTCTTCAGAAAAAAAACATTATCAGACATAATGTAAAAATGTTCTTGCTCTGTTAAACATCATTTGGGAAATATTTAAAAAAGAAAAAAAATTCAAAAGGGGGCTAATAATTCTGACTTCAACTGTAAATGTGATAAACAACATGTGACAAGCAAACAAATAATGTAATTTCTAACAATATTTTTATTTATTATGACACTTTTTTCAATTGGTTAAAGATTTAAAAAAAAAACTAAATAAAAAAAAATTCAATAGGCCTATATTTTTTACTTTTATGCTATTCAGGAGCCATGTGCACCCACTGACAGGTAAAATCTGGTGCTGACATTTTGTACAGTATTGTTAAAGCATTTTAGATGTGAAGAGATGCAAAAATCTCTAAATGTCGTCTGAAATTTTCCTCTACGATGAAATGTTTTATCAGGCTCCTGTGTGTATGTTCAGTAATATCACATTTATGGCAAATAATAAGTCCTTTTGCTGGTCTTTAAAGTGAAATATCTCAACATAAACAAAGAAGGCTGCCAAAAATGTTCATTTTCGATGGAAATTTCAGACGGTGCTTAGAGGTTTTTGCATCTCTTTATGTATAAAATATGTAATATATAAACATCAAATTAATACAATATACAACAAATGAGAAATAAATGGCTTAAAAAAGGAATAAAAACAGACAATATCTCAAAAAAATTATAATAATTACAAGAATAAAAAAGTGTAGATTATTTAAACAAGACAAATGCATTAAACTAATGCTGTGCATATATTTTGCAGTCAGTTAGACCAGTCATTTCATCCTCTCGTAGTATAGAGTAAAGTTTTTCTGAGTTGTTTATTAAAGAATGAATTATTTAATGTTTCTCTCCTTCTCGCAGCTGTGCGCACGCTGTCATTTGCGATGCCAAGCTAAAGTAGGCTTAGATAAAAAGGTAATACAAAAACGCATCCAATTAACCACAACTTTAGAAACAAAAGCTGAATCCCGGACATTTTAGGAGGTTTCGAAACCCGGGCCGGACACATTTGCCAAAAAGGCACATCTCTGTGGGTCTGCAGAGCACATGAGACTATGGGAGTGTTCACTGAACGAGCAGCAGCCTACGAAAACGGGTAAATGAGAGAAGATTTTCCGCTGGTTAATCGATCACGAATGTTTGGGTAATGGACGGATACAAAAAAGTAAAAGGATGATAATAGTAAAAAAAAAAAAAAAATGCCACCAAATCTACTTGGGCGGCCGTTAATATATCTGGGTGGCCCACCCAAGTAAAGTCTATGTGTGAGAAGCACTGATATATATATATAACCGTACCAGAGTTCGCACAAACCGTACCCCAGACCACCTCTTTCAGGCGAACTCGGGTACGATTCGTGGGTGTGCACCCGAGTTCAGAAGACAGCGTTCACACTTGCTAAACGTAACGTACTTTGACGTCAAACGAACCCAGGTGTGGGCCAAAAGTGCTAGTGTGAAAGCACTCTAAGAAAACAAAGATTCCTTTAATAATTTTGATTTGTTAAAATAAAGATAAGTAAATTGAAGGTTTTTCATCTGCCATAGTTAAAACAACTGTATATTTGTTCAGGCCATATATTTACCAAAATGAAAGACTTGTACCGACAATTCTGCATACCATTACACCCCTGTATATCTGATGTATGTCTAGTCTTACCTGTATTCTGCCCCCCACCCCTTGACAAAACTCATTCGAATGGTGCACATGCGGGTAAGCTGGTACACAGCTTCAAATCCCTGATTCACTGATTGGGCCAACAGTGCTGCAAATTCCTGATTGTTGAAGATCTTCAGATTACACCCTGAAAGGAAGTCAGAAACAAACATGTATGCTTGAGTGCTTATATGGAACATGAGGAAGTCTGATGCTAGAACATGCTTGAGTGACTCATAGGATGTATATATACACCGCTCCACATTCATCCAATCAGAGCGCAGAGACGGACTGACTCACCTGGAGGAATCTTACACACAGTGGCAGGGTGCCAGCCATACCGCTGGTTACAGTTCGGACTCTGGACGAAAATAGCACTGTCACTCAGACACTCAGCAAACACCTCACCGCCGATGTAATACAAACGCACGCCTCGGCCTGAGGAAAGGTTATGAAGTTTGAGAGCATGAAGATCATTTCAGAATCTTTAATTACAGCATATTTTTACACTTAAAGGAACACTGTACTTTTTTGGAAATAGGCTTAACTTACAAATCACCTACAGTTTAACAGTAGATATTTACCATTTTTGAATTCATTCAGCCAATCTCCAAGTCAGGCAGGAGCACTTTTAGCTTAGCTTAGCATAAATTATTGAATCGGATTATACCATTAGCATATCATTTTTTTTTTTTTAAGTTTTATAATTTTCCTATTAACGAGCCTCTATTATTTGTTTTTGAAAATGACCTTCCATGTAGTGTGTAATACAACACTAAGTGAATGAAAACATCCAGCTGAGGTTTAAATCTGAAAGTGCATCGTGTTTAAAACTATTGATTCTTTAACAAAATAGTCGACTCAGAGTCGAATAAATGAATCATGTTGGGTTCGGATCTTTTGTCTAAACGCCTCGACGTCGAGACGGTACATCACCAGATGTGTAGTACCAGATCCGGTAAAACATGAACGCGCCTTTCCCTTCAGACACTAGTGGGGATCACGGGACTGATCATAACACGAAGATGACGATCACTGACCGATGCAGATTCGGTTGGGGGTAATAAAGGGTTAAAGCTCATTTTCACAACAATACCAAAGTATAGCCAGCCGTGCGCGGTGTTTGTTCCTGTCATTTTTCTGATGATTTATACAATAACATATGCTGCAACGCAGGATTTGCCAGCCGTTTGCTATTGAAGGAGCAGCAGAGACTATTATGTATGGGACTTTGTCAGTAACTGTTACAGTTAATATGGACCAGTTTCTTCCTCCTTTGGATCATAACATGTAAGTGTAATTAAAATTGTAGCCTCATTTTCTGTAGTTTGCAAAATATGTATTTAATAGTGTGTTGTAACTTGTAATCGCTCCAAATGGCTTGTAATCACTTATCTATTATAGACCAGTGCTTGTACTGTATCTCTCAGGTTAAATCTTTATGGGCCTATTCACATGTTGTGTCCAAAACCAAGTTAAAAATGCAACGTTTGCTTCTTCCTTTACTGATTTAATGGTTTCTGAACTCGTGATTCTCTGCCGTTTGTCTTTGCTATGGCCACCATCAACTGTTCCTACACACGCAGCGCGGTCAATTTTCAAAATAGTTCTACTTTTGCCACTGTGCGGATAAATACCGAATGTGTGTCGTTGTTATTACTTGTGGTTAGCGTTAAGAGTAGAGTGATGTGCTGGTGTTTAACTGCATTGCATTCCTGCATTGGGCTCTCAAACACTCTCTGCTACTACATAGCCCTGGTGGGTATTTCTCTCGGTCTTGCGCTGAACGCAGTCGACCAATCACAACAGACTGGATCATCGGACCAATCACAGCAGATTAGCCTTATGCAAAGGAGGGGTTTGGGAACATATGAATCGCTGAACGAATCATATAGGAGTCGTTGGAATAATTAGGTAAAAATAAATGCATATTATAAGACAAAGAAAGTGTTTTTTGACCTTGAATGCATATCAGCCTGTTGTTGGAGATGCATAAAACCAAAATATGATCTTTTATAACGCAAAATAGGGGCTCTTTAAAGCTTGACGTTTTTGTAGTTACATCATGTACAATGAAAAATGAAAAGTTGCTACTTTCAAAAATGGTAAAAATCTGCTTTTTAACTCTAGGTGACTTGTAAAATTAGCATATTTGTGAAAAATCGGAGTGTTCTTTTAAAGTCAGTGAAGTTTACCAATGTGTCTGCGCGTCAGCTCCACAGCAGCATTGCGATTGACATTGGAGAGCAGGCCCAGACAGAAGCGCTCTGCGTTAGAGGGGTCCGTAAAGCCATCCACGGTTAGAGATGGTTGTGAGGCATGGAAAGTCTCACCGACCCGCTGATTCAGCTCGTAGTATGAAATCGAGCACCAAAATGCAGATTCACAATATGTTACCGGCTGCAGATCTAAGACACATAAACACATTTATGAATAAACATGAAAGAATCCGAGAAACAAAAGTCAAAAACAAAGAAAGCATGAAGTAAACAGGAAAAGCACTGGACTTGTAGTGTAAAGTCAGTGTGTTGTGACAGAATGTGACTCTTTGAAAACAGCAGGCTGTCCATGTGAAACTAGTTATTTGTTATTTTTACTACAGGGCCTCCTGGTGTCTCTCCGCAGAGATAGAACAACCCAGCGACAGGATATTATTGTTATTACATTACCCTGGACTGACAGAAACAAAAGCTCCTTTTACATGAGTTTTCCTCCTGCACAGTTGAGAGACAAAGCATGGGCTTTCTAGGGCTTTCTAGCCATTGCATGTACAGTATACTGTGACACTAGCAAGTCACCATTCAGGGATGGTTTGACTAACAGCTTAGTAAGTAAACATCGCTCACTTACATAATGCATTCTAAATATAATCCAGATATAAATGCACCAAAGTTTCCAAAAGACTAAGCAGTACAACTGTATACTTCAAAGCCAGGGAAGTCACTTGTATGAGGAAAAAAATAAAACAATCATGTATGTATGCAATTTGTCCCCTCAGTTTATAAATTTAAATCAATAATTCTTAAACTGTTCCCAAACAGTGCCCAATTCAATTAAATTTATCTTTATTTCTATAGCACTTTTACAATGTAGATTGTCAAAGCAGCTTAACATAAAAGTTCTATTAAACTGAAACTGTGTCAGTCCAGTTTTCAGAGTTGAAGTTCGGTGTAGTTCAGTTCAGTGTGGTTTAATTTTAACTGCTGAAAGTCCAAACACTGAAGAGCAAATCTATCGATGTGCAGCTCCACAAGTCCCAAACCAAGCAAGGCAGTGGCGACAGTGGCAAGGAACAAACTTCACAAATTTACGAAAGTGAAGGAAAATAAATCTCGAGAGAAACCAGGCACGACTATTTCTCCTCTGGCCAAACTTCCCTGAACGGCTTAGCTCCCCAGTATTTGATGGAGCTCCCTGTGTACTACAGCCCCTCTTGTGCACTACACTCAATTAATTATAGATAATTGATTATTCCCAGAATTTCAAAATCAACTGTAGGCGGTAGATCTTTCTCATATCTGGCACCTAAACTCTGAAACAGCCTTCCTAGAACAGTTCGGGAAGCAGACACACTCTGTCAGTTTAAAACTAGACTAAAGACACATCTCTTTGCATTAGCATACACATAAAACACAAATGCTTTGAAATCTAAATCTTCTAAAGGATTGTTAGCCTGTATTAATTAGGGCAACCAGAGCCCGACGTTTCCATAATCCTAGACCAGGCCGTATCCTGAGTCGATACTGTGGCAGTCATGGATGGGTGGAGAGCATTGAGATTGATTCCTGAAAGACCCCAGTGACAGAAGAATCTCTGCACTGATACCGTGTTCCAGCCTGTACACCAGCCGGTGACCTTCTCGCACCTGCAGCATCTCCACATTGGACGTCCAGCGGTCTCCAGCCTCTGCCGCCTAGACTGCAGCTCTGCACAGGAAGTTTTCCCAGAGGAGAAATGATCGTGCCCAACTAAGCCTGGTTTCTCTAGAGGTTTTTTTTTTCCTTCACTTTCGTCAATTAATGTAGTTTGTTCATCGCCACTGGCTTGGTTGGTTTTGAGACTTGTGGAGCTGCACATCAATGGATTTGTTCTTCAGTGTTTGGACTTTCAGCAGTGAAAATGAAACCCCACTGAACTGAACCAGACTGAACTTCAACTCTGAAAACTGGACTGACACAGTTTCAATCTACTAGAACTTCTATGTTAAAGCACTTTGACACAAGCACTATAGAAATAAACATGAATTGAATAGAATAAAAAAAAACAGGACACCTTTAAGTATAGTAATACTGTTTTTCTGTCACATAAATCAACATTATTGAACGGCTTTCTAAAATTCTAAACTTATGTAACATAAATCTCAAAAATATGCATCTAACTGGTGTCTGACCAACATGACCTTTAACCAGCATTATAACATCATATTTCTTAATCTGATTATTTGTTCAGACGGCCATCCCTTTAAGCTGATTTAAAAAAATAAAGCACACAACTCCAAATTAACCAACTAGTTAACTGTTGACCATTCTATCCATGCTTTACTATTGTAAGGGAATTGTAAGTCACTTAATAAGGATAGTACTGGATGCTGGTGGCATTACCCAACTGTTTTACTGGCAGTGATTCCTAGAGTTTTCTCATGGGCTCACTGAAGCAGACATCTGTCCTCTTTAATCACCTCACACAGGACCAGGCAGTCCAACCAGTGTTATGGAGATAATAAATCAGAGATAATCCGGCCAGATTAAACTAAGACTCACAGTAGGATGGCATACTCAAAAAAATCAAACAAACTCTGCAGAATAAACACTTTTTTTTTTTTCACGCTTTAGTCTCTATATTCATTTTCACCTTCTCTTAATGTTTTGTTCGGTGACCTGATCATAAGTTATCAACTAAGACACTTTAATAAAATCCAGAATCAAACTAAAAGTGTTAGGGATAATAATGTGTCTGTGCTCTTTGGATAAGGGATTCATAAAGATATACAATCATACGTCCAAGGCACTCGAAAAGTAAGTGAAAAAGTTAAAAGCCTTTATTAAGCTTTTATTAACATGGCTATTGTTTGAAAAAATAGCACTCATATGCACCGTACCTACAGGTTTTGGCAATATGCAGGTGCACCTGGAGTTCATTTGAACACTCACTCCCATATAAGCTCTTAACTAACTGAACAGTACAGTTATATAGCCAATACTAGGGCTGGGCGATAAAATCGGTATCAATATTTATTGACCGAACACCATTGTCAATAACAATAAAAAAAGTTCGATATGAAGTTTCAGTATAAAATGTGCCTGTTGAGCGCACGCCTTGGAAGGAATGCCAATAAGCTTATTGTGTAAGTTTGTCATTTCTAATGGAGGTGCGCGCACATGGTATGCAAGCGACTTTCCAGGTACACCTAGTTGAAAGACACCATAGAAAACGTTGAAGGAAATCACACACTCGTGACTGTCAGAATAACAACACACGTGAAAATGAGTGGCGTATAGCAGCTGTGAGGAGATTGTAAATAAAAAAGGATGTAAGGATGTCACCAGAGTGGCTTTTTGGCTTCTTTTGTTGTGCATCCCAGTCACTAACACCCTATCTGAAAGTTTTTTTTAGCATATGGGGTAATATAGTCATTCAACTTCACCATTTGTAATGTTGCAGTATGTATTTGAATAACGATGGTTGGTTCCTTTACTTGAAAGCTCAGATTTGATTATCATAATTTCTTTTGTTTACAGAGTTTGAGGTTTACGGTATCATTATTATTGACACCTTACAAATGTTGATCTACCTTTACCATTGCACACACAAATGTAACATTTTCAGTTTTAAGAGTCTTTTTAACACTTGTTTATTTTATTATGAAGAGATGATTTAAATATTTTTGTTTTTGACAATAAAGACTATTTGCCTTATTAATGCTGGTAAATTAAAATAAAGTGGTTAAATAACAAAAAATCCTAATATTTGTAAAAGTATTGTTCAAAAATATCCAATAATGTCGGCGCAATAGTCTAGTGGTTAGCCCGCCGACATATGGTGCAGTAGCACGTCAGGGCATCCCGAGTTTGAATCCCGGCTCGAGAACATTTCCCAACCCCACCCCCCTCTCACTCTCCAACTTCGCTTCCTGTCCCATTACTGTCCTGTCTAAAAAGGCCAAAACTAAATCTTAAAAAAAAAAAAAAAAAATTCAATAATTATCGATACCGAATGATATGAAACATGATAATGAAATTTTTTTTGCAATATCGCCCAGCCCTAGCCAACACAATAATGTCAACTCAACAGTTATTCATTCATTCATTTTCTTTTCGGCTTAGTCCCGTTATTAATCCGGGGTCGCCAGAGCAGAATGAACTGCCAACTTTTCCAGCACGTTTTTAAGCAGCGGATGCCCTTCCAGCCGCAACCCATCTCTGGGAAACATCCACACACACACACATTCACACTCATACACTACAGACAATTTAGCCTACCCAATTCACCTGTACCGCATGTCTTTGGACTGTGGGGGAAACTGGAGCACCCGGAGGAAACCCACGTGAACGCAGGGAGAACATGCAAACTCCACACAGAAACGCCAACTGACCCAGCCGAGGCTCGAACCAGCGACCTTTTAGCTGTGAGGCGACAGCACTACCTACTGCGCCACTGCGTCACCCCTCAACAGTTATATCAATACATTATTCATTCATTCGTTTTCTTGTCGGCTTTGTCCCTTGCGGGGTCGCCACAGTGGAATGAACCACCAACTTATCCAGCACGATTTTACGCAGCGGATGCCCTTCCAGCCGCAACCCATCTCTGGGAATTTCCACACACACACATTCACACTCATACACTACGGACAATTTAGCTTACCCAATTCACCTGTACTGCATGTCTTTGGACTGTGGGGGAAACCGGAGCACCTGGAGGAAACCCACGCGAACGCAGGGAGAACATGCAAACTCCACACAGAAACGCCAACTGACCCAGCCCAGCCGAGGTTCGAACCTGCGACCCAGCGACGTTCTTGCTGTGAGGCAACAGCACTACCTACTGCGCCACTGCGTTGCCCATCAATACATTAATGGGAGAAAAAAAATTATGTATATAATAAATATGTTAACTTAATAGCCATGTTAATAAAGAGTTTATAACTATTTTACCTACTTTTCGAGTGCCTTGGATTGATGATTTTTTGTAAGGCACATTAATGTTTCCACCTTTCAATCAGTTTGGTATTAACTTGCATTGAAATGTGTCTCAAGACCACTTGTGTTCAGATTTCATTGAGACCTTTCCTCCTAATTTATTGATGCTCTACATCACTTTCATCGGAACGATTAGTGTGACACTCGAGTACTACTCTACAAATGAACAAGCATTACTACTGTATTTCAGCCATTTTACCAAAGAACGATTGTAAAGTATTAGTAAACGTGTAGAAATGATTCTGTATTTGTATCAATTGTGAGATGAATATGTAATATCTGGCTGTGATAAATAATAAATAACTATCTGTTCTCACCTAGGTTGCTGTTTGCCGGAGAAACAGGGTTAGGCGAAAGCGTTGGAGAACCTAAAAAATAGGAAAAGGGTTAACAAACATGATCAGTTTTAGTATCGAATAGTGACTGTTTGTTTGTGATCCAACCTGTGTCCATGCTGTGGCTCATTTGGTGGTCACTGGTTTCCCCATCCTCACTCAGGTATCCTGGAGGAGGGGTCTCTGCAACATAAATCAGACATGTTGAGTTATTAAGCACCGCACTTGTGTCAAATGTACAAGACAGAATTCTGCCTCCCTGCAGTGCAGATATTTAAACACTCCCAGTTTGCAGCGTGTTGCCTATTTATTTATAGCCTTAAGTATCAATCAATACCAGAAGCTGAAGAGGGTCCAAAATGTACTGTAGATCCAAACCTTTCAGTTAAAACTTAAAAAGGAGAAAGCTTGCTTTGTAGCATGTTTGGCTTTATGCAACACTTCACCACACTGCATATGTGAAAAGGTGGAAAAAGCTGTTCTTTCACTCGAGTCATGAGAAAAACAATCATTCTTGAGTCTCAATATAATGTTACCGCTCATGGGATTGGCACTTTGATCTCTCCTTTTCTGTTTATATTTATTAAGATCCCAGACTAAACACTTAGATTTTGAGAAACTACTCAAACGAACCGAGACGCAACAAAATCAACTCAAGCTGAAGTGCCTCTGTGAATCAGCATGTGTGTTTGTGTGTGTGTGTGTGTGTGTGTGTGTGTGGTGTGTGTGTGTGTGTGTGTGTGTGTGTGTGTGTGTGTGTGTGTGTGTGTGTGTGTGTGTGTGAGAGTGAGTAAATGCCTGTTGTGCAGTCCTGAGGGCATGTCTGGGTGAAAGTTAATGTGTGATTTTCAGAGAGAATACAGAAAACATGTTTTCACCCGGTATATAGTTGCTGGGAGGCTCAATGCCTGCTGGGAATATGGTGTTCTCTGGGATGGAGTAATCATCTAGTGGAGGGAAGTCTGCGGGGATGTCAGCATGCCGAGGAACCAGGACTGGAGGCAAAACTAAACACACAGGAAAAAAAAGTATAAAATTTATCCCAATTATAACCGATTATGTCATTAAATGGCTTAAATAAAACACATTTGCTAGTTTACCTGGAGTTTCTACACGCTGGTAGTGGTAAGGGTTCACACACACCTCGTCCTTCTTCGTGTGGAAGGCAAACTCACACATCTCTACAGCCCGCAGTTCGTGGTGGGACTGCAGGTCGGGCCAGCGCCAGAGACGGCAGTAGATTACATGAGGGAGGCCTTTTTTGTGAGATACCTGCAGACGGCCATCCAGAGACCTGCAATGAAGCGCAAGCCAATGAAAAGTTAATAATTAACACAATAATAACTCCACATTTTTAACATTCCAAAATTATATAGCTTTAAACAAAATATTATGACAGTGTTTATGCTTTATACACTGTTCAGAATTTATATTGAATAAAAAAAAGAGTGGGTGGATTTTTAGACATATAACTAAATGATACTGCTTCTGTTGCTAGTAGGCACGATAGCCGTTTCAAGGTATACCGTGGCTTACAAAAGTAAAGGTTTTAAAACCGCTAAAATCTTCTGTTATACTGTTCCTATGGTATATGCAAGATTTTTTTGTTTTTTAGAACAGTATCTCCAGCAGAAAAGATATCCAAAGATGCCATTTTAAATTTAAATCTATGTTTTTGAAACTAATGAATACAGCAGAAGTCAATGATTCATTTGAATTATTTAGCCTAACGTGTTTACTGCTTCAAATTTTTTTATGAGTCCAAAATTTACTGATCGATCAATAGAAAAGTACGTTCTATACAGTATGAATGTGAGTAGTATGAATGGAGCTCGGACGTACTACATGCGCCATTTTATCATGATCATGTGACACACCCGCTTCACTCACATTCATGAATTCTCTCGCAGTTCATTATGGGATAGTGCAGCGTCCATCTGATGCACACTTCTGAATCTCGCTGGAAGTAGTAGGTCATCCTGGTTCTTCTCACCTACTGTTTTTCGATTTCTATGAATTTGGACATACTACTCAGCTTGCATACTGTTTTTAGCGTACTATATAATATGGAAGTATGCAATTTCAGATGCAGCCATTGTGTTCAAAGTGGAAAAAAGTTCTAGTTTTTTACCCAGACATTTAAAAAGAATATATTTTAGAGCAGTAATCACAATACCGTGAAAACACAATATTTTTATTCAAGGTTGTCATACCGTTAGAATCTTATACCGGCCCATGCCTAGCTGTTAGCTGACATTTAATTTTTTTATTTGCAAATATATTTTACACCTCAAAGCGAGAAGGTCACTGGTTCGAGTCCCGGTTAGGTCAGGTGACATTTCTGTAAGGAGTTTTCATGTTTCCTCTGGGTGCTCCGATTTCCCCCACAGTACAAAGAAACGCGCTATAGGTGAATTGGATTAACTAATTGGCCGTAGTGTATGAGTGTGTGTGTGCGCTTCCCAGTACTGGATTGCAGCTGGAATGGCATCCGCTGTGTAAAAACATATGCCGGAATAGTTGGTGGTTCATTCCGCTTTGGTGACCCCTGATAAATAAGGGACTAAGCAGAAGGAAAATCAATGATTATTTTACAATGGCTACATAAAAATTACTCAAATTCAAATTTAGTATGTTATTAGTATAGTATGAACGAAAACATGCCAGTAACAGTCTCTATCAATATCCTAACACATAGTTGCAGTACACAAAGACTTTACCATCTGTCATGTGCATGCATGTTCTTTTAAAATGCAAGCATGTTTAGAATTAAATAATTATACTTAAAATATAAACAGTGGCATGTTTTATTCACAGATTTTGCAGGGCTTTTTAAAAAATGTATAGTTTTTTTGACCGTGTGGGGGTCTGCTTGGTTACAAAATTTCCGTTTAAACCTTAATAAAATTAGTCGTGGTTCACATCCCTTATTTTTAGCATAGGGTGGCTGTGTTCACACACTGCCGACACATTTATGTTCAAACACCATGTAAAAGTGAATTTTGCACAATAGGTCAGCGAACAATACAACGTTCGAATTTGTTCACAAAAGATTAAGCATCGTTGCTTGATGCATGAAAAAGTGTCACGCAACATTTGAGCTCCCACAAGAACCAATGAGGTTTAGAGTTGCATTTCAATATATGACAGAGTTTCTGTTTATGTTCACACATTAGTTTTTATGTCAATAAAAGCCTAAATTATATCCGCTGGGCATGGTATATCGATGATCATGTCTCTTAAGAAGATATGAATCAAAACACTCCATTGAAATAGATGTATTTTTTGATTTCTTTACAAATAATCTGAAGTATGACCATTTTGGTGAACAGATGGATCAATTAATGGACCAATAAAAATCTCTCAGTATTCACATGAACACGAACAATTACAGTAAGCTTAAGGTTAATGTTCAGGAGACTATCAATGCACAAGGTCTTAAAATGAGTAATTTATGCTGTTTATATATATATATATATATATATATATATATATATATATATATATATATATATATATATATATATACATATACATACATGTATATATATATCTATATATATATATATACTGTATGCGTATACTGTATGCATGAGAGATGGATGGACGGACGGACAGACAGATAGACAGATAGCTAGATAGATATTATTAAAAAACAATTTAATTCACTTGTTTTCCATCCACTAAACTTGTATTATAGAACATAAAGTGAACAACACAATAATAAACTAAACTGCAGAAAATAGTTCAGTTAAAATGTTATAACCACAGTGTTAGTAAAACCCAATGTGCCTGATTGCGCTAATGTGCAATGCAATTAAAGTGAAAGCCCAATAAATCTTTCCCCGTGAGTCTTTAATGGGCTTCCACTGGGTCAATCGTTCATTTTTCTCCGAAGTATGGATATTCAAATGATGCAAGAGTCTTGTTTAGTGGAAAGAGAGAATCGAGACTTATTTTCATCCAGGGAAGAGGTCACCAGCTGCGAGAAGAGAAAGCATGAATCATCCTCATGCTATTGTGGTCTACGCTCAATGGCAGCCATAGCTAATGAATTTCATTGCATTAATGCGTTTTCGACCGACATCGAGATTATCCTAATTCTTCAAAAAGCTCAAACATACAAGACTGACTGAGGTGATACAGAGAAATGGTGTGAGTGGATTTCGAGGAAATACGTAGGCTGAGTTCAGAAGGAGGGGAAGACGGCGTGGCAGAGCAGACGGAGACCAACGCCTGCACACTTTTCCAGTGTAATGTTTACCTATTCATTCAGCTATGCACCAGCGGTATGAATGCCAACATTCTGCACTAGAAATATCCACTAGGAACAGATGACATCTGTATTTGTCAGACAGAATAAAAATATGAACGCAGAAATGAATGTGCTGCCTATGATTACTTATATGTAGAATGCTTATAAATGTAGTTGTTAAATTTAGCAAGGTAATAGTCCTTCTGCCTTTGGTCTAGTCGAAATTTTATTATGGTTCTACTGCGGCAAACCACAGTTTTATCTGTTCCACAAGTTAAACTTTGTTCATTATATATTGTTGGCACAGTTCAAATATGTGGAAATATAACATATAGATAAATATTTTTAAAAAAATGGTAGCTAACTATAACAATACACTGTTACCTGGGCCAAAATAATGAAAATAACAAATATATATACAAATAATAAATAATGTTTCTATTATTGTTATTATTTGCATTTTTTTTTATTATTAATTACTTAAAATTGTTTGATGTTGGCATTACCACAACAAAAAGTGCACCAGATTAACTTATTGCTATTAAAAAGATTATCCTGTAGTATCAAATAATGCAGCAATTTTCCTTCGGCTTAGTCTCTATTTCAGAGGTCACCACAGCTGAATGAACCATCAACTATTTCAGCATATGTTTTATGCAGTGGACGCCCTTCCAGCTGCAACCCAGTATTGGGAAACATTAACACACACACACTCATACACTACAGCTAATTTAGTTTATTTAATTCATCTATAGCACATGTCTTTGGACTGTGGGGGAAACTGAAACACCCGGAGGAAACCCACGAGAAAATGGGGAGAACATGCAAACTCCACACAGAAATGCAAACTGGCCCAGCTGGGACTCGAACCAGTGACCTTGCTGTGAGGCGACAGTGCTAACCACTGAGCCACTTTGCCGCCCCAGTATTAAATAAAATATGGTATAAAATGTCAATATTTTTTAAGGTAATATATAGAAGTTATAAATTCTTGTGTCGTGGTAACCCCATGGTTAACTAATACAAATTTTATAAAGGCGTGACATTAAAGATTTGCAGAATTGCCTGAATAAATACATAATTTGCATAAAATGTGGAACATTTTATAATAAAACTCAAAAATATTTGGACAATTTAATGAGTTCCAAAAACTTGACAAATGTTCCCTAAGTTGCTAAATATGTTATAATTCATTTATCTATCACTAAAAATTGTTAAAACTTGCTAAATTGGGAAAAAAAAATTACAAATGGCACATCAATCTTTTTAAAATGGAAATATTTTCCCATAGAATTGAAATGGGTAATTATTTGAAGAATATCATAATGCAATTTTTTCCATAAAATACATTTATTAAAAAAAAGTATTATATAATAAAACTAAATAACAGAGTGCCCACCAGTGTTGGGTACAGTATGTTCCTTTAACAGAGTAATTTATTATAGTTACTTCTCACAAATAGTAAATGAGTTAGTAACTGAGTTACATAATTATAAATGTAACTAATTACCAGGGAAAGTAACTATTGAGCTACTTTAAAAAAATCTAATTTGTCTAACATTTTAAACGAAATCTGGATCATTGTATACTAATATACACTATTTTAATGTTGTTGTGGGACTATATTATTTAGTTTAATTCTGTCTGAGTAATAAGTGTTTGCGGTGGAGAAAAATTAAGTTTTATTTGCTTTGACGTCGTGGCTTCGTCTCCTCCTTTGGTAGCAGAGCTCAAGTTATCACCTGCGTAGCCACAAATTTTGTGGCGGCAAATGACGACATATGGTGCTTCATTAGATTTGAATTACTTGTCACTGATGCAGAGAGACACTTTTTTTCCTGAACATAAGTTGCATGATACATAAACATTCTTGCCTTTCACCTCAACGAGGGAAATGTAGTGCTTATATTTCCAGTTTGCAAAGCTACCTTTGAACTTGTTGGATTTGCCATTGTTCTGACTCCTGGTCGTTGGTGTGAACACCCACACTGCTCTGCCTCTGATTGGCAAACGATGCAATTGTACTCTATCTAAGTCAATCATCATGTTCTCAGTTACACCACGTTCACAAACACAACAATTATCATCGCTGGTTGGTTATGTGTCCCACCCCAGCCCCAAACACACACACACACACAGTGTTGGGGAGTAACGGAATACATGTACCGGCGGTACATATTTAGAATACTATTTATGAGTAACTGTATTCCGTTACAGTTACTATTTTTAAACAGGGTATTTAGAATACAGTTACTTTCCTAATACCATTGGAATACTTCGGGCGATGCATGTCTGGCCCATAATAATATTACTAAATTGCCGCCGAAACCATAGAAACAGAAGCTACACTCCCGACTGCAATCACCAGCGTTAACTCAGCGAGACTCACGCAAATGACCCTGTTCTCACGCTCTCACGCCACACCTCCATTTTCTCACGCAGCAAAAAGGACGATCGCAAACAGCGAACAACCGGACAACAACCATGATTTTCAAATAAACTGCTTTTTTTGCCGTTATTGTTCGTGAATTCGCTGCTTGATGTTACGTTTGCGCTTTCAGAGGTTTCGTTTACGCTCAAAGCCCTCTTCATAAAGTACAACGCTACATCCTGTAGAGCGACTCTTCAGCCAGGGAGGGCTCATTTTTACTCCTCATCGCAACAGAATGACAGATAAGCACTTCGAAACGTCTCTATTGCTGCGCTACAACCGCCTTTACTTGTCTGTTGATTAGGAAAGCATAGGTAGTTAGGTACTGTTGATAGGTGGCTACTGGCTAAAATGTTTGTCAAAACTTGTTCATTTTGATGTTTACATTTTTGTAAAGCAAACACATTTTGCATTCTGCTAATATTTGCAATATTGTTCTTAGGTGAGAAGTTTTCATAATAGAAATTAAAATGTTGGATAGAACCTGTTACATTACCTTGGTTTTACATAAACTATTTTGAAGTTTTTCTTTTCTTGTATAGCTGATATTTTTCTGTGCAGACTGTGAAATACAAAGGGTAAGCAAAATGCATATTATATACATATACTGTATATTACAGAGTGTAATGCTGTCTACGTTCAAGCACTTTTTATCTTTATTACAGAAACAGAAATTGAATTTGTTGACACTTTATTGAATGAACTTTTTTTAATAAACTATACTGTTTTATTTATTTTTCCCTGTCAGTCAATAATGTTTAGCATTAGAGGCCCTCTGTTTTCCTGCAGAAATTGCTACCAATGCATAGTGTGACATTTAATAGACTTGAAGGCTGTTTTTAAGGGGAAGTATTCCAAGTATTTAGAATACAGTACCAAGATTAAGCAAAGTAACGGAATACGTTACAAAATACATTTTAAAGCAGGTATTCTGTTTTCTGTAACTAAATACATTTACAAAGTATTCTCCCCAACACTGCACACACATCCCAGAGAAAGAGAGGTCATATGGCTATCAGAGAGAGATGCTCCTCGCATGAAAACCGCTTCAGTGTTTCCAATTATACTAACGCTCATATTTTATTGTCAGTATCGGTAACGCCATTGTAACGGGGGAAACAGTAATTAATTTGAGTACTCGTTACTTAAAAAAGTATCACCGTTAGTAATGCCGTTTATTTATAGTTCTGTTATTCCCATCACGAGTGACCACATCTGTAAAGAATTTGGAATTTCAACAAAAGTGGTCCATATCAATCAAGAGCTATACATTTGTAAGTTTTGCATAATACAATACAGTATATATAAAGTAGAAATGACCAATATTTCGTCATTATGAACTCGATTGATGATACTTCTAAAATTCTCTTGATTTTCCAAAGAAGAAAGTAACAAAGTATATATTCTCGTATCACTTTCACACCATCTACATAAAAATTACACTCAAAATATGAAGTTAGCAAAAATGCAGGCAGACAGATCAGACAGACACAAAAAGCTGCTGACCAGAACCTCTGTCAGTTTGCAACTTGACAAAGAGTAGACAGACTATCCCATTGTCTGACACAGACACAAAGCAAAGTCCTGGAGTCTCCCACATTCACAGCCACAGCTCAGCTGAAAATATTGAAATTCCTTCTGTTCAACCCAAACTGACCTCCAGACTGACCTGAAAGTCACACACAGCAAAACTCATTCAGCCTTCTGTCAAAGCCAAGAGCAGCAGTCTTTTTCTGTCCAACCCCCTCCTGAACACACACGCAGCCTCTCTAAAATCAATATTGGAGTCATTCACAAGTTCACAACAACACTAGAAAAAGAAATCAACACATTAAATAAAATCTGTGTATTAATATAAAAAGGGAACAGGAGAGAGTTGAGGATGGAGGACAGAGTGCGTGTGGCTCACCAGTAACCTCAAAGTTTCCTCTTTGAGCAGCACTGTTTGTTGTGTGCTCTCCCACATAGGCCTATCTCACACAATCCACATCTGTGGATCTGTGCTAAATCCATTAGTCATCATCACGGCCCCTAAAAAGGCCCCTGACCTCAATCCTCACCAGAGTTGCCTCTGAATTTATGCTGTTGACTACTTCATTTAGGGTAAAGCCTCATACACACTGGGTTCGTTTATCACTCACGCTTTATTTTTAATTGTCTTTTTGAGACATCACTGCAACTGATGCTATTTATAGCTCTTGATTTCAATAATTATTTGCCATATTTTTGGATGACAATGCCAAGGTTGTTTGTGTGCAAATTCTGAAAGAAGCCTTTTCACATGACTTGACCACCAATTGACTGTTGAAAATTTTTGCTGGAGCAGACAGTGGGTATATCAGGGGAGATAATGGTGGTGCTCTCATTATCTATACAAGATCTTGAATTAAACTCTATATATAAATATATTTTGTGACATTGCCTATGATTGAAACAATGATGATGATGATGAATGCACACTGTTATAAAAGCTAAAGATAATCTTAAAAATGGTCACTATCAGATCCAGAATCCACAGAAGAACCATAGGAGATTACTACAACAGCTTTAAATGCATAAGTTCTAAAAACATTGTAACTCTGTGTCAAAAATCACACACCAGTTAACACACACCAGTAGCAGGCAAAAGGGTTTGAAAACATATCTCTTTAAGGAAATTTAGAGCTGAGTTTTTCTTTTGAAAGGTAATTACCATGCAGTTTTTTGATTAACAACTTGGACAGCAATGGGTTTTAGGGTTTTACATGAGCTAATAGCTCCATAAATATTTATTTGTGTCAAACAAGACATGTAGACTATAGGTTTCAGTTTAGCTTGAGATATATTTTGGCTTGAAATATACTTATATGCCTATATGTTCATTTTAAACCATGTTGCAATACATTAGTTTCATTTTATACAACTTTGTACTCTATATTATAGCAAATTATTTTCAGAGTTTTCTATAAATAACCCTGCTATCCCCCAAAACTTGTTTTTATGTAGTGTTATACAGTATATTTATAGTGTATATATATATATATATATATATATATATATATATATATATATATATATATATATATATATATATATATATATATATATATTATAGGTGGGCATAGATAAATTTTTTTAATCTAGATTAATCTAGATTAATTTCAAAATTAATCTAGATTAATCTAGATTAAAATGGCTCATTTGAATTCTGCCGAAGGTATTCAGAATATGTGTGCTACCCAAATAATAAGTCTTTGAGAACAGGTTTCTCAAGCCGGGGTGTCGCATTAGACCAGTGTCTCATCTCCTAATGTTTCCAAAATGCATCACAAACTGCTTGAGAAACTGTTCTACTATGATAATTGGTGATGAAAATAAATGATGTTCAATAAGATGTACTTGTGTTTACTAACTGTTTATTCAGTTAAACATGAATGTTGAACTGTAGGCCTACATAAGCTCCAAACAGCGAATTCTGATGAGCTTAACCAGACTAAAGTCAGCACTGAACTAAACAGAAATGGAATTAAGATGTGGAGTATGCAGATTTTAGTGGCATTATTGAAGTAAACACCGCGGTCTTTAGGACCTTTCGCCATATTTTCCGACAAGGTCCACACGCGGCTGTCAGAAAGGACTGCACACACACACACAAACACACACACATCGCGAAATGCGGAAGTTTTCTTTTTCTTACCATTTGGCATGCGTTATTAAACTCCATAACTCTCTCACCTGTCCTTACTCCGTATTTGCGTCTATATTACCCCAGTTTGTCACGAAGGAATAAATGAAAAGTGAAACTGCAGTTAGAGTCAGGCATCCTGCTGATTTGATTCAATAGAGCAGACGGCTCACCGGTCAGGTATACATCCGCGGTAATATATCAAGGTGAAAGTCATCATAGCTTGCGTAGAATAGACCCAGCTCCCGCTCCCAACCCAACTTTGAGAATAGATTAACGGCGATATTTTTTTATCGCGCGATAAGAGTCTCGCGTTAACGCAGCACGTTAACGCCGTTAACGGCCCAGCACTAATATATATATATATATATATATATATATATATATATATATATATATATATATATATATATATATATATATATATATATATATATTTATATAGTGTATATCTGAGTATTTCAGAAACTGCTGATCTACTGGGATTTTCACGCACAACCAATGATGCATCATGTCAACGCCACAGCCTACCTGAGAATTGTTACTGACCATGTCCATCCCTTTATAGGATAACACGCAAAGTCATAAAGCACGAATCATCTTAGACTAGGGCTGGACAATAATTCGATATCAATATATATCGCGATAGAATTTTTTTCAATAACGATGATATGATTTTTGAACCCATTTCCGATATTTCGATATAAATTTGCATATATATAAATACATATATTATTATTTATATAAGATCTTATACATGTATCACTTGTCACTGAATGACGTTCAGTGCTCAGCCGTCAGAAAGAGCGTGATCTGATCTCACTTACGTGATGACGAAAAACACAGACACGCTGCCAGCGCTCAGCACAGCAGGTGGTTAAGCTGCGCCGCAAAAAGTTTTAGCTACAAAATGAGTGCTCTGAATACATATGCGAATGAACAAGCTTCCACAAGTAAGAATGCAGACGAAATAGTTGATAAGAAAGGAAAGACTAATGCAGTGGTGTAGAAGTGGTTCAGTTCAGTAAAGTTAGCAACAGATTCGCAGATTCGTCTTTTCCGGATCAATAACTCATGACTGAAACATTGTTCCTACACAAATAGCTCATTTTTTCAACTGTCGCAATGTATACAACCACCTACAACCTTATTTTCCTAAAAATGAGCTTTCCTACGCGCTGGACGCATTATATTGATCTCTAAGCGCAGGCGGCAAAGAGACCGATGCTTAGGGACCGTCTACAAAGAGCAAAACGCAAAAATCAATACTACAAAAGCTGTCAATAACTTCCCTCTAACTCATTATACTGCCATCAAACTCAGATCACACGTCACTACTGTCCTGCTGGTTATACTACAACACTTATTTTTCTAAAAAACTATTTTGCATATTTTTTATGAATTTTTGAGCTTTATTTATTTGATAGTTTATTTCACATTTCTTGTTTATATAGGCTAAATACAAATAAAAAGTGAACAAATTTTTTTGTACTGTTTTTATTTTAAAAAAAAGTTGTAAGAGTCTGGAGGTATTATCGACTTTGCAAATTCACTTTGCAGACATTTGTAGGTACAGACATCCATTGTGTGCGTTCTTGGGAGTTTTTCCTTTCTTTTTAATATTGTCCATATCGATATCGGAATTATATCGTATCGACCGAAATAAAAAAATATATCGTGATATAAATTTTTGCCATATCGTCCAGCCCTATCTTAGACTGGTTTCTTGAACATGACAATGTGTTCACTGTACTCAAATGTCCTCCACAGTCCCCAGAAGTCAATCCAAGAGCATCTTTGGGATGTTGTGGAATGGGAGATTCGCATCTTGGATGTGCAGCCGACAAATCTGCAGCAACTGCGTGATGCTGTCATTTCAATATGGACCAAAATCTCTGAGGAATATTTCCAGTACCTTGTTGAATCTATGCCATGATGGATTAAGGCAGTTCTGAATGCAAAAGGGGGTCCAACCCGGTACTAGCAAGGTGTACCTAATAAAGTGGCCGGTGAGTGCATATATAAACAGTGCCTTCAGAAAATCATCATACCCCTTTTGAAATAAAGACTTTATTTGTAGTACAGCCTGAAATCAATAATAATAATAATAATAATAATGCATTTTATTTAAAGGCGCCTTTCAGGACACTCAAGGTCACCGTACAGGACAGCAAGAACAATCAGTTCAAATAAAAACACAATAAAAGTCAATAGAATACAATACAAATTTTAAAAATGCAGTCGGGTTAAAGAGAATAAGCTGTTCTAAACAGATGTGTTTTGAGTTTGGATTTAAATTGTGAAAGAGAGTCTAAATTACGGAGATCAGGTGGAAGTGAATTCCAAAGCTGTGGAGCAGAATGGCTGCAGGATCTGCTCCCCATGGTGACAAGGCGGACAGAGGGAACAGTGAGGTGAATGGAAGAAGAAGACCTGAGTGTTCGAGTAGGTGTGGCGATATGAACAAGACTAGTAAGGTATGGAGGAGCAAGATTGTGGATGGCTTTAAAAGTGAGAAGAAGTATTTTATAATTAATTCTGAAAAAGATGGGAAGCCAGTGAAGCTGTTGTAGAATGGGTGTGATGTGACAGATGGAGGGGGTTTTTGTAATAATACGGGCTGCAGCGTTTTGTACCAGTTGTAATTTATGAAGAGTTTTATTAGGGAGGCCAAACAGAAGGGAATTACAGTAATCTAAACGGGATGTGACTAAACTATGAACAAGAATGGCAGTTGAATAAGGTGTGAGGGAAGGACGTAAGTGATTTATATTTCGAAGGTGGAAATAAGCGGACCGGGTGACATTATTAACATGTGCAGTAAATGATAGGGTGCTGTCGAAGATCAACTTACATTCCAAATAAATTTTTCCAGCCTTTGAAATGTTTTTGCCTTTCTACAACTTTATCCTGAAGGTCTTTTGAAAGCAGGGTGTAATGTGAGTAAAGGTATAGATTTTTACAGGGTATTATGATTTTCGTTGATATATATATCCTAATCGTTTTGAAGTAAAACATTTTTTTTTGAATGTACGTTTTCATCATGACTCTAATAACAGCCCTACATTAAAAGGTATTTTCAGCAGTTAGCAAATCTCACTTTGGTTTAGACTCTCAAAATATATGTGCTATGTTTGACTAAGCGAGAGGAGCAGGAAATAATGCAACCACAGAATCTCTGAGCAGCTTGTGAGCAGGTGATGATATCCTGCTCTTGTTCTGTTGCACACATGTGAGGCCTTCTCGTTACCACCCAGGTGGCCACCGAGAAGATTTCAACCAGAAGAGCAGAAAACATATCAATCTAGGGAGGATCAGGACCTCACAGGCTGTATGGCACGTTTCACTATATTCTAACCAACTGAACGCCAAACCTTCTACACTCAACCACAATCCAGAGAACAGCCCACACCCTCTTCAGACCCTACACAGCATTCTTGATCTCTGAATAACTGAATAAACACACCCTCATCTGTGTTTAAAGTGCACAGAAAGTCTGTCTGAGTGTGTGGACATGGCATTGTGTGGATATTTGCTAAAATAAATACCAGAGTAGATGATGCACTGGTTTGGAGGTTTGCTTGACAGAAGACAAGAAGATGCAGCAGAGAAGCAAACACCATAATTTCCTGTGTGAAAGCTCCTTGAAAAAGGACAGGATGTATTGTGGTCAAACCGTAGAATGCTAAAATAAAAAAACAGGTACTCATGTAGGTTAGGGGTTGTTGTTGACACCCTTTTTATTCAAGTAGCTGAAGACACTAGAGCACATACTGAGTATTTGACAGTTAGAGTAGATAGCAAAGAAAACAACCCGAGTTCTAAAAACACGTGAGTTTTAAATACTCCACCTGACCCACCTGAAATTAAACGTACTACTCGGCCGTTAAAAAGTACGTTCTATACAGTATGAATGTGAGCAGTATGAATGGAACTCGGACGTACTACATCCGCCATTTTGTCGTGATCACGGGACCTACCCGCGTGAGTTGTGTCGCTTCACTCCCATTCATGAATTCTCTTGTGGGGCATCATGGGATAGCGTAGCGTCTATTCGATGCACACTTCAGAATCTCGCCGGAAGTAGTAGGTTATCCGGGTACTTTCGCATACTAATTTTTGAATTCTATGAATTCAGACATACTACTCGGCTCGCATACTGTTTTTAGCGTACTACTGTATATAGTATGGAAGTATGCGATTTCGGACGCAGCCCATTACTTTGAATCCATTGCGTTCTAAAGTTTCCGTCAAGTTTATCACGTGACCAAAGAGCTTAAAATCACCAAGAGGCGACACTCAATAGAACGTTCCATTGCAACAGCAGCGCCCAGCGATTCCGCCATTCTGGAGTGAAAGCGATCGGCTGTCCATTGGATCTTATTGCTGTCGCGATGGCAAGCAGCTGCTTTGTTTTTTATTTATTCATTTAAAAATCGCATCAAAGCTGAAATACAACCTGAAAGAACACAATACAACACTTAACATCATAGACTGGTGATCATCAGCACTTTTAATAGTTTATTTTACAGACTTAATGTTTAATATATTAACCATACTCGTTTTCTTAAAACTGTCACTTTTAGGTGAAATAACTTTAATATAATAGTTTTAACACTGGCATAATACATATTAATACTGACATATTAAATCAAATTAAAATGACTTTCAAAATGGGATGTTGATAGCAGATTGACAGTACTTTTTGTTAGAGTATTATATTATAATAGTACGTAGTATTTTTCCTGTCTGTTAAAAAAGGCTAATACAGTTTTTATTTAAAAAGCTACTTTCTCCAAATTTATTTCTTTTTTATTTTTATATATATTTTTATTCATGATTTTTAATGCTGTCATCAAAAATCATGGAGGCCAAACAAACTACCAGATAATGTAGTTTGTGTTGTAGTTTTTGTTGTGTATACTCATTTTTGCTTCTTCGCTACTTTGAGTAAAACAAAAAAAAGTAATTAAGTTATTTTGTTACCCCACTTTTATGTTATATGTGAAACACATATTTTAGATATCAGATGTATTAAACTTAGTCTTGTCAGCATTTTGGAAATTGTCTGTTTTCATTGGGATATTGTTTTAAAATGTTACTTTTCAAAGGGGATGAACTCATTTTAACTCATATTTAACTCAATATTTTAATTCATTCTGTCTAATGTTAGTTATCTGTGCTCTTTTCCTATTGGAATTTTCATTCCAAAATGGCCGCCGCGTGACACTAGCAGCATCTAGTGGCTGTTTCCCAAACAGCAACAGAGTGTCGCCTCTTGGTGATTTTATGCTCTTTGACGTGACCCACCAGCCCCAACGATCAATGTATGTATTGTATTTTGATTCTTTTTGTCCTTTTCTCTGTGTGTGTGTGTGTGTGTGTGTGTGTGTGTGTGTGTGTGTATATATATATATATATATATATATATATATATATATATATATATATACATACATATATATATATATATATATATATATATATATATATATATATATATATATATATATATATATATACATACACACACAAATGTTCTAATTATATTGTGAAAATTCTGATACTCCAATTTTCAAACATGTGATAGAACATATTTGTTATATGACAAGTAATGGGTGTCACCGTTTTTGCTAAAAGAGATACAGCTGCGATCAGAAGTTAGCGAGAAGTATTCATATTATTTATTAAATTAGGAGTTAATTGTATTTTATTAGCTAGATGGGAAAAGCTGAGAATACTCACGTCAATATAGCATAATTTTTGTAACACTGTAAAACAAATAATATTTTTACATTACCGTGAGGTTTGGGGTTTTAATAAATAATAATAATACTTCTCATTAACTTCTGATCACAGCTGTATCCCTTCTGGCAACAACTACAGGAGAGATCCGAGCTGCTGGATTTACATTATGTTTATTCATAATTTTCTGCCAAAATACATGGAGTTAAGCAACTGTTTATCTGGTAGATGAATAGAGAAAATATTCTAGTTCTGTGTATCTTACGTGAACAAAACACATCGTCCAGTTATATTGAAAAATAGTTATTATTGCCGTCTTTGTAGACATCCGTGGGTATTTTACAAACCTAATGGTATGTTTCTTTTGAAGTTATTTGTATTTGAATGTCTGAATGTCATCAATGTGATCGTACGCTTCAGGGACCAGCCAAGGTACGTGTGAAAGGGTTAAGAGAAAAAGGACACATGATACTATCACCATGCCTGAATTGATTTAGGGGTGGGTGGCAGTGGCTCAATGGTTAGCACTGGCTGTACTGTTAGTACCAGTAACATTTTAACATCCAATAACTTCCAATTAGGCATGGGCCGGTATAAGATTCTGACGGTATGATAACCTTGGATAAAAATATCACGGTTTCGCGGTATTGTGATTACTGCTCTAAAATATATTCTTTTTAAATTTCTGGGTAAAAGACAAAAACTTTTTTCTTTTTTGAACAATATTTTTTGTTTTGAGAAACATTTAAAATAATTTGGCACAGTAAAATTGTCAGGCTAAATGAATTATTGATTTCTGCTGTCCTCATTTGTTTCAAAAACTGATTTTTTTTGACAATTTAAAACGGCATCTTTGGATATCTTTTCTGCTGCAGATACTGTTGCTCAAAAAAACAAAACAAAAAAAACGTAAATAAAAAAATCTTACTCATACCCAAGGAACGGTATTGCAGAAAATTTCAACAGTTTTAAAACCTTGACTTTTCCAAACCATGGTATACCTTGAAAACGGTTATTGTCCCATTATCTACTTCCAATGGCTGAAAAGGCATCCGCTGCATAAAACATATGCTGAAATAGTTGCCGGTTTATTCTGCTGTGGCGACCTCTAAAATAAAGACTAAGCTGAAGGAAAATGAATGAATTAATTAATGATTTAGGGCAGGGGTGCTCAATCCTGTTCCTGGAGATCTACCTTCCTGCAGATTTCTGTTGCAACCCATATCAAACACACCTGCCTGTAATTATCAAGTGCTGTTCAGGTCCTAATTAATTGGTTCAGGTGTGTTTGATCAGGGTTGGAGCTGAACTATGCAGGAAGGTAGATCTCCAGGAACAGGATTGAGCACCCCTGATTTAGGGGTATAAAACAAACACCTTCCAATAGTCTAAAGGTCATTTTTGCACAGGTGACTGTGTAGTACAAATTTGCTTTATGTTTGGTATTGTCTAACTCCAAATGTTGTGGTTGGTATTAACTTTAGGGTTAAAATCTACAACAGGGTGTATGGAAATGTAAAAATGTAATCAATTCACTTTTAATTCCACAGGCAATAGAAATCCATCCATATATTTTATCCATATTGCATTACAAAAAATGCTGGATGGCAACGCTCATTAAAAAACACATTGTATGTGCTTAAACAGAGCTCAATAGCTTCAGCTCCAGGAAGATGGACTTGCGATCCAAATGTCGCAGATTCAATAGGGGGTTTTAGGTAGAGGGTTGTGTACTCTCATCTCTTGAGTGAAGTGTCTGCTAAATAAAATCAAAAATGAAAACATGAACTAAATGGTTGCATTTTATTTGTCAGTGTGACTAAAGTTTGCAACAGTCTGCACTGGTGTGGCAAACAACTATCTAACTGTTAGTGTTACCATGTTTTTCTGAATGAGAAATGACAAAGAGGCCAAAAGCTAAATGAAATAGCGCTATTCTTCTGAACCCTGCACTCCATGGTTTGTGGTTGTTCGAAACGAAAAATGTTCCCTTCATTGAGCAGTTGCAAGTGTATAAAGTTCATAAGAGTAGAGCTACAGTATTTGCTTCTCCTTTTGGAGCATTTCTTATTTAGTAAGTCACATATAAGGCACTAAACAGAACTGTGAGATCAGATCAGGTGAGGAGTGTATTATTTCAGAAAAAAACAAAACAGAAATTTCATGATGATTAAACTAGTTTAAAAACAATTCTGAGCTGTCATTTTTATCACCACTGATCTGGAAAACAGCAGAAATGTTATGCAAAAATGATCCACAATACAATACCTACTAAATTATTACCAGGTTCTGCAATGCAAACACACTTAAAGATGTGTACGTCAGCCAATAGTTCTAGGAACTATATGAAAATGTTCCTTCAGTGCAAAATACCCCATACATGACAAAACAAAATTAATATAAAGCCTCAAAATTAAAACAAAAAGTTATTCTGGGGGACCTTGCTTGAGTAATTCATGAACTTTGCCTAGACAGAATGGAAAGAGTTGTGATGAAACCAGAAGCCAAATGGGAATAGAACAAGGGTGAAAAAGAACAGATCCCAATGGGGCTCCAGTTGTAAGCAAGCACTGTAACCATAGTGCTAAACAACTGAGCAATTCCAGCTTGCCTTTCATAATATGTGATCAAAAAATATGGGAAACAGCTGGAATATGAGGACAAATACAAATCCATTGCTTTTTCACTGACTAAATTCTTCACTCACAGATGGTAAGGTATGCACTGACATGCTCAAGTATGTAACCCCAGGCTCAAATACCTCTTGCTGATATCACTGCTATTTATTAACACTATGTTTGTCACCAGGGGAATCCCACAGAGATTTCTTGACCTGACTTTGACCCGTTTGTGAATTTAAACAGACCTGTATGTAGTCCTGTCATGATATCTACTTTTTTGTTGTACGATATATTGTGTGATAAATGATATTACTGTCATTGTAAGACCATTTGATGTCACTCCTTAGATAATGACAGAATGACAATATATGTACAATATATATATATATATATATATATATATATATATATATATATATATATATATATATATATATATATATATATATATATATATATATATATATATATATATGCATAATGCAAGTACACTCTTTCAAAGAACACATAATATTTTATTTTTAGGAATACTTTATTTAATTATAGTCATTTTAGCAATTTAATAATCAGCCATTGGAATCAGAATTTGAAAATGTACATCCTTAACAAATAAATAATAATACATGTTAACAAAAAAGTGCAAGGTAAAAAGTAACGGAGGCTGCGATATCTGCTACCAGACCTATTTTCAGTAATCAGGCACCCACATGAAAACATACTGTAGTAACGTATAGTAAGTACTATAGTGTTTTTTTAACCATACTGACACTGACACCTCAAATCGAGATAGAGATGTTGCACAAATGCTAAAATGTTGCTAGAGTGGTTGCTAACAATTTACCGATTTCACTATTATCTGAGCTTTAATTTGTCACAGTTAATTAATATTAAAGGTTTCTCAACACCACATTTCTGCACGGAACAATACTGCTGCAACTAAACAAAGTTATGCCACCTGTGTGCTCAAATCTAAATAATAATCGCACAACCAAAATCTATAATCGTTGCATCGCTAATGGGCGATATATATATTTCATCACCAAAAATGATTGAGCTCATGTCCATGTGTTGTGCGAGAAGTCGATATATTGATTATTGTGACAGGCCTACCTGTATGGAATGTAAGCTTTGTTAAAATTAATTTGTTACATAGTTTGGGTGAACAAATACAATTATTTTAAATTATAAATTTCCAATAAAAACAAGATAAACACACACAAAAAAGTATTGTTATGCAAATCATTTCATAATGAATCTATGTTTTCACTACATTATCTCCCAGTTGTCCTTTGTTTCTTAGGGGTAAAATGACATTCTCATCCCCATCTTTTTTTGTGAGCATGGAGGACTTGTAAATAACTTAATTATAGTATAATAATTATATTATTCACTCATGTTTAATACAAACACTCTTATTATTGATCAAAATAATTGTGATGATTTTATTTTGCTCTAGAAGAACTCAAGAAGCCCTAATTGTGAGTAATAAAAGTGGCTGAAGATGTATACTCTAAGCCTTGTGTAAATTTTATTTTATAGAGAGTCATCAAATGCCTTTTTATACAATAGATCCCTTATTTAAGTAAAGGTATAAGTAAGTAAAGGTTTACTTATATAGCACCTTTCCCAGACATTGAGTCACAAAGTGCTTTACAATAAGAGAAGAACACATAACAATAAAAGAAAACATGTGAAAACATATTAAACAAGTTAAAAATTCCAAATACAGAAACACTAAAACTGTTAATTAAAAGCTTGACCAAAAAGATGCGTCTTTAAATGCTTTTTAAAAAGTTCAACTAATCCCAGAGATCTCAGTGCTATAGGAAGAGAGTTCCAGAGCCATGGGGCCACCACACAGAAGGCACGGTCACCTTTAGTCTTAAGACGAGTTCTGGGAATGGCTAGAAGGTCTTTGCCAGAAGACCTCAGAGACCGGCTACATGAGTGACTGCGTAAAAGATCCTGAATATAGAGGGGTGTTTGACCATGCAGAGCTCTATATGTAATGACCAGAACCTTAAAATTTTACTCTAAAATTAATAGGAAGCCAGTGAAGTGCCTTAAGCACAGGAGTAATGCGTGAGCTCGTATTGGTGTTGGTTAAAAGCCTCGCCGCTGCATTCTGCACAACTTGCAATCGATCCATAGAAGATTTGTTTTGAACAAGCATCTCCATCTCTTCCTTACACCATATCTCTGATTTTTGCAATGTTCCTTAGATGAAAAACCATGTACGATCAACAGACTTAACATGGCTATTAAAACACAGAGCTCGATCAAAGATGACACCAAGATTTCTAATATCACTGCAATTTGAAGACGACAAATCCCCAAAAACCTGCCTGATCATTGGGGTGATGCTATCTGGCGTAAAAATCAACATTTCTGTTTTATCAGGGTTCAGTTGCAGAAAATTGTCTGCCATCCATTTGATAATGGAGACTAAACAATCCTGCAAGAGAGACAGTTTCTCTAGCCTGTCAGGGCTAAAAGAAAAATATAATTGTACATCATCTGCATAGCAATGTAAAGATATAATTTTAAAACTATTAATAATCTTGCTGAGAGGGAGCATATATAAATTAAAAAGAAGAGGGCCTAGGACAGAACCTTGAGGCACACCACAGGACAGAGGAACAGAGTCTGATATATGAGTTCCTATAGACACAGAAAAACTCCTGTCAGCAAGATAGGAGGTTAACCAACCCAGAACTGACCCAGTAATGCCCACAAGAGAATGCAGCCTCTTAATTAAAGTGCAGTGATCGACAGTATCAAAAGCTGCACTAAGATCCAGCAAAAACAGCACAGAACATTCACCTGCATCGGCAGCCATTAAAATATCATTTGAGACCCTGTGAAGCGCAGTTTCTGTAGAGTGATGCTTACGGAAACCAGACTGAAATTTAACAAAGATATTATGAGCCTCCAAAACAGTATTCAGCTGCATGGCGACAATCCTTTCTAAAACTTTTGAAATAAAAGGAAATTTAGATATAGGCCTGTAGTTATTAAGTGAAGCATTTCAACTTGATGTATAGAAAAGCATTAGATGCAAATTAATTTCCTAAAACATACGCCTACAAAAAAATGGTGCAGTGAACTACATTTAGTTAATTTGCATATTACAGTAAAAATAACATAAGTTTGGGTCCGACCAATTTAAATATCTAGGTCTTTGGCTCGACACTGAACTGTCCTTTAAACCCCATATTGATTTTATAATTAAAAAGTCATATCGGTGCTTAGGTTCTCTTTATCATTCTATTAATTGTTTTTCATTTCAAGTAAGAAAAAAATTAGATTTCTCCATTAATTTTTCCTATTATTGATTATGCTGAAATTATTTATCACAATACCTCTGATATTATTTTAAAACCTTTAAATACTGTCTTCAATTCTCTGTAGGTTTGTTTTAATAGGTCCGTATAGAACCCATCATTGCATATTATATGAATCTCTTGGTCTGCTTCAACCTAAGTTCCACAGACAATATCATTGGTATTTGTTTTTTTTTTAAGTGCGTTTATTTTAGTTTCGGATCTTATTTAAAGCAGTTTTTTGTAACATTTACCTCCTCATATTCTCTTCGACATATGCAACAGAATTACTTTTTTGTTCCAAAAATTACAACAGAAAGTGGCCGTAATAATATAAATCCTTTTAATATAAAGCTCCTTCTGACTGGAACAATCTTTCTTCTTTTTTTAGATCAATTAAGACATTTAGTCTTTTCAGGACTAAGTTATTTTCTTGTTTGGAAACAACTTGTAAATGTTATTTAAATTAGTTCTAATTTAAATGTTTATTATTTGTTTGTATATAAAATTGTTTGTACTTTTATATGTTTTTGTTTGCTTAGGTTTTATACTGTGGGAAGTGTTTCAGGTGAAGTGTACTGCTTGTTGTTTATTTGTTTGTTTGTTTTGTTAGCTGTACGTTTGCTATGACGTGATGACTCTGTTTGATTTATGTACTTCTTAGGGACCCCCTCGAAAATGAGATGGTTCATCTCAAAGGGCTATCCCATTAAATAAATTCAAAATTCAAATTCAATGGCAAATTGGGGGAGTATTTAGGGAAACATGTTTGAAAGCAATAATTTGTGCTTTTAAATCCACTTAGTCTACATTAAGCATTATTTTCAGTAAGCAACGAAGGATCCTTCAACTTTTTCTTGCCATTCATGGATCTAAATAGCATGGAAACATAGGCAGTTTACATGTAATACTTTCAAGTAAAAATATGCATATTACTGCACTCAACAGCCACAAAGGTTTTTCGTTTTCATATGTAGGGCTATTAAATCTCCAAATCCTTTTACCCATGACAAAATGTCCTGAGTACAATTGGATATAACTAGCCACAGAGGTTATGATATAACAAGCTTTACTCTCCTCTATTCTCCTCCACAACCACCACCATCTGGGGCACAGGGCACTGTACACTGCTTTAGTGGCAATAACAAAGTATCATAGAATAAACATTAAAATGCACAAAACAACTGATTTATAGTTGCAATATATCCAGTATAATTAAGACTACTAACTATAACCTATATTAAGAACAATCACATTTACTAGTTGCAGTGAGTTGTTTTGACAGTTTAACCACAGCACTGAATAGTTTCACTTCAGCATTATCACTAGTTTATTACATACTAATATGGTTTAATTTCTACTGTAAAATTATGCCCAATCCAGCTCTCAGAGTGAAAATTTGTCAAAACAGTCCCAGTCTGCTCCAGATATCAGACTGTTATATAACAGCTTAGCTTGGCATTTAGTGGCGTTTGGCATTTTATTCACTTGTAGCCTGAACGTTAAGTTTATCGCAGCCTTTTAAACTGTCTGTCTGTTATGAATATAAACGGGTGAAGTTTATGACCAACCATATAAGCTTTCAAAACTAACTCAACAGTTAAAAGTTAATGAATGTTTTTTACTATAGTCAGCACGTCACGCTAGCTGACAGAGGTCTGTATAAACGCTAACAAAACTAAACTGTAAATATGAGAACTTGATATTAGGATATTATCAAAAAACTATATATTTTTCCTGTAGATACAGTGTGAAACGAGACACGACGATGAACAGCAGCCATGCAAAGCTTGGTTTTAGCAAGCTAACGTTGTCAAATAACGATGCGCGCATTTTAGTTGTAACTGTCAGGGAAATAAATTGCTTTAGTGACGAATGAAACATCCATTGATGTCTGTCAGTAAACTAAATAACACATTAATAATCCTAACCAGTATTAGAAAAACCATGTGAAGAGAGAACAACACTGGCTGGCTGTTATTTTCAGTTAGCAACGTTAGCCGCACAGTTTGGTTGTAACGTAACGTTTATGTGGTGTCTCAAAAACTACTTAGCTTTCTACCTAGGCACCCTGCTTTTAAACAGGGTTTGTTTACCGAATGAGCGATACGATGCCCAAATGTCATCTCAGTGGGCAACTCATTATGTTTTAAACACAATCATGATTATGTACCTTGGTATGGTGATGCATTTGGTGTTGATATTCTGGGTGGTGATGGCCTTCTCCAACTCCTCCAGCTGTCCGGTCTTCTTCAACTTCTTCACCAGACTCTTCACCGCTTTCTCGCACCATTTCTCCTCCTGTCCGTTCTGCTCGCCCTTCTTCCAGCCCAGCAGCCTCTTCACGATCGGGGGCGTGAAAGGCAATATAGACATCTTTAGTTCAGAAACAGCTACGAATTTATTCCTTATCGGGGATCGAAGGCTCTATGATTGCGTCGACAGACCTGTTAATTTAAGATAAACCAGATTTAAAATAAAAAAAGAAAGTTCTTTATGTCCACGAGAGTCACATCACCGCATGGTGGTGAGAGATGTTCAGGGGCTTAGGGCTGTGAAGAGTGAACGGTACTCGGATGATATTCGGCGAGACGCAGCGCTGTCTAAACCCGCCCCTCCTTCTCCTCCTCCTCCTCCGCTTTCTCTAGTTCAGACTTTTATTTGATGTAATACAAATAAAATTTCAAAAATGATTAAAAATATACAAATAATCAAATACTATATGTGTCTAACAAAAAAAATAAAAAAATTGCTTCGTCAATTTGGGAAGAAAAAGTGGCACAGAATGACCTAAATGTAGCCTACTTCTTTTTTGTAAACTTTATATTCTATTTCTATTCTATTATATTATATTTTAAGGTGGCGCAGTAGGTAGTGCTGTCGCCTCACAGCAAGAAGGTCGTTGGTTCGAGCCTCGGCTGGGTCAGTTGGCATTTCTGTGTATAGTTTGCATGTTCTCCCTGCATTCGCGTGGGTTTCCTCCAGGTGCTCCGGTTTCTCCCACAGTCCAAAGACATGCAGTACAGGTGAATTGGGTAAGTTAAATTGTCCCTAGTGTATGAGTGTGAATGAGCGTGTGTGGATGTTACCCAGAGATGGGTTGCGGCTGGAAGGTCATCTGCTGCGTAAAAATGTGCTGGATAAGTTGGCGGTTCATTCTGCTGTGGCGACCCCGGATTAATAAAGGGACTAAGCCAAAATGAATGAATGAATGAATATTACATTTTAATATAATAATTAGCATATTATATGATGCAAATTTATTATATATTTATCACTTTACATTATTATATTATATTATATTATATTATATTATATTATATTATATTATATTATATTATATTATTCATTCATTCATTCATTTTCTTTTCGGCTTAGTCCCTTTATTAATCCGGGGTCGCCACAGCGGAATGAACCGCCAACCCATCTCTGTGAATCATCCATACACTAACTCATTCACTCTCATTCACACTTATACACTATGGACAATTTAGCCTACCCAATTCACCTGTACCACATGTCTTTGGACTATGGGGGAAACCAGAGCACCCGGAGGAAACCCACACGAATGCAGGAAACTCCACACAGAAACGTCAACTGAACCAGCCGAGGCTCGAACCAGCGACCTTCTTGCTGTGAGGCGACAGCACTACCTACTGCGCCACTGCGTCGCCTATATTAATATTATTATTATTATTACATATTATTATATTATATTATATTATATTATATTATATTATTCATTCATTTTCTTGTCGGCTTAGTCCCTTTATTAATCTGGGGTCGCCACAGCGGAATGAACCGCCAACTTATCTAGCACATTTTTACACAGAGGATGCCCTTCCAGCCGCAACCCATCTCTGGGAAACATCCACACACTCATCCCCAGCCGAGGTTCGAACCTGCGACCCAGCGACGTTCTTCCGACAGCACTACCTACTGCGCCACTGCGTCGTCATATTATATTATATTACATTATATTATATTAAAAGTGCTAATACTATTCATTTTATTGTTATCTTCTAGGAATTTAAGCCTTAAAAACAGTCATACTAAAATCTATATTCCTTATTCACTTTTTTATGTTATGTTATGAAATGTTAGTGCTGTCATTTTTACCATTTCTTGTGACTCAGGCATAATAAAAGATTCCTATCAAACAAAATTTATATTATACTATATTTTAACAACATATTTAGCTTATACGACGTTAACTTATTTATCACTTTATATATTATATTTTATTATATTATATTATATTATATTATATTATCAAAGTGCTGAAATTAAGTATTTTATTATTGTCTTCTAGCAATATAAGCATTAAAAAAAAAAGAGTCATACTAAAAATCCATATCCCTTATTCACATATTTTGTTATGTTATGTGATATAATTTTTAACACCAGGCATAAAAACATTCATATTTAAAAAAAAAAAAACGTATATCCCCTATGCGCTTCACCCATTTGTTTTACCATTTTATGTTGTATTATATGTTAAATCAAAAATCAAACTTCACTGAAAACATTGCAACATTGCTGAGAATCTAGACTTCTGAGAGACACGTCACTACTTGGATGTCTGAAGTTTTTGTACAATGGCTCTAGACTGCAGACAGGAGGGAGGGGACGAGGCTGAGACTCCTCTGTGTACTTGCATTCAGGCCTGTTGCAGCTTGCCCTCTGCAAGCACATACTGGGAATGTCCCGAATCAGTTCATGTTCATTCAGAAGCAGAACATCAATTCAGGCCAGCTGGAGCGAGTACAAGGGCTCCGGGTCCAGAGAAATCCGTCTCTGTCAGACTCTCTCCTTTGTGATGCATTAATCAAGACATTGATGTTTTGTTACCTAAAACAATAAAAAATATTATGTTTAAAATTTAAATATGCAAATGATGTAATATGCTAATAAGGCATATATTTCAGTGACAAAAATCTGAACACTGAACAAGTCCCAATCTACACTGTTAGACATTTTATTGTATTTTTACAGTAACTTACTGTCAGCACTGTTGCCAGCAATTTACTACAACTGCCCCTTTACAGTAACTTAGATGTGTTTTACAGTAGCAGGGCCCTTTACCGGAATTTCCTCTTACAGTAAAATAGTCTAACCGCAAAGTCTTTTTATGGTAAAATTTATTTTACCACATTTTAATTTTACAGTATGAACATTTTTACAGTACTTTTACTGTAATTTATTTATATTTTACACTAGCAGTACAAGACTACTATTGAATTTAATAAATTCCATACAAGGGACGAGATCATGTACAACAATATTTTTATTATTCATTGTTATTATATCTTTTTTAAATGGTTTACAAAAGTAGTTTTCATTCATCAATCTACTTTAAATATATTTTGTGATACACAATATTTTTCATGAACTGTCTCATTTTTGTCATCAACTACAGCTACAGTACATTTTACAGTAGTATGCAGCAAATTCCTAAAATGTAGTAAGTTACTATAAAAGTTTTAAAATTAATGCAATGCATATCACAATAGTGAACTAAAGAATGCATGTGGCATTTTACTGCATGGGCATTTTTGAAGCAAAGTCTGTCTGTCTGTCTGTCTGTCTGTCTGTCTGTCTGTCTGTCTGTCTGTCTGTCTGTCTGTCTGTCTGTCTGTCTATCTACATACCTACCTACCTACCTACATACCTGTCTGTCTGTCTGTCTGTCTGTCTGTCTGTCTGTCTGTCTGTCTGTCTGTCTGTCTGTCTGTCTATCCATCTGTCTATCTATCTACATACCTACCTACCTACATACCTGTCTGTCTGTCTGTCTGTCTGTCTGTCTGTCTGTCTGTCTATCTATCTATCTATCTATCTATCTATCTATCTATCTATCTATCTATCTATCTATCTATCTATCTATCTATCTATCTATCTATCTACATACCCGTCTGTCTGTCTGTCTGTCTGTCTGTCTGTCTGTCTATTTTAAGCTTCTATTAAATCTATTTTAAAGAGGGGTTTTGGAGAATGTTTTTCTATCTGTCCTTAATTCAGAAACAGGCAAGAAAAGTCAGATTTTTGTAGAATAAAATGTTGTAATTATTTATGGTAACTCTGTAAGAACCTTCAGAATACATAAATGAACAAAACTATGCAGTTTGGTGCAGTTGATGTGGAAATTTATGGCTCAGTGCAGGAAGAAACTCATTCTGAGAATAGGGTTTTAAAACCATGTACAGTAATTAAAATCTACAGACACTAAATGAAACATATAACAAAAGAAACACTTAAAGGTGAATTTCAAATGTTTTCTTTAAAGGGCACCTATGATGAAAATCATCTTTTGTAAGCTGTTTGGACAGAACTGTGTATATAGTATGTCCACGGTCATATTGGAGAGATATAAGCACAATAAGTCTCTTTTTTTAAATATCCTGACGTTAAAATAGGATCCAAAGTCCCTCCCATTTTGAGGCCGACCACAACATGACGTAGGAGTGCAGTTTCCCTGTCCACCGAATTGAATGACTGCCGCGTATTAACATGTCTCTATAGTATCGCCTATAATCATATGAACAAGACAGAACGTGCGCAAAAGAAACCGGGCTTAAAAGATCTGTTCAGCTCTCTGTGATCATCAATCATCATCAAATGTGATCAAGAGTAAGTTTACAAGTTTAAAATGTTTTTAAAACAGTGCATGTTTATAATGAATTACAGCCATTTACTGCAGCTTTACTTTATCACCACAGCCGTACGTCAGTACAATTATAGAAGAAGACGCTTCAATCCCGGCTTTTAAACGTTAAATCAGGTTTATTGTACATTAACACTACGGATATCCATACAGCAGTGGATATTAACGTGTATCCTGTCATATTTGCATGCAAAAACAGTGCAAAGTTAAACGCGCGTTGTATGTGTGTGAACTTTGTAACAACATTGTGTGCGACTCATCAACTCTGATTAACTCCACAACAAATACATCAAATAATCATTGGTAAAGTTCTTACTGTAGTATTTCTCACAAACATTATGTGAGATCTGCTACCTTCATGTCTGTCACTGTGCTGTTTATCTGACGCAGCCAAAGTGGAGATTGAGGCACACTGACAGGCACGTGGGAACAGCGGATGGGGAGAACTAGTATTAAAGACACAGACAACAAAAACAACATTGTGTTCAGAGCAGAAAATTCCAATATTCTGTAAGATATAATTAATAAACTGATGGGTGTTTTGAGCTGAAACTTTACAGACACATTCTGGAGACACAAAAAATGATCTTAAATCTAGAAAAAAGGGTCAAATAGGTGCCCTTTAAATCAAGCAAAAATGTAAAAACCCTAAATCTCAAAATTGCCATTTGCATGCAATGTCTTGTCTTAAACAACACCTGCTCCAATAAATCAAATAACTGTGACTGGAATCACATAACTTTCAAAATTTATTCAGTAAAATCTAATATTAAGCAAGACTGAATTCCCCGAGAATGTTGCCTTATCACCCACCCGGTGAAATGTAAATCACATACTAAGAGATAAACGTGTAGACTGCCATAGTAAAGAGAAAAGGCATCTGAAGTGTCGACACATTCCCTTTTTTTACAACCCACAATGTAAAGTCCTAAAATAGAGGAGTCCTGCCAGGCTCAGTCTTTGATCTCCCCAATAAAAGTGCTTTAATTTCACCTTGAATGCATGCTGGGGAAACGGTTAAGGTGACTGGGGTGTGGGTATTTTGATCTGTTTGTGGACTGTTATTCATATGTGCTGAACATCATCCCCCTCCCTCTGGGCACATTTGTGCTTATGATATAAATAACTCTACCCAGAGGCCCACACTGATAGCCCCCTTTTCCTTTTATCTATTTTTATCTGACCATCAATGGACAGCATGTAATAATTTCACGTTGGACTCTGGCATGGTTTCAGACCTCTTCAAACAGTCAGGCCTAAACAGAAACTGTCAAGTCAAATTATTTTTCACTATAGTCACAAGATTTCAAAAACATTTTTTACAGCTTCATTGTCATGCTTAAAACCCTAAAATAAGAAAAGCTTTGAAAATACACTGCATTTTACTGTGAGATTGTTATGCTGTATGTTACCGCATTTTCAAGCTGCATTATGAAAATGACTGTATATTTTACAGTAAAGATACACAATACTCTAAATGCATATACAGCAAGATAAATGGTGCTTCAAATGTAAATACAGTATTTTTGCTGTACTTGATTTACAGTAAGTTTCTGGCAAACTGCTGCCAGTAAATTACTGTAGATTCTACAGAAAATTGTTAACAGTGTATATTATATTATATTATATTATATTATATTATATTATATTATATTATATTATATTATATTATATTATAATCATTGATTAATTTTCCTTCGAATTAGTCTTTATTTCAGAGGTCGCAACAGCGTAATGAACCACCAACTATTCCAGCATATGTTTTACGCAGCAAATGCTCTTCCAGCCGCAACCCAGTATTGAGAAATTATATTATATTATATTACACTGTTAGCAATTTTTGTAAATTACACAGTATTTAACTGTAATATGAACTGTATTTTACTGTAGGACTGTATGCAGTGTTACCATATTTTAAAATTGCATTGTGAAAATTACTGTATATTTTACAGTAAAGATACACAATACTGTAAATGCATATACAGCAAGATAAATGGTGCTTTAAATATAAATACAGTATTTTTTCTGTAATTGATTTATGGTGAAGTTACTGGCAAACTGCTGCCAGTAAATTACTGTAGATTTTATTTATATTATATTCATTCATTCATTTTTGTTCGGCTTAGTCTTTTTTTCAGAGGTCCCCACAGCGGAATGAACCACCAACTATTCCAGCATATGTTTTACGCAGCAAATGCTCTTCCAGCCGCAACCCAGTATTGGTATATTATATTATATTATATTATATTATATTATATTATATTATATTATATTATATTATATTATATTATTTATATTATATTATATTATTCATTCATTTTCTTTTCGGCTTAGTCCCTTTATTAATCTGGGTTCACCACAGCGGAATGAACCACCAACTTATCCAGCATATGTTTTATGCAGCGGATGCCCTTCCAGCCAAAACCCATCACTGGGAAACACCCATACACTCTCATTCACACACATACATTACGGACAATTTAGCTTACCCAATTCCCCTATAGCGCATGTCTTTGGACTTGTGGGGGAAACCGGAGCACCCGGAGGAAACCCACACGAACGCAGGGAGAACATGCAAACTCCACACAGAAACGCCAACTGACCCAGCCGAGGCTCGAACCAACGACCTTCTTGCTGAGAGGCGACAGAACTACCTTCTGTGCCACCGCGCCGTCTACAAAATATCATACTATTATTTTAAATATAATGTATTATGCAAAAATAAAACTCTATCATGCAGTCAGAAGACATGCTAACATTCTGATTTGATGCTGAAAAAACAATGTTGAAAAAAGTTAAGCTGCTTAATATTTTGTGGAAACAATACATTTTGATACACTAGTTGATCAATAAAAACTATTTTTACCCTCTTCATTGTCAAGTTTCATCAATTTAAAGTCATTCAAAAAAACATTGATTTCTTTACAAAATACCATTGTTGAAATCAGATGAGATGCTTGTCTCTTTCAGAATTCAAAAACAGAAATCTTTTTGATTTTTTAAACACTATTAATTCATTTTAGTGATCAGCATAAAGCATTCTTGCTAAATAAAAGCATTAACTTATATCAAACCTTCCTGACCCCAAGCTTTGAACAGAACTATTCTTCCATTCTCCATCTGAATCAGACAATTTGTACCATCAAGTTCAAGTGTTTTTGTTGAAGAATCGGCGTGTGCTGCCGTGCACCGTCAGCCTCGACCCCGCACAAACCCAGCACCTGTTTCTACCCCGGGGACTTTACCAGGACAGCTGGTACAGAGCTGCCTGTGTGTGTGTGTGTGCGGCAGATGGGCCGAGGCTGAGTCTCAGGTCCATGTCCAGAGTGAAAGATAGCTGAGCACAAAAGGCAAAGTGGACGGCCGAGTGAGTAATGACCGCAGACAATCCGATGGATAACAATGGCATTGTGCCGGACTCCACACCGGGAACATGGGAAGCAGTCTGGATTTGAGGGGGGAGAAGGAGGATCAGCTGGACTTTACACAATGGTGTGAATAGGAGGGGGCCAAGGATTATGAGGCTTTTGTGTAACCACAATAAAACTTAATAACACTGATGGAAACCTAAAAGTGATTGTGTGCTTTACTGCGAATTATTAGATCAGAGGTTTTCTTGTGATTGCCATCCATCATCGGTATAAAATAATCTCACAAACAATTAATAGCTTGTATTGGATGCACAGGTTTGTTTGGATATACAGGTTTGAAAGGCAAAGTTCACCTAAAAGATTAAAATGTAATTATTTTCTCAGCCTTGAGTTGTTCAAAACCTTTAAGGATTTATTTTTGCTTTACCCCCCTGTTGAACACAAAAGAAGATATTTTGAACAATCCTAGGAGATATTGACTTCCATGAAAATACTTTAAAAGTCAAGAGCTTCTTCAAAATATCTTCTTTTTTGTTCATCAGGAGAAAAAAAGTATTGAGTAAATAATGACCCAATTGTAATTTTTGTGTGAACTGCCCCTTTAATTAATAATTGCACCTATCCTAGAGCAGTAAGCCAGCAGGGTATCATCTTAAACTTCTAACTGACCATATGAATTAATCGTGTAAAAAAAATCTGGGGCAGCTTCAGTTTTCGTCTGAGCTTTTTCCCCACAAACCCCCATCCCATATCATTCTCCCCTGACCCCATAATAAACCCCTCAGACACTCTCCTCCATCAAACACACTCCCTCCCTACAGTCTGTTCAAAAACAAATCAGATCTCTTCTTCTTTACTCAACGATAAGAAGCTTTTTGTTAAGCTTTCTGCTGTCTGAGTTTCATCGACTCTAGCAATATGTCTCAATAATAACTTAACTTTATTCAGTTTGTTGATTATATATTTTGTTAGGGAATTGCTTAACACTGCAAAGACACTGAATTTTTAGGCATAATAGGAAAAACACTTGAGACAATACACTCAAATATAGAAATTTGCTGCTTGTTCAAACTACTTATTTAAAATGAGTTGAATTCACAAAATTCCTTAAGGCTTTTTTGGGAACAACTTGATTGTATTATGTTCAATCCACCTAACATTTTAAAAACAACTAAGTTAACTTAATTGACTTGTGTTGGGACGACATGACGGAATTGTCTGGATCCCAGCATTTTTTACAGTGTGCTTTATCTTAATTAATTTACAATTACTTTTTTTTTTTTTTTTTTTTTTACAGAGATTTAATTTAAAAAGGACTGAGTATGTTACCTACCGAAAAAAAAAGATTCAAATATGATTTCTTGGATTTACTAATTTTTTTAAAGTTAAAAAAACAAATTAAGTTGAACATTACTAAATTTAATTTGCTTGTTTAAATTCAACATATTTAAATTGTTTGCAACAATTTTGTAGACATGATTTTTTTTTCAGTGGTAATACTATGAATATGTATTATGCAAAGAAAGTAGGAGCTGGACTAAGATCTATATCTTATTTTTTGTAAAGCATTTGCTCCTTGAGGAACAAGTCATCCTGTTGCAAAGCAATTCCCAAGAAAGAGCTAACCTGTTAAATAATAGAAATATATCTCCACCTAGTGTTCAATTACAATATTGCAATATTTTGCACAACTATTCTTTCTTTTCTTCAGTTTTTCAACATGAAATAAGCATCACATTTATGCCCTACATACTGTATGGATGTAAAAATTCAATATATATATTTTTATTATAGGGTTAGGCAACCAAATACAATTCATTGAATGATACACATATACTGTAAAAAATACAGACATCACCTAGTATTTAATTGCAGGTTAATGTTTATTTATAATAAATTTAACAGTTAAAAGCAATTAATTACTAGTTAATTAGTTAAAGTTATTAGTAACTAATAAAGCTATGGTAATTAATAACATTAACCTTTTTAAATTTGATTGTAATGCATGTGCATCTTTTGTAAAGCTGCTTAGAAACAATAATTGTGGAAAGCGCTATACAAATAAACTTAAATTGGATTGAATTTTCAAAAGTATGGTGCCAGTAAGATCATATTAAAGATATGTATGTACTTTTACAATATTCCGTTTTTTAAACGTTCAATGAATGAATCACACAAGCTGACAAACAAATGACAGTTTTGCCATGAGAAACTTAAATATATTTAAAAAACAGTGTATTATAAATGCATTGATGTACAATATCATGTAGTTATTTAGTGTTGGGTGGGATTTGTCCTCATTTTTTATATGCTTCCACTTGGTTAAACTTACAAACTCAAGTTTACCAGCTGCCCTGAAAATCTGAGTCAATACAACTTAGAGAGATTCTTTGTTTCAACTTAAGACATTGAGTTTCACAATATATTTAACTAAAACTCAACATCTTACGTTGAAACAAAGAAAAAAAAATCTCTTCAAGTTGAGTTGACTCACATTTTCAAGGCAGCTGGTGAACTTGAGTTTGTTTAACCAAGTAAAACGTTTTACAGTTGTCAGCACCGGTGTTTGATACTTTTAAATGTTTTAGTTGTCCGTTTCATCATTAGTATGTTGGCTTGCTGTTTGTCAGTTTGGGTATCATGAATGCTGTGAGTTTTGCTTAATAACTGCTGCTGTGTGTTTTAGGCCTGCACGATATTAGAAAAATCTGACATCGCAATATTTTGTATTTCTGCGATATACAGTTGAAGTCAGAATTATTAGCCCCCCAGCCCCCCCCCCCCCCCCCCCCCCCCCCCCCCCCCCTGAATTATTAGCCCCCTGTTTATTTTTTCCCCAATTTCTGTTTAACGGAGAGAAGATTTTTTGAACACATTTCTAATCATAATAGTTTTAATAACTCAATTCTAATAGCTGATTTATTTTATCTTTGCCATGATGACAGTAAATAATATTTGACTAGATATTTTTCAAGACACTTCTATACAGCTTAAAGTGACATTTAAAGGCTTAACTAGGTTAATTAGGGTAACTAGGCAAATTAGGGTAATTAGGCAAGTTATTGTATAATGATCTGTAGACTATCTATAAAAGAATTAGCTTAAAGGGGCTAACAATTTTGTCCTCATAATGGTTTTTAAAAAATTAAAAACTGCTTTTATTCTAGCCGAAATAAAACAAATAAGACTTTCTCCAGAAGAAAAAATAATTTGGGAAAAATTAATAAAAGAAAAAAAAATTAAAAGGGGGGGCTAATAATTCTGACTTCAACTGTACATTGCGATATGAATACAGCTTTATTTGGAAAGAATTCTTCATTTTAGATTGATTTAGGGTGATTTTGCAGAGGAGTGAGTCTCGGATAATATATAACAAGCATAGATAAATTCAATATATAAAAGATAACGTGAATGATAGTTTTCTAAAGAGTGTTCAGGTACAGATATTAAATAATCAACAATAAACAGTCTTCAGTGTATATTAAGTAATCTATAATAAATTTACAAACATTATAATTTCTTGTGGCCGGATGACTGAAACTCTAAAATGTTTACACAGTCACATGCCTTAAAGGGATAGTTCACTCAAAAAGGAAAATTTACTCACCCTTAACTTGTTTCATACATTTTTGAGTTATTAAAATATCTTCTTTTTGTGTTCAACATAAAAAAAGAAACATATAAACATTTAAAACACGTGAAGGGTGAGTAAATAGTGATTTTACTAATTTTTGGGTAAACTATCTCTTTAAAAATGCATGTAGATGATAAAATTTTACTCCATTATAATTAAACTCTGCACTGATTATAATCAACTATAATCCCATATCCTGCAATGTGACTATTGCAGATGCACACATTGATAGCGATGCTGAAACGATATATTGCGCAGCCCTGTTTACTTCATCCTTGCTACCTACCGCTTTTATAAGTACTGTATTTTAGATTAAATAATTACAATTCTCAAAAACATGTCAAATATGTTTGGAAAATAATATAAAGCCCAATTTGCAATAGCACAAATAGTTTTTAAATGCATAGTTCACTCAAAAATGAATTTTTACTTACCCTTCACTTGTTTCAAATGTTTATGAGTTCTTAAAATATCTTCTTTTTTTGTTCAACATAAAAAAGAAACAAGTGAAGGGTGAGTAAATAGTGATTTTACAATTTTTTAGGGTAAACTATCTCTTTAAAAACGTATTCAGATGATAAACTTTTACGCCATTATAATCAAACTCTGCACTGATTAGGCTATAATCAACCATAATCCCATATGTTGCGATGTGACTATTGCAGATGCACACATTGTGATATCGATGCTGGAACGATATATTGCGCAGCCCTAGTATGTTTACTTCATCTTTACTACCTACCACTTTTTTAAAGGGGTGGTCCAGATTGTATTTTTAAGGCTTAATTGTGTTTATAAGACGCAAAGCAATGTGTGCTCATGTTATTTTTTTATATATCTTTGATTATATACAGTACAGCTACTCAGCTAACATGAAAACGACTGTCATATTTTCTAGAATTAGACAGAAAATGACACAGGACACAGCTGAACCTTATGTCTGCTTTCTAAAATACAATCTGACAAGTGTCTTTCATATATATTCGAAAAAGCATGTGTAAGTAATATGAATTGTTCATATATCTTTTGCGAGTTTGTTATTTGAGATGTATAAAGCAGAGAAAGCGGCCGCATAGAGAGAAACTGCAGCGTTGGTGAAGATTGTGAGTGTTCAGGAGTTTGATGGATAAATATGAATTTGTAGCTAAATTGTTAACGGTGCCAAACAGCATTTCCCGTTGTTTACATCCTTGTTTACGTCCTGGACATACCGTTAACGCTAGAAACTGTGCATGTAATAGATTAATTTTAACAAATAAAAATACTTACAGGTTGTGGCTTACAATCCACAGCTTCTTCTATTATGTTTGGAGCTGCTCCTTCTTTGAGGAGTTTGAGCTGAATCCAGCACTGAACTGGGAGAGATTCTGGCAGCTGTCCTTTGTCAAATGCTAGAGCTATATATATATTATAATTATCTGGAACATAATTCAAATTAAATTGTAAGCACGTCTCTCTTTGTGTCGTGTCCTTTGGAAGTCCAAATACAGAAACAGAAGAAGCTCTGTGGAAATAGCAGCAATTAGATGGCATTTTAGCTTTCTCTGCTATAACATCGTAGCACCTCTGGCCACTCCCCTTTGCTGCACAGGGTGTATGCACGTGGTGTATGCACGTAACCGCGTTTGTGATCTCATTAACCCGGATGTATTTTTTTGTAGTCCCCAAACTTATTTCGCTGTAGGCTTTGCTAAGCTAACTTTGTAACCTTTTGCATTGAACTTTGAGCATATTACATTCAGAGATTGTTGTTTATGTTCACACAGCTACATTACACATCAACTAAAGTTTAAAATATCATATTGTTGTAAACCAACCCTTTAAGTATTGTATTTTATATATATATATATATATATATATATATATATATATATATATATATATATATATATATATATATATATATATATATATATGTATAATATAATATAAAGCCCAATTTGCAATACCACAAAAAATTTGTATTAAAGTAGTATTAAAGGGATAGTTCACTCAAAAATGAATATTTACTCTCTCTCGTGGTTATAAACACACTTGTGAGTTGTATTTTTCTGTTGAACACAAAGGAAGATATTTTGAAAAATGCTAGAAACCTGTAACCAATGACTTCCATAGTAAGAGAAACAAATACTATACTATATATTATACTAATTATACTAATATATATTATATAATAATATACTAATATATTAAAAATACTAAGTCAATTATAGATTTCCAACATTTTTTCAAATAACTTATTTTGTGTTTGACTTTTGCCAGAAAACAAAAACTTTTCATTTAATCTTTTAAATCAAAACTTTGAAGAAACAAAATTGATAAAATTCTCAATAGAAAACTAGAATCAAACCTGCGCCTTTTACACAAAAACAGCAAGACATGCTTATAATTTTGAGCAATTACTCATAACCATAAGCAAAACCATTTAAAAAGACATTAACCTACTTAAACGAGTCTTCATAAGCAACAAATCAATACGCTCCCCATCAGAGCTTTTAACTCTGGAATGATTTTTCTTTCAGTCATTATCCGAATTTAATCATTAAGCGAAGCCCTTCTGACAGCTTATCTTTCTACTTCCTTTGATTACGTGCCGAATGCTACTTTGAATTACTCCAGTAGGAGGAAAATACACCCTGTAGCGAAACTACCCATGATCTACTTTCACACAGTGTGTCTGAAAGCTGGAGCGCTGAACCTCATTTAATTCATGAGCCACTGTGATTCTCTCTAGGGACAGTTTAAACCTAACACCACTATTCAGATGTTAATTGTCAATGATCATGCCTATCCATCTGCAAAACAGGCCCCTTTCTCACTGTAATATCCCAGGAGATGGCTGGAAATCGTGTAAATGAATGCATCAGCTTAAGCTCGACAGTACATTTACCTTCAGGCAAGACGAGCGACTCATAGGCGTCAGTGACATTTACCATTCAAATAAAACACAATGAGCACCATGATGCAACGAGACTACAAACGTTCGCTGACAAACACACAAACTCAACACAAACACAAAATTACCCAAACTAACCTAATCATTGTGAAATTACTTTCAGTGCAATCAACCCATCCCCCCTCCCCCCCTCCCCAATCGCCCCATGCTAGAAGCCGCTGTTTCCATATGCATGAAATTGCCAACGTTAAAGTGGGTTATGAAATGGGGGTAATGCTGTGGATAATTCCACTGCACACCCAGTAATGCTTTTTTCCATTAAATTAGGGCCTGTCTCCTTACTGAAGTGGCTGTGCCTTACAGCAAGACGCTTGTAAATTGCCATTTACGCATAATTAAGCATTCCTCATGAACATTAAAACATGCTTATTTTGGAGGGCCAGTGGTTGGGGATGTCTCCTCGTGCGGTGACTAATGTCTCTGGGGTTTGCACCAGAGCTTCTTCATTGCTTATAGTCACCCGAGGGCTGTAATAACTACCCAAAAAAACAACATGGATTGTGTAATTATGTTGTGGCCTAACTGTTCGATTATTAGCAAATAGCCTGTCAACGCAGGTTTAGATGTGACTCTGAATGACAATGCAGAGATGGACTGTTATTTTGCTTTAAGATAGATTTTATGTTATAGAGACTTCTAAATGGTAATGTCGGTGGAAATAAAAAAAACATTACAGAAGAAACAACAATCGCTAAGCAATCCCTTAAGCTAGAACTACACTTTTACCCGCTCGTTTATTGTAGTCTTGCATGGGCTTTTCTTCTGCATCTCTGAATTGGAAAGATATCGTGATGAAGCAGTATCTCAATAATCCTTATTTTATCATATTAATTGATGTGCAATCATGAAAGCGCATGACTGGTTTACAAAAAACATTGCAGAATTGTTCTTCCAAACTATAAAAACTGCATGCTTTTTCTTTATGTAATTATTTAACAGATAAACTACTCAGCATGTTCACATAGTCATAAGACATTAATATTAGGTTATATTTAGGTTGTGATGTCAGGTGACCAAAATTCAATGTCTAGCCAGTGTCTAAGGACAATGTTATTTTGACTTTTGATATTTGTTTGATTTTAGGTTGTGTTGGAAAGAAATCAAAATCCAACATCTTAAACCAACGTCAGATACTGACATTTTTTCATCAGGTATGGCAACCAACATCCAATGTCTGATAGACGTCATAGTGGTAACGTCCACACAATGTCAAGCTGTAACATCATTAGATGTTGATATTTGCTTAATTTTTAGGTTGGACATTTATGTCAGCCTGACGTTGGGTTCTAACCTCAACCCAATTTTTATTTCCAAAAAGAGTGCAACATCCCCACGACGCCGGGGTACAACGTCAATCTGACGTCATGTTTAGGTCTTGTGCATCCTGGGTACTGTTCAAGCAAATTGGAAAAAAATTAATACTCTTATTAGGCAAGTATGCTTTAAACTGATCAAAAGTCCCATTAAGATTTTACCTTTTTAGCATTCAGCGATTCAACAAAAAGAGGGAATACACACACTAAGTGCTAATTATACAAATGAACTGTTAGTGCTCAGAGAATAAAGTACTACAGTAAGGAGAGGGGAGTGTTTTTTTTAGAGATGTGGAGTGATTGTAAGAAAGTGTCTGGTGCAAATGTGTTTTCTATAGGTGGTTTGTCAAGCCCACTCACCTGAGGAACACTCATAATTCCATAATTCATTATATATTAAATATGTATAATCCTGGTCCTTTTCAAATGTTGTTATTTTCAGACTTCTAAATGGTAAGGCCGCTGCAAATAAAAAATATTATAGAACAAACAATGAATGTTATATATTGCACAAAAAAGTGAAAATTGGTTGTTTTTGCGTTATTTTGAGCAAATTCGTTCTTCTGGTTTGAAACGAATTTTTGAAGCTGCGTCACGGCCATGAGATACATAGGTGTAAATCCAGAGTGGAGAATGGCTGTCTGTCTTTTCGAGGACATAGTGATGTATCTGAGTGTGCGGCATTAATTCATGACAAAGACGTGCTTCAATGCGTTTATTAGTGTGTTGCAACGAAGGTTTTGTTTTCATTTTCCCTCTATGAGAGAGCAGCTGGACTCACGTGTGGATTACAGTGCACGCGACACGCGACAGAAACGCGTTAGTAAGGAACATTTTTACCGAGAGCTTTTTCTCATCTGGAAATGGTGAAATCCGGATTTGCCGCTCGTCTCCTTTTAATAAAAAGACACAGCTCCAGTTTGATTGTCTGTCTACAGATTTGGTAAGTGTTTGCAGTGCAGTGCCCTTTGTTTAATTGCTGCTCTCCGAGTGTAAACATGTAAACACAAACTATTCCCGTCGTGCAGGATTTTCGCTGCATTTTGTGACAGGATAGTCTATACACACACGGCTTTCCGAGTACATAAGTTACAGAGAAATGCGGAGGATTTTTTTTCTCTCATTCGCCATGGGGCATCAAATCAGCCCCTCTGTGTTTGTTTTGCCTGTGAAACTTAGCGCGTGCCCAAATGGAAACTCCCTTCTATGCAAATCCTACCCTCTTTCCCTCCCCCGACACTCCCACACTCCCAGAGCTGGACACGCCCAACTTTCCTGCCTTTTTTTTAAAACAGAGGTGTGAAAACACCCTGCTGAGACAGGGGGTTTCGTGGCCCTTTAAGCTATAACTACATTTTCACCCTCTCATTTTATGGCTTTCATAAGACTGGACTGGAGAGATATTCTAAACCAGCAGTGCGTCAGTAAACATTATTTCATAAATTTAATTGATATGAAAATAGTTCAGACAAATGATAGCAGATGAAGCAGTATTGCCCAATCCCTGAAGTAATATATGCATTCAATGTTGAAAAACCCTCAAGTATTTTTAAGAAGTCCCCTAAAGGGATAGTTCACCCAAAGTTGAAGATTCTGTCATCATTTACTTATCTAGCACTTTAACAAGCCTGTTTGAGTTTTTTTTTCTTTTGAACACAAAAGAAACTACTGTATTTAAAAACAATGTTGGAAACCTGTAACTATTGACTTCCATAGTATTTATACTTCCATAGTAGTTTCTAAAATTCATCAATATATCTTATTTTGTGTTCAGCAGAACAATGAAACTCATGAAATAGTGGTTAAAGTTAATTTTTTTTATGTGAACCATCCCTTTAAGCACATTTACCCTCCACCCTCCAGGCTCGTAGTTGAGTCCTCTGTTGGCTGTTGTGACTTTTAGCTAATCAGTTTTGTTCAATGCAAACAATTATTTTTCATGAGTTCAACATCCAGCTGTGCAAGAAAACATACAATCTGACGTAAGAGAAGTCATCTTTCGGTGCTGTACTGTTTTTAAATAGAGATAATATTTTTATAAGTAACTTTAACTCTACTGTAAATCTTGGACCTTATTCTTGAAACAAAAAATGACCAATGAAAAGGTGTGAAGCACCAAAAGCGACCGATATTTATATATATTAGAAATATTTTGGCTATTGTTGTAATCCATGAATTTTCAAATGAACCGTTTTGGTTATAATGACCATCCGACAATATATTTTAGCTAAAATAGTGCTTAAAATGTCACTAAAATGCAATATTTAAATCTCATAATTAAATAGTAGCCTAAATGAGGTCTATAAAAATGATCCACTTTTTGAGAAAAAAAAAGAATCACCCCTTTTACCAGGCTGACTACGGGTCTGCCCTCTCATATAATATCTTCTATGAGACTTTCTTCTACGTCACTGAACTGGATAGACGTTTAGAATCAGTGGTCCATCAGTAAACATTATTATATCAGATAAAGCACTATTCTTCAATCTATGAATTAGTTTATGCATTCAATGTTGTAAAACACCCCAAATATTTTTAAGAAGTCCCCCACCCAGAGCTGAAGATTCTGTCATCATTTACTTGCCTAGCACTTTAACAAGCCCGTTTGAGTTTTTTTTTCCTTTGAACACAAAAGAAGTTATGTACCTGTAACCACTGGCTTCCATAGTATTTGTTTTTTCTACTATGTAAGTCAGTGGTTACCGGTCTCTAACATCCATCAGTATATATTTTCTTGTGTTCAGCAAAACAAAGAAACACTTAAAACAGTGAGTAAAGTTTTATTTTTTGGGGTAAACTATCCCTTGAAGCACATTTAACCTCTCATTTAGTATCTTTCATAAGACTTTCTTCCACATCACTGGACTGGAGATATTCTGAATCAGCAGTGCACCAGTAAACATTATTTCATTAATGCATTTGTTATGAAAATAGTTTAACCATTGACATCCATAGTATTTGTTTTTCCTACTATGTAAGTCAGTGGTCTCTAACATCCATCAGTATATCTTATTTTGTGTTCAGCAAAACAAAGAAACACTTAAAATAGTGAGTAAAGTTTTATTTTTTGGGGTAAACTATCCCTTAAAGCACATTTAACCTCTCATTTAGTATCTTTCATAAGACTTTCTTCCACATCACTGGACTGGAGATATTCTGAATCAGCAGTGCACCAGTGAACATTATTTCATGAATGTATTTGTTATGAAAATAGTTTAACCATTGACCTCCATAGTATTTGTTTTTCCTACTATGTAAGTCAGTGGTTACCGGTCTCCATCAGTATATCTTATTTTGTGTTCAGCAGGACAAAACAACTCATAAAGTAGTGAGTAAAGTTACATTTTTTGGGGTAAACTAAGCACATTGTAGACAATGTTTCATCAATATAATTCTAAAAATAGTTTCAACAAATGATTGCAGATTAAGCCTCGGTTCCCTAATCTAATGCAAGAAAATGCAATGTTGAAGAAACAACAACTGTTAAGCAATTCCTTCCTCTCATTTAGTATCTTTCATTAGACATCACTGGACTGGAGAGACATTCTGAAGCAGCAGTGCATCAATAATCATACTTTTCTTAAAAAATAAACAGCAAAACACAAAACCCAAATCAGCAAGACCCATAACAGCAGCTGATTACTTTAAAGAGCCACAAAAGCATTTCTCCCTGAATCTGATTGATTTCCAAACCTTCAGGCAATGAAATAAAAACACAACAGCAATAAAAAAAAGTCCAATACCATTTTACGTTTAATCAACCCGCCAGATCTAAACTGCTGTGCGTCGTTCTATTGCATATCACAAGGATTTTGGTGCCTATAAAGCACGCCAGACTAATTACATCCCTCTCCGCTGATCCTACTGACTTCTTTTATCCACCAAAATCAATATTATCTCTTCTTCGCTTAACCGAGAAGTTATTTACAAAGTGAGCAGCTTTGAAAATATAGATTTTTTTTTCCTCCAAGCGTATTTAAACTTCTTTTAATGCAGCTGGAGAGAAGGCGCTCGTGCAGAGCATTAATTGACTTTTTATGAGCGCATTTGTTCCTCTTCCCTGCTGAAAAGGAGGGCGATGACCTTTCGATGCTCAGCCCACCGCCGCTCTTCTCTTTACAGGCGGTTTGCTCTTGCCTTCATCTCGCTCCTCCAGCAGTGCAATGAGCAGTCAGTGGTATTTCCTGACATGATATGTGCCTGCGAGCGTGTAGTTACATGTGTGTGAGAGCATGTGTGTTTGCATGTCGGGGTCAGAGGTTGAACGTCGGTGCCTGGAGGAAAAGTAGCTCGAGGTTGAGAGCACTTTAACTGGTTATTGCAACTCTACTGTTTATTTTAGCAAGAGGCCTGTAAAACCCGGCTGGTTTGGACTGTGATGTATGTGGATATAGCGAAGCGGCGTGAGATCTTGCGACAGGGGGAGAAGCCGAGAAAAAAGGAAAAGTGGCTTTATTTTTCCATTTCTAACTCTTTCCTGTTTGTTAGGTTTTGTGCATAAGGGTTTGTGTGTGTGCGCTTGTTCTGTCTCATTACACGCAGACTGCATAGCTGCGATGGCTGTATGCTCTCGCTTCCATATGTAAACCATTTCCACCCTCCCTTCCCCAAAAGCCTGGCCTCATTAGCGCAGGCTTTATGACACGGCTCTACCTAAATGCCACAGATTTTTCCATTCCTGTCCTCAGCCCCCAAAATGCACACTGGCAAGGCTAAAACTCACAAGACTTTACAGGAGAGAAAGCTGGAATACTTGTACAGTACATGTTTTAATACACATTGTATACGTATGTGCATGAAATTTATTAACAGTCAGTATTAAGTTAGCTCTGTGTACACATTGAAATAAATTAGCAACAGTGGTTGTGGAAATAATTATATTTATCTATTTTATTTATTTAATTATTTAACCAGGAATGTCCCATTTACAGTTGAAGTCAGAATTATTAGCCCCCCTGTTTATTTTTTTCCCCAATTTCTGTTTAACTGAGAGATTTTTTTCAACAGATTTCTAAACACGATAGTTTTAATAACTCATCTCTCATAACTGATTTATTTTATCTTTGCCATGATGACAGTAAATAATATTTTACTAGATATTTTTCAAGACACTTCTATACAGCTTAAAGTGACATTTAAAGGCTTAACTAGGTTAATTAGGTTAACTAGGCAGGTTAGGGTAATTAGGCAAGTTATTGTATAACGATGGTTTGTTCTATAGACTATCGAAAAAAAGGGGCTAATAATACTGACCTTAAAATGTTTTTTTTTTTTAATTTAAAGCTGAAATACAACAAATAAGACTTTCTCCAAAAGAAAAAATATTATCAGACATACTGTGAAAATTTCCTTGCTCTGTTAAACATCATTTGGGAAATATAAAAAAAAAAAGAAAGAAAAAAAGGGGGGCTAATAATTCTGACTTCAACTGTAGATACAATATCTCTACTACCAGGGAGTCCTGGTCAAGACAGGCAGCATTAAACAAAAAAAAATGTAATGTCACAACACACACAAAAAAATTGTATAAACCATAATCAATTGTTAAAGCATGTGCACTGTTCTAAATTTGCAGTCTTTAAAATATAAATTTGAATAGAGATAGTGGGTATGGATTTCATATGTAGTATATCTTGAAGCTCATTCCAAACATATGGAGCACACTTAGAATGCAGATCGACCTAACTCTGTGTGAAAAAATGGCATCTTAAGTACACTGTAAAACCTAACAGTCAACTTTATCAAACGAAATAAGTGTAGGTAACTCAAAATTAACTGAAAGTAAATTCTACTCATTTGAAAAGAGTTTTGAACTCAGTGTTAAAGGTAATTAGTTAATTAAATACATCATTACTTTAACTTAAATGCAGTACGTTCACAGTACTCATTGTAGATTATTTTTTTAACTTAAATGGTTTGTTGCAATCGGTTTCCTCAAACGGTTTGAGTTGCCTTAACTTATTGGGTTTTACAGTTCTCAGTTGGTTTGAGTTCTCTTCATTTATTGGGGTTTACTGTGCTCAGATTGCTTTTTTTACTCAAATGGATTAAGTTCACAGTATTCATTTGGATTAGTTGTTGAATTTTATGGTTTGTTGCAATCGGTTTCCTCAAATGGTTTGAGTTACCCTAACTTTTTAAGTTTTACAGTGTAAGATTATATTTGCTGATCTGGTATTGTAAGTATTTAAACTGTACTCCAACAAATTAGATGTACACTATGGTAATTTAATGAGGTCTATTCTGTCGTTTTACATAAATTACAATGATGTGTGCGTGCACTTGAACCAGTGACAAATCTTAAGGCACTATGATATACAATATTTAATTTTTTTAAACATTCAGAGGAAGCATTATAAATACGAGTAACAAGTCTGATTACTTTCTTTTATAATTAAACATTATTGAGATTAACATAAAAAGTTTAAATTGCTAAATATTTAAGCACTCCTGTGTAATTTTATTTATTTTTCAAATATTTTAAATATAAGTAATTTATCAGAAATTTTACAGAGAAAGGACTTCACCCCATAGTAATTTTTTCCTATTATATTTTTTATTCTGGAGAAAGTCTTACTGCTTTTAGTTTGGCTGAAATAATAATAATAACAAAAAAGTTACAAAAAAGTTATAAACATTAGCACTATTAACAAATTCTTATTGTTTTGATTGGCTACAGAACAAACCAATGTTGTTCATTGATTTGCTTAATTAGCCAAGGTAAATTAATTGAGCTAATTAAGAAATAAATGATTAAAACCATTAGGTTTAAAAATGTGTTAAACATCACTTGGGAAATATTTGACAAAGAATTAGTATTTCACAGGGATAATAATTCAAAGGCTAATAATTTTGTCTTCAACTGTATATGTATGCCATATGAAACCACATTCGTATTTTAATGATTCATTCATTCATTTTCCTTTGGCTTAATCCCATTATTCATCAGGGGTCGCCACACCGGAATGAGCCACAACTATTTTGGCATATGTTTTTTTTACAGCGGATGCCCTTCCAGCTGCAACCCAGTACTGGGTAACACCCATACACTCTTGCATTCACACACGTACATTACAGCCAGTTTAGTTTACCCACACGAACATGGGGAGAACATGCAAACTCCACACAGAAATGCCAACTGGCCCAGCCAGGACTCGAATCAGTGACCTTCTTGCTGTGAGGTGACAGCTCTAACCACTGAGCCACCGTGCCACCCCTATTCTGATGATTCTTGGTGTGAATATACTTTACAAGATTGACTGATACATACACTCTTATTACACTTAATGAAGACACTATTTCTTCTGCAAATATAATAAAAATGCTTGATAGTCATTTCTTGCTCATGTATATGAATTTGCTGCATTTCTACTCTTTAATGAGCTTTCAGAAATGCTTTTGGTATGCTCAATGAAATATAATCAATGAAAAAACAGTTGCTTCGTAGTTTGTGTGTATCTTTATGCATTTCGTCTTAATTCTTAACCCAGCTGGCACCTTGATGTCAAAATAACATCAAATGAACACTGACATAAAAAAAAAAAATGTAAACCATTTTGATGTCAAAACCTTGACGTCTATTGACATCCACACATTGATGCTATTTTGACCACCAAAATAACGACACAAAAAAAATTAATATAAGAAAGGTTTTATTAATCTAAATGCATTAATTTCAAATGAAAAATGTACACTCGATTTTGTATCCCTACAAAGCATGCAAACTACCTTGATGTCAAAACAACATCAAATTGACATCTAACATTGGTAAATTGATTGATGGTGCTTGACACCAATATTAGATGTCAATTTGATGTAGTTTTGATTTTAAGGTAGTCAACTGGGCTTTCATAAATGCTTTTGCTATGCTCAGGAAAACAGTTGCTTCATAGTTTGTGTGTATCTTTATGCCTTTTTTTTAGATTCTTTAGTGTCTTAACCCAGCCAACATCTCCTCAAAATAACATCAAATGGACACTGAAGTATAAAAAAAAAACATGTAAAAAATGCAAATCGTTTTGATGTCAAAACCTTAACATCCATTTGACATCCACACATTGATGCTATTTTGATCACCAAAATAACGACACAAAAATATTATATATAAAAAAAAGGGTTCATTCATCTAAGTGCAACATCCCTACAAAGCATGTAAGCTACCTTGATGTCAAAACAACATCAAATTGACATCTAACATTGGCATCAAAAATCGATTGATGCATTTTAATGGTGTTTTTTCACACCAATGTTAGATGTGAATTTCATGCAATTTTGATTTTAAGGTCAATTGACATCAAATCAATGTGCATTTTTGATATATTTTTGTGGCCCTTTACTGGCACATTAATATACTGCATCTCTAAACAAAGGCATATATTATTTCCTAAAACCAAACTAAACTAAAAATAAATACATATAAGCATTCATACAAATTACAACATCTCTACATGATACAGTTGAAGTCAGAATTATTAGCCCGCCTTTTATTTATTTATTTATTTTTTAAATATTTCCCAAATTATGGTGAATAGAGCAAGGAATTTTTCACGGTATGTCTGATAATATTTTTTCTTCTGGAGAAAGTCTTATTTGTTTTATTTAGGCTCGAATAAAAGCAGTTTTGAATTTTTTAACAACCATTTTAGGGACAAAATTATTAGCCCCTTTAAGCTATATTTTTTTTTCGAGAGTCTACAGAACAAACCATCGTTATACAACTTGCCTAATTACTCCTAGTTAAGCCTTTAAATGCACTTTCAGCTGTATAGAAGTGTCTTAAAAATATCTAGTAAAATATTATTTCCTGTCATCATGGCAAAGATAAAATAAATCAGTTATTAGAAATGAGTTATTAAAACTATTATGTTTAGAAATGTGTTGAAAAAATCTTCTCTCAGTTAAACAGAAATTGGGGAAAAAAATAAACAGCTAATAATAATAATTCTGACTTCAACTGTATAAAAAACTGATTTAATTTCATATACTGACTGCATGAACTGTGCAAAACCACCAGAAGGTGGGGATGAAATCTCCGAGCAGGATCCTTGAGCTCAAGTTCTACAAGCGTGCCTTCAAAAGAGGGAGCTGTGGTTCTCTTCTAATGTGTGTCAGCTACGAAACCTCTCTGATGTGATGTGTGTGTTAGACTACAAACTCACAATAAACACACAAGACAGACAGAGTGCCACCTCAGCATATTCTGCATGCTTTAAATCTTCATCTGCATAACAAAAAAGTCACTGCTGTCCTACAAAAATACATACTTGCAGAGCCAAATCTGCATGACGGCTCAATCTTTCAAAAAGCCACAAATGAGCAATTGAAACACACGAGACTCATAAGAGAACACGAGAGACAAAATACAGCACTCTTTGCAAACGACGCGAGGGGAAGGTTTGCTTTTTATGGTTTCAGCTGGTTTAAACATTCCATTAGTTTCTTTTGAGGAGATGGCATTTCAGCGCTTGTTTTTCCTCTCTGAGAGCGAGACTCGCACTGAATGTAGACCATTTTAAGAGGCTTATCCGCTTTCTTCCTCCAACCGCCCTTGAACTCCACACATATGTTTCTGATAGACCTCAGCACTCCTACTCAGCCTCTCATTCAGAAAGAAATGGAGGGGTGGGGGGAAGAAAAAAAAAGTTTTCCAGTGAAACACTAAACAGTTTATTTTCTCTGTGTCGTTCTCTGGGGCAGCTTTAAAGACTGCTCAATCACACGCGGATGTGCTCTCTCGGTCACATCGACAAACAAACCCATGATTTAACTCTCCTCAAGGTCTCTCCATTCATATTTTGTTCCTCTTCTCCGCCTTATTTTTTCACTTTTGAAAAAGCGGAGCTCGCAAATGGTCTGATTGTAGTTTCTATTAATGCGGTGTAAGCTCAAAAATAAATCTTTTTATCAGCAGCACATTTCATACATGCATTTGTGCACAGTGCTACACAGAAATGTGAGAGGAGTCAAAAGTTTAGACACACTTGACTCAATTTATGTTTTACATGATATTAAAACCTCGAGATTTACGGTTTAAATGCTTGAAAGTAATTTGCTGCATATGAACTGCATTTAAAATAGCAAAAAGTAGCTTTTTATTTAATATTTTTAAAGAATAATAATGCTATAAGAGTAACATTTTTCTAAAAAAAAATTAAATTTTTATTAATTAATTTATTTGATTGATGAAGAGTATGGTAGGTTTTTCCAAATCTTTTTAAATAGTCTATAATGATTCCTATATGTTTTTAATATTACTATTTTAATGTGTGCAAATTATGCACCTTGTTGACAGTGTAATTAAAACTATACTTTCCATTGTCCAATTTTATTACATTATTGTTAATATGTACATTACATTCAGCGTGAAAAGTCTAGACACACTTGACTCTTATGAGACTGTTGTAATTAGATGTAAATAAATATATGGTTATTTTAGTTTGTTTTCTTCATTTTTGTCATTCAAAACATCACAATAGATTGTAATGCAGAATGAAATTACATTACATCGACCCAGCAAAAACATAAAAAAACATCAAAAACAATATTAAAACCCAACATAATAAATAAGCTTTCATAAATATATTACAATATAGTTATATATAAAATATAACCCAATTTAAAAACAAAATCACAAAAGGGAATAAATAAATACTTAACTATAGCACAGTTTGTTATAATAGTTCTAATATTGACAATTTGGGCTAGTTTAACTATTTATAGATTAACTATTTTTAGACATACTAGCTATCAATAGTATTATTTATATATATAACCTAATTATTAAAATAGATTATATATTATACATATGATATATTTTAAAATACAAAAAAAAGAATGAATACATTTTAAATAAAACAAAAAAATAATTTAATATATTTTTTAATCTGTCTAGGCAGTAACATAATATATTTAGGATGTTGGAAGAAATGACTGATTATGGTAAATTATGTAACTTTATCATAATGTTAATAATGTAAAAACAAAAACAAACAAACAAACAAACAAACATTTCTTCCAATATCCTACATATATTACCTTACTACCTAGACAGATACAAAATATTAAATAGTTTTTTTTGTTTTATTTAATATTCATTCCTATTTTTTTTTGTATTATAAAAATAACCTTATTTATTTACATTTATTGGAATAACAAAGAAAAAAGTATGTGTTCATTTTTTTAAATGTCTCAAATTTATTATAATATTTACGTAATATTACTGTATTAGGGCTGCATGGTATTAAAATAATCTGATATTGCGATGTTTATTTTTCTGCAATAAATGTTGCGATATTAATACAGTTTAAGATAGTTTGAATAGCACCATTAGAAGTCTAACAGTATTCAGGTACAGCAATAAAAAAACCACAATGCAAAAAATGCTTTTCCTACTAGGCTGAGCGATATAGTAAAAAAATTATCACGATATAATGTTTCAAATCATTCTGTATCGAAAATTATTGAATATTTTTTATAATCCATTTAGAATGAATGAATGATTCTTTAATTAACCACTTTATTTTAATTTATCAACGTTACTAAGGCAAATAGTTTTAATAGTCAAAAACAAACAAAAAATAATAAAAAACTAAATAAAATAATAATAAATATAAACAAAAGCGTTAGAGACTCCTAAACTTCATAAATAAAATGTTACAAAGTGCGTGCTATGGTAAAGTGTAAACATTGAACAATCAAAGCAAACTTAAAGGTAGATCAACATCTGTAAGATGTCAATAATGATGATACAGTAAACCTCAACTCTGCAAACAAAACTAATTACGATAATCAAATCTGAGCTTTTAAGTAAGGCAGGGGTGTCCAAACTCGATCCTAGAGGGCCGGTGTCCTGCGTATTTCAGTTCTAATAAAAAATAAACACACCTGAATCAGCAAATCAAGCTCTTTCTAGGTATAGAAACTTTCAGGCAGGTGTGTTGAAGGAAGTTGGAGCTAAACTATGCAGGACACCGGCCCTCCAGGACCATGTACCAAGGAACCAACCATCATTATTGCACACCACGTGCGCTCCCTATTTGCAATGCGCAAGCCCTGTGCTTTGATTGGAAATAACCCTAAGCTTATTGGTATTCTTTCAAGGCACACGCTCAGCAGACACATTTAAATAAAACTATAATGCTTATCGTTATTGATGTTTTATCGTTATTGTGTTTGGTCGATAAATACCGATATCGATTTATCATTTCTTATGCTTTAAATTTTTTTTAGATCAAGTAAAAATGTTGTTCTGTTTTCCACTTCCAAGAGTTTTTTTTTACTTAAAACAAGTCAAATGATCTGCCATTGGCGTAAAAAATATATACTGGTTTTCTCTTTGAAATATTGATATTTAGACAAGAAACAAGACCTAACTCCTAAAAGAAACATTTTTTTTTGTTGTTCATAAATCATATAAATTCCATATAAATACAGTAATTGAATACAATTCTTTAGCAGGTCAAATATAATCCAGATTCAACATTGCATATCTTGCATTGTGACTATTGCGGATGTGCACTTTGCGATATCGATGCTAAAATGATATATCGTGCAGCCATAATATGTATATTTCAAATGTCCTGAATTTATTATATTAAAATTGTCCAGACAGATAATGAATTTCTAATACTTAGAAAAATAATCTGGCATACCTATTGGTTCCTACACTCCCTTTGTTGTTACACTGACAATATGTGCCATCATATTTTAGCAAAGTTTTATGCATGTATGACACCTGCAGTCAGAAGAGCTGAATGTTTTTACACAAAAAATGCATCAGGAACTGCAGCACTGGCATTCTTACACCACACACGCCGCCAGCCCTGGTAGTATCTCATACACAAAGTAATCCTTCATGCTTAATTTCCCTTTATCCTCTATAAATCACTATTAGACCTGCGCGGACAGATAGGGAAGTGTAAACACCTGTTGTGGTGCGTGTCAGAATTCAGACGGGCAGCAAAGGTGCATGTGTGTGTGTGTAGGCCACGATAGGTTAAAACACGAGTGTAAAATCAAAACCAGCCGACACATCTCTGCTAGCAGGCTCAGCTGGAATAACTCTCTCCAAAAAGTTACTCTTTCTCTCCTGAGTGTGAGCAGATTTGCCTGTACACAAAAAGCCAGGAGGGCGAATCCTGATTGCCTAGTTCGACTCCTTAACACCGTGGAGCCATGCTGATTTTACTGACATCTATTGAGAAAGAAACACACAGACTAAAGTCTTGACTATCAGCACTTCAGTTGATCCAAACGGTATGTGCCTCCCTTCTGAATAACACATCAATTATGAGCTGTCACTGGAGTTCTGCGAGTTTCAATAGCTCGTCTCTAATGGCTCAGATTACAGTAAACATTATTTTGCTCTGAAAAGAAGTTTGAGTAAGTGCCTTTGTGCTATTTCATGACAACCGGCTCTGGCTTTCACAATAGTTCTGGTCCTGGTTATGTAAACATTCTGGGTCCATTGAGCAAATAATATTCATTTCCATATTACTTTAATATTTGTTTAATGTATTACTATTGAGTTCATTTAGATTAAAATGTGTCCAATCAGGTTCATTAGGATTTTCAGTGGGTGTAGGATAGATGGATTATAAACATAGATTAAATGATACAGTAGCTAGAAAAAAACAATGGATGGAGAGACAAACAGATGAATAGCTAGACAGAATTATAGAGGAATGGATGGGGAGAAAGAGACGGATAGATAGAATGATGGATGGATGGATGGATGAATGCATGGATGAACAGACAAACAGACGGATTGCTAGACAGAACTACGGACAGACGGACGTACGGGCGGGCGGGTGGTTGGATGGGTGGATGGACAAACAGACGTATAGCTAGACAGAACTATGGATGGATGGACATACAAACAGATGAATAGCTAGACAGAACTATGGATGAGTGGATGGATGGATAAATGAAGAGACAAACAGACTTATTGCTAGACAGAACTATGGATGGATGGATGGAGAGACAGACAGATAGCTAGACAGAACTATAGATGGATGGATGGAGAGACAAACAAACAGATAGCTAGACAGAACTATAGATGGAGAGACAAAGACATGGATAGCTAGATGGATGGATGGATGCATGGATGAACAGACAAACAGATGGAGAGACAAACGGATAGCTAGACAGAATTATAGATGGATGAATGGAGAGACAAACAGACTTATTGCTAGACAGAACTATGGATGGATGGATCGATGGATCGATGGAGAGACAAACAGACAGATAGCTAGACAGAACTATGGATGATGGAGAGACAGACAGATAGCTAGACAAAACTATGGATGGATGGAGAGACAAATAGACAGATAGCTAGACAGAATTATGGATGGATGGAGAGACAAACAAACAGATAGCTAGACAGAACTATGGATGGATGGAGAGACAAAGACATAGATAGCTAGAATGATGGATTGATGGATGGATGGATGAATGCATGGATGAACCGACAAACAGATAGAACTATGGATGAGTGGATGGATGGATAAATGAAGAGACAAACAGACTTATTGCTAGACAGAACTATGGATGGATGGATGGAGAGACAAACAGACGTATAGCTAGACAGAACTATGGATGGATGGATGGAGAGACAAACAGACGTATAGCTAGACAGAACTATGGATGGATGGATGGAGACAAACAGACGTATAGCTAGACAGAACTATGGATGGATGGACATACAAACAGATGAATAGCTAGACAGAACTATGGATGAGTGGATGGATGGATAAATGAAGAGACAAACAGACTTATTGCTAGACAGAACTATGGATGGATGGATGGAGAGACAAACAGACTTATAGCTAGACAGAACTATGGATGGATGGATGGAGAGACAGACAGAAAGCTAGACAGAAATATAGATGGATGGATGGAGAGACAAACAAACAGATAGCTAGACAGAACTATGGATGGATGGATGGAGAGACAAACAGACAGATAGCTAGACAGAACTATGGATGGAAGGATGAATGAATTGAGAGACAGAAATGAATAGCTAGACAGAACTATGGATGGATGGAGAGACAAAGACATGGATAGCTAGATGGATGGATGGATGCATGGATGGACAGTCAAACAAACGAATAGCTGCACAGAAGTATAGATGGATAGATGTACAAACAAATGGATGGCTAGACAGAACTATGGATGGAAGGATGGATGGATGGATGGATGAATGGAGAGACAAAAAGATGGATAGCTAAGCAGAATTATAGATGAAGGAATAGAGAGACATCCAGACGGTTAGCTAGACAGAACTTTGGATGGATGGAGTGATGGATGGAGAAACAAACAGAAAGATAGCTAGACAAAATTATAGACGGATGAATGGAAAGATGGAGAGACAAACAGACAGATAGCTAGACAGAACCATGGATGGATGGATGGATGGACGGATGGATGAATGGATGAACAAACAAACAGACGGATAGCTAGACAGAACTACGGACGGACGGACAGATGGATGTACGGAAGGGCGGGCAGGTGGTTGAATAGGTGGTTGGACAAACAGACAGATAGCTAGACAGAACTATGGATGGATGGACATACAAACAGATGAATAGCTAGACAGAACTATGGATGGATGGATGGATGGATGGAGATAAAAACTGATGGATAGTTAGAGAGAATTAGAGATGGATGAATGAAGAGACAAACAGACAGATAGCTAGACAGAACAATGGATGGATGGATGGATGGAGAGACATACAGATGGATAGCTAGACAGATTGATGGATGGATGGATTGATGGATGGATGGAGAGACATACAGACGGATAGCTAGACAGAAAGATGGATGGATGAATGGATGGATGGATGGATGGATGGATGGATGGAGACAAACAGATGGATAGCTAGACAGAACGATGGATGGATGGATGGAGAGACAAACAGACGAATAGGTAGACAGAACGATGAATGGATGGATGGATGGATAGAGAGATAAACAAATAGATAGCTAGGCAGAATTATGGATGGATGAAGAGACAAACAGATGGATAAGTAGACAGAATTATTGATGGATGGATGGAGAGACAAACAGACGGATAGCTAGACAGAAAGATGGATGGATGGATAGATAGAGAGACAAACAGATGGATAGCTAGACAGAACGATGGATGGATGGAGAGACAAACAGATGGATAGCTAGACAGAACGATGGATGGATGGACAAACAGACGAATAGCTAGACAGAACAATGGATGGATGGATGGATGGATGGATGGAGAGACAAACAGCCTGCTAGCTAGACAAAACAATGGATGGATAGATGGATGGATAGATGGATGGATGGATAAAGAGACAAACAGACTGCTAGCTAGACAAAACAATGGATGGATGGATGGATGGATGGATGAAGAGACAAACAGACAGATAGCTAGACAGAACGATGGATGGATGGATAGATAGAGAGTATAGGTGGGCATAGATTAATTTTTTTAATCTAGATTAATCTAGATTAATTTCAAAATTAATCTAGATTAATCTAGATTAAAATGGCTCATTTGAATTCTGCCGAAGGCATTCAGAATATGTGTGCTACCCAAATAATAAGTCTTTGAGAACGGGTTTCTCAAGCCAGGTGACGCATTAGACCAGGGGCTCATCTCCTGTTTCCAAAATGCATCACAAACTGCTCGAGAAACTGTTCTACTATGATAATTGGTGATGAAAAAAATGATGTTCAAAAAGATGTACTTGTGTTTACTCACTGTTTATTCAGTTAAACATGAATGTTGAACTGTAGGCCTACATAAGCTCCAAACAGTGATTTCATACTTGCTTTTGATGTACGTACATACAGAAAATGCTGCTTCGCAAAGGCAAGTTCACAGAGCCCTGACGGTGTCAAACATTGAGTATGTTTACATGGGCAACAATACTTTAATACGATTTTAATATGATTAAAACAATACTCTGATTAAGAGTCTACCATGTAAACAGCGATTTTTGATTACTTAATGCGACTAAAGTCATAACTGCACTAAACAGAAATGGAATTGAGACGTGGAGCATATTTTCCGACAAGATCCACACAGGCGGCTGTCAGTAAAGGACTGCACAGACACACAGACGCACACACACACATCGCGAAATGTGGAAGTTTTTTTTCTTCTCACACTCTCACCTGTCCTTACTCATTTATTTGCGTCTAATACCCCAGCTTGTCACGAAGGCATGAATTAAATGTGCGTGAGTTAAAGTGAAACTGCTCAACTGCAGTTAGAGTCAGGCATCCTGCTGATTTGATTCAGAAGGGCACTTCTTTCCTAGACGGCTCACCGGTCAGGTATACATCCGCGCTAAACTATCAAGGTGAAAGTCATCATAGCCTGCGTAGAAAAGACCCAGCTTTCACCCAACTTTGAGAATAGATTAATGGTGATATTTTTTTTATCGCGCGATAAGAATCTCGCGTTAACGCAGCACGTTAACGCCGATAATGGCCCAGCACTAATAGAGAGACAAACAAATGGATAGCTAGACAGAATTATAGATGGATGAATGGAGAGACAAACAGATAGATAGCTAGACAGAACTATTGATGGATGGAGAGACAAACAGACGGATAACTAGACAGAATTATAGACGGATGAATGGAGAGACAAACAGACGGATAGCTAAACAGAACTGATAGCTAGACAGAACGATGGATGGATGGATGGATGGATGGATGGATGGATGGATGGATGGATGGAAAAACAGACGGATAGCTAGACAGAATGATGGATGGATGGATGGAGAGACAAAGACATTAATAGCTAGACAGAACTATGGATAGATGGATGGATGGAGAGACAAACAGACAGATAGCTAGACAGAACTATGAATGGATGGAGTGACAAAGAGATGAATAGCTAGACAGAACTATGGATAGATGATTGGATGGAGAGACAAACAGACATATAGCTACACAGAACTATGGATGGATGGAGAGACAGAGATGGATAGCTAGACAGAACTATGGATGGATGGATGCAGAGACAAACAGATGGATAACTAGACAGAATTATAGATGGAATGGACGGACGGACAGATGGATGAAAAGACGATAGATGTATGGATGAAAGAGAAAGCTAAATATAACAATGAATGGATTATTGATTGATGGATTGATGACTGATAGACAGATGGATAGACAATAGATAGTTAAAGTGATACATTGAGAGAATGGTAGATGGATGGATGTATAAATAGAATGATTGATGCATGACAGACAGACAGACAGATACAGATAGATAGATAGATAGATAGATAGATAGATAGATAGATAGATAGATAGATAGATAGATAGATAGATAGATAGATAGATAGATAGATAGATAGATAGATAGATAGATAGATAGATAGATAGATAAAAACATTCCATGACAAAAAACATTTCATGACAATCTGACCTAGATACACATAAGTATCAAATTGATAAAACAGGCAAGTAATTTTGCGAGATACTGTTGTATTAATTTTGAGCTCTGGCAGTCAATGGTCTACATTTGGCCTCTATCAGCTCAACACTTTAGGGACTAACGCTACACTCAGTACATGACCCAAGCAGGCAGAAACTTGACCTCAAAAATGTTTTGGAGAATTCAAATTGGACCCATGTACAGTACCTCAATGTGAACCGCAGAGTTTAAGAGAGAGCGATCTGTCCAAAACCTCCTTTTATAAAGTAATGAAAGAAACATATGACATTGAGAAAACTTACAGGTATATATGCACAGTTAGAAAAAAGTTATTTGATCCTAAAGATCTTTTTACCTGCATACATATCACCTACATCTGTAGATCGACTCAAACTCAATGTTTTCAGGACAGTTACATTTAAAAGTATAATTTTTAAAGTAAATTCACTGCCAGTTCCTTCCTGAACTTGAACATTTAATAGTATAATTTTTCCTTTTGCATAAAAATACAGACTTCAACATGAGAAACAGACAACCTCTTGTTTCACTTCAGCAAATTTCCTCATAAACAAAACCAGTGGCTTAAAATACTTAAAACTGAAACACAAAACAATGTTGCTTAATAAAAATTTCAGTCTGTCCTCAGATTAACTGAGAGAGATAATGGGGACAATCTGACGCTGCACGGTCATTCACTAATGATCCAAAACATAATAAATCGAACATTTCAAATATGCTAAATGCAAAGCTGCTTATGTCATTGTGTACTAGCATGTGTGTGTGTGTGTGTGTGTGTGTTTGTGGGTGTGTATGTCTGTGTTATGGCCCGCAGGCTGGTTTAGCTGACCTCAGTGAAAGCGAGCCTCATGACAGAAGGTCTGGCATTGTCTCTGTGCCCAGGCTGCTGTGGAGCCAGCCGGTCTGCCGGCCGCCAGCTTTGCTTGCTTATAACTGCTGAGAACATCCGATCCCCTTGGGGAGGCCAGGGAGGGAGAGAGAGAGAGAGAGAGATAAAGCGAGGGAGGAGGACTCTACAGCACTCTACATTCTTTCTTCAGCCATTATCTCTTCTCTTTAGAAAGGCAACATGCATTATCCACAGCAACGACCATGTATGTGTGCATGTATGCATTTATTTATCTGTCAGAGCCAAATTCAGAGGGAGTAGAAGAGATGGTAGTAAGATTTATGGAAATAGAGTGGAAGACAGAGCAGAGAAAGGGAGAAATAAAGATAAGCAGAGAATGTTTTAAAATGTTTTCATTTTTTTGAGCCTGAAACCCAAACAAGACTACTTAAAATGATCTTTTACAATCAGTTTTGCTTATTGTACTGTAGACCTTTTCTTTAAGTATCCAATTTGTTGATATTGTTTACAATTGCAAGATGTTTTTATACAAAGATAAAAAAGTTAATACACAAAATACTTGGTATCAAAACCCATATTTGCATGAGTTTGAGGTGGAATTTGTTCGCTGACCAATTGACAATGAGGAAACCTGTTAGATTTTTTTTAAATTGATTTTGTTACTACTGTTCAAAAAGTATGAACTACCTGACAAAAGTCTTGTTGTCAATCCCAGTTGTAGGAGCAACAAAAATAATAACTTGATTTCTAGCTGATCATTTGAATAATTGGCAGAAGGTAGATTTTTCAGATGAATCATCTGTTGAACTGCATCCCAATCATCACAAATACTGCAGAAGACCTATTGGAACCCACATGAATGAATGAATTTATTTATTTAACAGGGACATGCACAAAAATTACATTAACCTCAAAAAGGAAAGATGCATTGTGCCCGGTTGTAGCAGGATTGCTATTTTCCACGAGCAGTCCCTAAATAGGTAAAAATTATAGGTGGGCATAGATAATTTTTTTAAATCTAGATTAATTTCACTGTAATCTTGGAATTAATTTAGATTAAAATGGCTCATTCAATTCTGCCGAAGGCATTCAGAATATGTGTGCTGCCCAAATAGTGACTAAAAGTAAGTCTTCTTTGAGAGTGGGTTTCTCAAGCCAGGTGGCGCATCAGACCAGGGGCTCATCTCCAGTTTCCAAAATGCATCACAAACTGCTTGAGAAACTGTTTCTACTATGATAAATGGTGATGAAAATAAATGATGTTCAATGAGATGTACTTGTGTTTACTAACTTTTTAATCAGTTAAACGTTAATTTTGAACTGTAGGCCTACATAAGCTCGAAACAGCGATTTTTGATGACCTTAATCCGACTAAAGTCATAACTGAACTAAACAGAAGTGGAATTAAGAAGTGGAGTATGCATATATTAGTGGCATTATTGAAGTAAACACCGCAATCAAACTACTACCGTCATGTAGGACCTTTTGCCATATTTTCCGACAAGGTTCACACACGCGGCTGTCAGTAAAAGACCGCTCACACACACACACGCACGCATGCACGCACGCACGCACACACACACACATTTGTTTTTGTTAAAAGTGTGTACATTACATAGGTTTCCATTCACTTTATACAGATCAAACCGTATATTATATTGCCCTCACCCCACCGAACCCCTAAACCCAACCATCACAGGAGACAGTGTACAGCTTTACTCCCTGAAAAAACTCATCCTGTGTGATTTATAAGCTTTTTGAGAAGTGAGGACGTCACCAATGTCCTCATATTTCACCTGCTTTTTGTAATACCTGTGTCATACCTATGTCATTATACAGATTTGTGTCCTTATATGTCACAAAAACACATACACACACACTTCGCGAAATGCGGAAGTTTTTGTCTTTCCATTCAGCGTGCGTTATTAAATTCCATAACACTCTCACCAGTCCTTACTCCTTATTTGCTTCTAATACCCCAGTTTATCATGGGGGAATGAATAAAATATTCATGAGTTAAAGTGAAACTGCCGAACTGCAGTTAAAGTCACCCAAAATTACAGGAAACTCTTACATGAAAACACTTCACGTAAACACCTTAGCTATATTATTGTCCATTAAGGCAAATAACTAGACTACAGATGGCCATGTAAACTTTGAGAATAGATTAATGGCAATATTTTTTTTTTAGCACCCGATAAGAGTCTTGAGTTAACGCAGCACGTTAACGCCAATAATGGCCCACCACTAGTAAAAATTAAAACAATAATAACCAATAATAATAATTCATTAAAAAGTTAGTTTAAAACATACAGGCATAATCACATATAAACTAAAACACTGACAAATCAAAAACATTTCACTCAGTGTGTACAAATTTGATTTGACAAAAACCACCTCCTAGTCAGGCGTGAAAGCATCTTATAATTTGTACAGGGGATCATTTCTGTTGGGAGAGAATTCCATAGATTTGTGGCTTTATAAATAAAAGAAGATTAACCAAAAGAGGTTTTACGTCTAGGGACAATACATTCCCCTCTTACCATAGAACGTGTCATTTGCAATATTTTCTCTAATTTGGAATTTGAAAAAAAAATGTAACGATGGAGCAGAAAGATTGTGAATAATTTTAAAAACAAAACAAATATTGGAATATTTAATAATAATATCAAAACTTAAGAGATTATGTTTTTTAAGATATTGCAGTGATGGTACAACCGAGGCTTTTTATCAAGAATTTTAGGTGCTCTCTTGTATAATGATTCCAACGGTGTTAAAGATGATTTACATGCCTGAGACCAGCTTGTTACACAGTACAACAAATGTAGAACAGTCATAGGATTTGGTGAAGAAAAAAAATCATGGTTTGGGGTTACATTCATTATGGGGGTGTGCGAGAGATCTGCAGAGTGAATGGTAACATCAACAGCTTGAGATATCAAGACATTTGTGCTGCCCATTACATTACAAACCACAGGAGAGAGCAAAATCTTTAGCAGGAACGCGCTCCTTCTCATACTTCAGCCTCCAAGTTAAAGTTCCTAAAGCAAAGAAGGTCAAGGTGCTCCAGGACTGGCTAGCCCAGTCAGGAAACATGAACGTTATTGAGTATTGAGGAGGCATTGAAGATGAATCCAAAGAAAATTGATGACCTCTGGGAGTCCTGTAAGAACGCTTTCTTTGCCATTCCAGACGACTTTATTAATAAGCTATTTGGCTCATTGCAGAGATGTATGGATGCAGTTCTCCAAGTTCATGGGAGTCATACACAATATTAATTCTTTTTCCACTGCACCATGACTTTATATTCTATACTGTACATTATTTCCGTTAAGTGACAAGACTTTTGTCTAATCAAATTCAGACCTTACTGTCCTAATTAAATAATTAAACATTAAGGCATGGCCCTGTTCTATTTTGTTAAAATAAGCGTAATCTAGATGCCTTTGCCTTTCATACTGTATAAGCCACTTCTGTTACCAAATGATCAACTAGAAGTCAAGTTATTATTTGTTCCTAAAACTTCGATAGGTGACAAGACTTTTGTCAGGTAGTGTACACTTGGCATTAAACTGCAGTCTGTTTTCTTTCTTTACAGATTTTAACATTCAAAATTGCAATACATGCTATAACTACTTCATGACACCAAACATGAAAGCTAGAAAGATTCACCTTTGTCCAATATCTGAATTTTTTCTCTCCAAAAGTCCAAGCAATGTCCTTGTACTCTTTTATAAATGTTTGCATTAACATATTCTAATTTATATTTTATAATTTTATATTGTAGTGCACAGATTATTTAGTTGTCTGATATAGGCATGGACCGGTATAGGATTCTGACAGTATAAACCTTGGATAAAAATATCACGTTTTTTTCGATTTCTTTACAATTTGAAACAACATTTTTGGATATCTTTTCTGCTGGAGATACTGTTGTCCTAAAAAAACAATAAAAAAAGTAAATAAAAAATCTAACATATACAGTAGGAATGGTATAGCAGAATATTTTGGTGGTTTTAAAACCTTGTCATGGTATACCCTGAAAGCAGTTATCGTCTTATGCCTAGTCTGACATTACAATATATAAAAATATTGAAAACTATTCTGACAAGCCTGGCATACTAACCAATAGAATGAGTTTGAGAAGGAGCTTTCTAACTAAGGCAAGTCAGCAAACGTTTTCAGGAAACCTGAATTATTTTGCAATTCCACTTTGAAAGAAGTAGCACCACAGAAATTGCACACTTCAACACTATAAATTAGCACCCACATTACATTATATTGTCAGTGTGAATCCCATCTTTAGCTGGAGGGCTCTCTCCAAGAGCCTTGTTCAGTTACGCTAATTCATCTATCACAGGCCAGGCGAGTAGCTCCACACTCTGACAGAAACCAATGAGCTCTAATCATGACCAGACGCCCCTGTTAGAGCATGAAGCACTCCACACTCAGTTTTTGCTACTCGGTGTGCAGTTGTCAGCAACTGAGGTGCTTCCAGGACAGTAAAGAGCACATCTTTCATCCAGTCCCAGGCCTACTAAAAAAACCTTCTTAAATGGACTAGCATGAATGAAAGTATTAACACACACCAAACCTAAAAAAAGCACACAAAAACAAGCAAAATGGAAAAAAAGTACTATTAATTGCATAACCTTTAAGAGGAGGTACATTTTTAGCTGTATTTTCTGGAAATAGTAAGTGCGCTCATTCTTGGAGTTGCTATACCGGGGAGTGGTGCTTTTGAGAGGAAAGTAAACATATGGAGAGATGAGAGATCTCTAGGTTCTTCTTTGGGAAAGAACGGACGAAAGTAGTGCCACTTCTCTGAGCACATGGAAAACGCTTTAGCCAAGCAGAGAAAAGAGACCCATCGCGTCCTACAGTGCAGGACCTGAGGGGGGAGAAATTGGAAAAAGAGATGAGAAGGAAGTGGGAAGTACAAGGGGAAAGAGAGACAAAGTGACCTAACATGAACTCAGCCAAATGTGGATGATAAACAAGGCACCGCAGCTTATTTCAGCGTGTGTTTGTTTAGCGTTTCTACTATCTTTGCAAGCACTGTGTATGGAAAAAGAAGTGCAGAGCTGCGGAAATGGTATACAGTTGAGTAAATGAAGAGTAGATGTTAATTTAGGAAGATGTATGGGATACAAGAGCCCCTTGTGAAGTAAAGGTGAGGGTTTTTCCATATCTGCTCAATGTTTTCCCATGTTTGTAACTAGATGGATCAAGAGAGAATATCACTTGAATCTGTAATATGCTCGGCAGACCAGCAGGGTCTGTTCAGGGTAAGCCCTTATTGTAAGAACATGATTCCACTGCCAGACACGGCCCCAAACAGAGCAGCACATCTGGGGTATCAGCTGGCCAGCAGCCTCCTAAACCTCTCGCCTGCTTCCCCTTCATGCTCAGTCAGTTGTAATGCCTTTGGATCTATAGCTCGCACCAGAGGTCAGCGCAGGGCTCAGTGACTGATGGCTACTATCCATATCAAAGGGAGTTTAAAGTTGTGCCTTGCCAACAACACACCGGCACTCAATCAAACCGAGCTTGGCCTGGCTTATAGTGCAGCTTTATTTCTATGAACCTATAACATTACACAGATTTCTTTTTTTTTAAGTCAACATGAAATCAAAATTGAGCCTTTTAACATTCTAAATGTTTCTGGTTGTGTTGTGAATGAGGTGAATATTTCAAGAGTTTTTTTTATTTTTTATGACCTTTCAGACTTTAGTCAAGTATACCTGTTTAACTGCTTGCCACCATGGGGACGCTTCCCTGCTTCAGCCTATGTAACCCGTTGAGCGATTAAACAATGCTGTCCTCTGTAGCACATCCTCCTTTTGTCTGTAATAGTGCTGTCTCGGTACTGAAGTTTTAAAACATCCATGTCCCGCTAACATTTAAGCGCCGCTGAGCGCCGATTCAGTCGATTCATCAGCGGATCGCGCGTCTGTGTTTGCACTCGGTAAACATCGGTAAATGTGGGGAACTGATGACCTTCGCGGACAATCACAGTCATTTCTGTTGAGCACGTGACACAATGGCAAATCAGAGCTGTTTAAGAATGCCATCAACAGTGCTTAAATGTTAACGGGAAATGGATGTTTTTTTTTAAATTTCAGTACCGAAATTTTGTATCGTGACCAAGCGGCAACCTCCCGCTCTCCCTCGGGAAGCCAATACGGAAGTAACTAAAGCTGCAGTTCATCGACTCGCCTGGGGGGCTGGCTCCAGGAAGTCCAAGGGCTTTCTTTCTGCATTGGTAAATTGGCCATTTTTACAGCTGATAAAAACATGTTTACAGCCTGGTACAAACGATGGCTTTGGTGCATATAGCTATCATTACCCTTCATGACAACTCTGGGGGGGGGGGTGAATTTTTTTATAACTCATCCGTTTCGTTTTTATTAGGTTATATTAAGTTTGCATAATTAAGGGCGTGGCCACTTGAGTGATAGCTAGGTCTCGCTGGTCGCTGTCTCGTCACCTCAGCTGATTCTGGCTAATTAGCCGCTGAGCTCGGCATATAAATCGAGTATTTGTTTTGGTTAATGTTTCTTTACACCTTCATTTGCCTTTTGGAATTATTTCCTGCAATTATCAGATGATATGGCATGTTGTGTGCACTTAATTGTGCTTACAAACCGTTCAAGTTGCCTCCATTTCACAGGTGAGGGAATTTATATGCTTATATACCATCTCTATAAATGTATTTGTTTTATTTAAGATCATTTATCATTTAAATGTTTTTTAGACCAGTATTGCACTCCAGAATCTGACAGATTGATTAGCTGTAGGCTATGAAACAGTCATCTGAAGCGTTGTCATACAGTGTTAGTGCTGGATTTTTATAAACAGTCTTGCATTCACTAACACAGACTATTTTTGAAGTGTTTGATAGTAATTCGCGTTTTCCTCCTGTCGAAAAACGTCATAAGAACAATGTTTAGTGGCTCAATGTGTTACAACAGTGTTTTTAAAAGTCTAAACACTTTATTAATATAGTGTACAACCAAGCACATGTGGTCAGAACACAAACGAGTCACAGGCAATGAAGTATTAAACGTTCTCGCAAAGTAATAAGTCTGTTTTAATCCAGGTCCAAGCAAAATGCTGAGATTCCAGCATGCGTCTGTAGCTTCGCTCACTCTCCGCCTCTTTGCCCTTATTTGGTATGCCGCGTTTGGTGCGATGACGCGCTAACAAAATGGCGACGGTTGGCCGCGCCTACTTGTGGCTTCTTTTTTTTTTTTTTTTTTTTTGCTTTTTTTTTGCTTTTTTTTAATTTATTTTTTTTTTTTTTATTATAAGTTTGAAACATTACATAAGGTAATAATACAAATCCAAAAGGTAATAATACAAATCCAAGTTGTGGCTTCTTTTGCAGTGTTCAGAAACCTATGGGTGACGTCACGGACACTACGTCCATATCTTTTACAGTCTATGATCGTGACAAGTCTAATTATGTGAAAGAATCAGTTCATTAACTTGAGTTTGATGAATGGCATCTAAAATGTGTGTTTGGCAAGAAAATGTTAGCTAACTAGTGCCATTTTCCTTAACTTAGCTGAAAATGAGGTCTTAGCTGAAAAGATCCCTTTTTATTTTCACTTTTCATTCTGAACGGACCTTCGGGTCACTTAGAAGGTGGTGAAATGATAAATTTGTGTCACTTTCTCTTCGCTAATAAGAAATACAGCCAGGTACACAACATTCCTGTGTGACTCAGGTGATACTTCCAAGTTTCTTCTCCCCGCAGCCTTGATTTCGCTGTTAAAATTGGCGGCCGCGTGAAATCAGTCTATTGAAGATGCATTGAGTGCAGAACTCGGTCAAGGTCATTGATGTCATTGTATATAAATGAAGAAGAAGGAAATTGCAGCATTTTATATTCACTATTATTTACAGTTCAGAGATATAACTTTGTTTATCTCAAGAGGGTTCCCTAAATGAGATGTTAAGAATAAATATTTACATGAAAACTTTCATAAACACACGTAAAGACAGTTTTTTTTTTGCTGATATTAATATTAAAATCAGTTTTATTTGTATTGTGCAAAGTATCTTTGTAATTTTTTTTTGCACATATTATATTTCATGACTTCAACCTTACATTTAATCTGAATAGACGAATAGTGAGCATATTTTGGGGTGCTGCTTAAGAAAGGGCTCGAGGGTTCTGATCTCGGAATATGGCCCAAACCCACAGTACCCCCCTCCTCCCTCCCTTATATGGGATAAAATTGATTAAGCGTGAGGAGATTTGGGATGAAGAAAAGATGCCATAAAACTTTCCTAGGTAAATCTAGGCAGTGGATATTTACAAGTGAAGTGCTGGTTAATGTGTGATGTGCACCTGTTCTTGAATGATTATCTGCTTGTGATGCTGTTAGAAAACATCCTATGCTGACATAGGAAAAAAACAATAGCTCATTGTATGAATGTTGTAAAGTTTAAATTATTTTCCATTAAAATTCATGAAAGTCATGTAACCAACAGTAAGATCTAATTTCTCACAGAATGCGTTCTGTTCTCACGGTCTTCTGAGTTTGTTCTTTCAAGGTAAGCTGGCAAGATTATTCTCCGCGAGAACGCAAGTCTGTTCTCTGCGTTCCTAGAATTGAGAAACAGCTACTGCTCAATTGAATTGAGCCAAAGTTCAATTCAAGCATACAAATGAAAAATAAAGCAATTTAATCATTCTTAAATGGGTTGCTGGATTTAAACAGGTTGGTTTAAGTATTTCTGAAACTGTTGATGTGCTGGTATTTTCACATACTGCTCTCCTTGGAGTTTACAGAGAATGGAAAAAGAAAGCAACCAGTGAGTGCCACGTTGATGCCAGAGAAGAATGAACAGTCTGTTTGAGATGACAAAGGCAACCGAATCTGAAATAACCACTTGTTACAACCAAACTAAGGTTTGCAAAAGAGCATCTCTGAACACATTTCACATCAATCTTTAAAACAGATGATCTACAACAATCGAAGAGCACACCTGTGCCAACCAAAAACAAGGAACTGAGGCTATAGTTTATGTGCTCACCAAAACTGTAAGAAAACTAATGAGTCTTTGTTTCTGCTGCAACATTCAGGCGGCAGGGGCAAAATTAGCCATAAACAACATTAAAGCATGGATTCATCCTGCTTTAAATTAATTGTTTAGGCTGCCACTGGAGCAATGGTGTGAAAAACATTTTCTTTAGGCAATATATAAGTTCAAATCATCTAAAACTTGTTTTTTAAAGTCCTCTACACTAAATGACCTCCCCAATAAGTTTTTGCATTGAGTGGTTCCATCACAGTTCTCTCACAAACCTGATTTGCAGGCAACGCAGGTGATGTGTTATCATCTTTTATTTTTGAGCCTTGGTTCCTCTTTATCCAGTCAGAAAGGTATGATGGCTTAATTTATCACACGATATGTATCCAAATGTATCCTTACACACTATAGATGAAAAACAGTACATATGTGAGAAAATAGTATGTAGTGAATTCATTATTAACTAACAGTAATAAAGCAGTAGACCTGGATAACCTACTGTACTACTTCCCGTCGTATACTAAAATGTGCACATGACAGACAATTTACCATCCCATGATGAGTCTGCAAAAAAAGGGATTTTTAGTGGCAGTGACAGAACCAAAACTGACATGACTGTGAAACACAGCAAATATAGTA